>CM055737.1:3519347-3884347 GCA_029465975.1 Dallia pectoralis | reverse complement strand
CTATCTGGTCAACTGAAATGTGCAGATCGGTTCGGTAGTCTATAATTTCCAACTGTGGTGACTCTTCTGGTTAGCAGGCCTCAGACTAAGCTAGGCTGCCTCAAAAAACGTCACATGAAAAACTGCTGAATGTTCCGAAATGCTCCGAAAGAAGAAGACTTCAGTTTCTTTTTAAATACTTCTACGGCCCGTCTCTCCCGTGCTGGTGTGTTTGCACTACGGGGGACTTTCAAAATGTCTCCTGACTAGACCCTAGTTTTGGTTCTGTCCTCCCGGTTCCGTGTAGCAGTGATATGTGGTAGCAGGGTGCAGCATGCCGTACGTGGACAAGCAAAACCGCGTGTGCGGCTTCCTGGACATCGAGGAGAAGGAGTGCAGCGGCCGCTTCCAGAGGCGTTACTTCATACTGGACACGCAGGGGAACACGCTACTGTGGTACATGGATAACCCCCAGGTAAACAATGGCTATTTGTTATATTGGACACGTCATGGGCGATGTGAGCGTTATTATGTAAGGAGGAAGAACCCCACACACACACACACACACATATCAACATGTTGACATTACTGTATATGTGTGGTTCGATGAGTGTTTGACCTCTGACATGTTGAGGATTGGGTGTGTGCTCTTTTAGGGGTTAGCGTTTCGACACTAGCAGGGTAAAATCCCGCCTCTTAAGAGGAAGTGAGACTCGGGCGGAGAGTCCTTAGCTCTGTTTCATTGTCTGTTTGGAGAGAGGGCTTGTGATGTAAGTGCGCGCTATGTTTGCCGTGTTTTATTCTGTTGTTGTGCGTTTTGCGTCACTGCTTGTAGAATCTGCCCAGTGGAGCAAATGCTGTTGGGAGTCTGCAGCTGACATACATCTCCAAGGTAACAAAACTCTAAACAATCCAGTGAGCTCAGTGTTCGGTTGCTTCCAGACGCCTCACCTCTTTCTCCTTTCACCTGCACGTCGGGGTTAGGTGAGCGAGGCCGCAGGTAAACAAAAGCCCAAGACTGAGTTCTGCTTTGGTGAGTTAGTTTTTATTTTTTTATCTGGTTAGAGTTATAATTTTTTGGTCTGATGAGGCCACAATTGCCATATTTGGTGCAAGCCTAGCAGCGCACATCATTCTGAGAACACCATCACTACCAGGAGGCATGGTGGTGGCAGCACCAAGCTTTGGGGATGCTTTTCTGCATCACAGACGGAAAAGCATGTAAAGATGGGGCAAAGTCCATAGAAGTAGAAAACTTGCTAATGTCTTCAAGACACTGGGGAATATTAATATTCCTGCAGGAAAATGACCACAAATATACTGCCAAAGCCACACTGAACTTAAAAAGTCATTGTCATGGAAGGGGTCAGTCGTATCCTCAACCTCAATTCAAATGAGAATATGTGTTAGATGTCAAAGCCAAGCTGTTCTCTGTAGCTATTAATTATGGTGATCGTTTGATTATTCATTTGTGGATTGTGACTAAAATGGGGGACTGTGTTCAAAATGCCCAGTGATTTCTAAATGGTTTGTCCAAAAGTCTTGAATATAACAAATAAAAACTGACAGTATGCACTAACACACCATCGTCACATGCATCTAAAACAACAAAAATGTGTGACTGCCCAACATTGAGTTGTATTTTATGTTAATGTATTTGTATATTACTCTGTCGCCAGTGATCAATGCAGTGTCTCGGCGGTATTTCCTACAAGCCAACGATACTGACGACCTCAGAGAGTGGGTCCTTGCACTCAACAAAGCCACCAAGATCACTGTAAGTACTTAATCCGTGTGAAAAACGTTGAGACATCTAATCATTGCACATATACGTTACACTAACCGGAGACTTGTTTGTACAATGTTGCCTCAAGCAGCACTGCTGATGTTGCAGATGGAAGTGTCGCAAACTAGCACTCACTCAGAATCAAAATGCACGTGGATCGGTAGTAATAATAATAATGATTATAGCACCAATGTTTCGCAGTGGATCTGAAGGAAGTAGACCTTCAGTTATCATAGTGCACGTGGATAGGTGGTAATAATAATGAATATAGCTCTAATGTTTAGCAGGGTATCTGAGAGGAGTAGACATTCAGTTATCACAGTGCATGTGGATAGGTGGTAATAATAATGAATATAGCTCTAATTTTTAGCAGGGTATCTGAGGGAAGTAGACATTCAGTTTTGGCTATTTTCAAGTGTGGTTGTCAGTAAAGACAGAATGCGCCCACATGTAGGAAATTAGTTTGACAACCCTGGCACACGCACGCAGACACACACACACACACACACTTCCAGTCTCCGAAACCTCAAACACTCATGCTGTCCTGTTTCACTATTTCAGCAAATTTTTTATACATCGTTTTTTCTAATGCATAAGTGTGTGAGTGTGATCTTACATTAAACTTTTGTGGGGCTTTCCACACACACATACTGTTTAACCATTTTCGTAGTTTTGTGGTTAGGGTATCCTCCCTGAGATCGGTTCCTGGCTGAGCCATACCAAAGACTGTTAAAATAGGAACAGGACTTACTGTTTAAAGCCACAGATAATGGTTGCGCTATAGAGTGCACACAATAACGTAAACATCTCAACCACACACCAGAGAGGTCAGTCGGCTAAATGCTGAGTCATTGATGTCATAAGGGCCAATTCTGCTCCCATTCACACCAATATATAGGCCGAGATTGGCAGGCTGCAGTGTGTGTGTGATCCAGGTTTAAATGTACATGACGGGACCTGAAACTCCGTAAATATAGTATATGGAATTAGAGCCAGGTTATGTTTAGACAGGAAGGTTTGTTTATTGAGGTTGAGGTTTGAGTTGTGTTTGGGGCTACGAGATTGGGTACATGAATTTCTGGGTTTCAGGTGTTGTTACTGCTATGATAACGAACAAGTGTGTGCAAATACCAATCTAAGTCCTCACAAGTGTAGTCTGGTCACCTGCCGTAACATAGGAAACACAGATGCTCTGTCTTTTCCACTTCTCTTTGGCCTTCCTATTTTCCCCAAGGTTTTCCTTGTGGGCCTTGTTTTTCTTAATTATAATATTGTAAATATTTGTGTTTATTTTCAGGGGTTAAATAAGTAGTAAAGCTAACCTGGATTATTGTTGACTTAAAGCTCAACCGGTTCGATTTCAATAGGTACCTAAGTCTGGGCCTCTCCAGGCGAGGCCAGAGGTTACCATGGTACCCGGTGAGGCAGGGGGAAAGAGGCAGGCCTACAAGACTGAGATCATAGGGGGCGTGGTGGTTCACACCCCCATCTATCAGGTACTGTGGTTCAGTTCGAAAACACTGTTGCCATGGTGTCGGAGATCCCGATGGGAATAACAGTGGTTGTAAAGAGGGTGTGTGTGTGTGTGTGTGTGTGTGTGTGTGTGTGTGTGTGTGTGTGTGTGTGTGTGTGTGTGTGTGTGTGTGTGTGTGTGTGTGTGTGTGTGTGTGTGTGTGTGTGTGTGTGTGTGTGTGTGTGTGTGTGTGTGTGTGTGTGTGTGTGTGTGTGTGTGTGTGTGTGTGTGGTGTGTGTGTTTCAGAATGAGCGTGAGGAACTGGAGGCAGGGGACAAACGGGTCTTATCTCTAGCCAGTAGACCAGGTGTGCTGAGGTGTGGCTATTGTGTCAAACAAGGTAACGTGGTGAGTATACACACACACACACACCGTTTTTTCTGTCCTTTTGGAGACTAGAAAAGCATTCTTTATTTTTCTAATTGCTGATAACCCCATTTTATCCTAAAACAAATCCTGAATTAACCTTAGCATTTTGCCTAATGTTAACCTAAAGCAAATACAAAGTCCAGTTTTAAATCCTACACCAGAAACAAATGTGACCTTGTGTGAACTCGCTGAATAACTTTTTGGTGAACAAACTGTTAGATTTGTCTCTCCTTTTGGAAATGTTTTGTAAAACCAGGGTCATACACGCGCCCAGACACTCACATTTTCATATGTTGTGTATTTCAGAGGAAAAGCTGGAAAAGGCGTTTTTTCATACTCGACAACAATGCTGTCAGTTACTACAAGTGTGAGACGGTTAGCTGCTGTATTCATTCTCCTCTGTCATCTCTTTCTGCTCTCTCATTTTCTGTCTCGTGTCCTCTCTCATGTCCTCTTTCTTTTCATGTTCTCTGTTTCTTGTTCTGTTTCCTCTGTCCTCGGTCTCCTGTCCTGTTTCTTCCGTCTCTATTGCCCTCACTCACTCTTGCTCTCTCATTCCTTTCTTTTGTCTCCTGTTCTGTTCGGTTTCCTCTGTCCTCTGTCCTCTGTCCTCCTGTCTTGTTTGCTCTCTTCTCTGACTCCCTCTTCAGTTTCCTGTGCGCTACATTCTCTCTGGGTTGTAAATCTGTTGTCGTTGCGACCACAGTGTGTTGTAATTACAGATGTCCTCAAATGACTTTGAGGTTCAAATATAAACCAAGACAATTCGTTGTGGAGGGAAAACATGTGTCCACAGTGTTGGACATCTCGATGAACAGTCTGTGTTCAATGGCCATGTGCTCTCATGCTTCCCACTGGGAACATCCAGGAGAGGACCGGAATTCCCATTAAAGCCTGCCTCTTATGTTTCATTCGAGATTTATTCAAAATAAACACTTTACGGATACTTCGTTTCAAATTTGCATTGTTTGCTCGTTGTGGTTTCGGGCGCTTTGTGCCCATATAAACACACTGTGGCATCTGTTGGTGTAACGTATATTTTTAACCACCGTTCTGTGTGATCATTGTGTTCGGGTGAACGGTGTTTCTCTGATACACACGACCGGCGTGCTCCCGTGTTAATGAGTGTCTGTCAACTGCGTTTCTATTTCAGGACAAGGAGCCGCTGAGAGCCGTTCCTGTAAGAGACATCCAGAAAGTCCATGAGTGTCTGGTTAAATCTGGGTGAGAGGGATACAGGTCTCAGGTGGTTTGGGGTATTCTCCCGTGGGAATTGACTGGGTGAACTTCACTTGTCGTTTTCAGTTTGAAATGTAAACGCGTGCACACACACACACATACACCTTCTTGCTTTACTTTACGTAAAAGACTATATAAATGACTATATAACATATATTCCATTAAACTGTAAACCTAAACATGATTCTAATCCTAACCCTTTCCCCTGCCAGCGACCTGTTGATGAGAGACAACCTGTTTGAGATCATCACCGCATCCAGGGTCTTCTATGTCCAGGTATGTGTGCATCCAGGGTCTTCTATGTCCAGGTATGTGTGTGTCCAGGGTCTTCTATGTCCAGGTATGTGTGTGTCCAGCTTTGCCGCTGTTTACTTCTCTCTGGCTGAATGCTCTGCTGCTCATGTGTGCACCAAGTTCTGTTTTTGAACTAACAGGTGGCTTGTTTCCAGTCCTAACAGTAAATATAAGAACCAAAACATCCCTTGTCCCCTCCTGGGAGAACAGCTGGCAAAGAGACAGGATCACAGGGGGTGTGTGTGTGTGTGTACACTATATGGCCAAAGGTATGTGGACACCCAGCCACACCTATATGAGCTTTATGGACATTACATTCCTAACCATGGACGTTGATAAAGACATGTCTATATGGTCCCCACTTTGTACACTTGGGCACAGTTGTGCTGGAACATCAACGAGCCTTCCCCAAACTCGATTTATTCACCCTGACGGTCCTCAGGGCCCTCTCCCACCTGGTAAAGGGTAACACATGTTAGGATGCTGTCCTCTGGACTACTGCATTCAACACTATTGTCCCACGAAGCGTGTTGCTAAGTTCAGGACCCTGGGTCTTAACACCTCCCTTTGCATTTGGATCCTGGATGTCCCGACAAGCAGACCCCAGGTGGTAAGAATGGGCAACACCACCACCTCTGCAATGACCCTGAGCACTGGAGCCCCTCAGGGCTGCGTATTCAGTCCCCTCTTGTACGCCCTGAACATGCAGGACTTTGTGGCCGCATGCAGTTCTAATGTCATCCTTACGTTTGTAGACAGCACCACCACCCTGGGGCATAACTCGATAACAACGATAAGACTGCTTCCAAAAAGGATATTGGCAACACGGTGCCGAGGCGACAACCTCTCTCTTAACATCTGTAAGACTAATGAAATGATTGTGGACTTCAGGAAGTGGCTGGGGTTGGGGGCTGATGTAGAGAGTCTCCTATTTCAAATTCTTCATTTTCAATGTATATTCAATGCACATTATACTTTAATATAACAATTTCTATGCACCACTACACTTGTGTTTATAGAATGTCTATTTATATTGTCCATGTGCCCCATTTTGTACCCTTGCTAAAATAGATTTTTGTTGTTATTGTATGTATGTATGTATGTATGGATATATGTATGTACACAGACACATTCTTTTTTTGTACATGGCTCCATGTGATTTAGTGCATTTAACAAATAAAAGTATTTGAAGTTGGAAGCACCCAATTGTCTAAAATGCCTTTGAATCCTGTAGCATTAAGATGACCCTCAAGTGGAACTAAGGGGCTAAGGCCAAACGGAGACACAGCCCCAGACCATTATCCCTTTTCCACCAAACTGTTCAGTAGCGTACTCCTGGCATCTGCCACACCCAGATTCGTCCATCTCCCTGACAGACAGTTTTTGTGATTACGTTGCTCTCAGAGGCAGTTTGGAATCCTGTGGTGAGCGATGTTATTGATGATGGGCGGTTTTAACACGCTTCAGCACTTGGTGGCACCGCTCTGCGAGTGTGGTCTACCACGCTGTGGCTAGGCTGCCGTTTGCTCCCAGACACTTTCACTTCACAATTTTGGCACTTGCAGTTGACCTGGCCAGATCTAGTAGGGTCGAAATTTCACAAACGGACTTTAGGCAAACGAGGCATTCTATGACTGTTTTAAACCACTGAGCTCTTCAGTACGACCTGTTGTACTGCGAATGTTTGTCCATGCATATGCTATGCGGTGGATTTTGTGCACCTGCGAGAAATGGGTTGTGGCGGAAACGCCTGAACTCAATGATTAATAGGGCTGTGCACACATATATTTGATCATATCAGCCTGTGCTAATTTTGTGTTCGCAGACAGACACCCCAGAAGACATGCAGGGTTGGATCAGGGACATTGACAGGAAGATACAGGACTTCAGGGGCCCTGCCAAGGTTAATTTGTATTTGAATACACCCCAAAGCCTTCGATCAATAACGTGCAATTCAGACCAGTGAATCGCACCTTATGGTGATAGTAAGTTGTTATTTGTCAGGGGCATCGCAAAAGCGTACAAATCTCTTTTTCTATTTCTCAGGGATCTGCATTTGTGCGTGCCTCCTCTCTGTATCGCCCTGGAAACTCCTCAAACTCCTCCCGCGGATTCCATGGGCATCAAGACGACCGAAGACCCCCGTTACTGAAGTCGTGTTCTGTGGCCCCGGGGTGGCAGCCTTGGACCCCTGTACCCCAAAGAGAGGCACTCCCTCTGGGCGCGGTGGACAAGGACAGTTCCTTTAGCTCTTTGCCCTCCCGTTTCAGCTCCCACTCCACCTCCTCCTCCTCGCTCTCCACTCCCATTCTCGCCTCACAGGGGGAGCCAGCCCTAACCAGCGGTGTGGCTGTGCCAGCCTGCCCGGGCCCAGTGGCACACGGGTCCTCCGGCAGCCGTAGGAGACACCGCTCTCAGCCTCTGCCCCCCACAGGCCAGAGTTTCCCGTTCAGCCTCGACCACGACGGTGTTCGCACTACCGACGTCTAGAATCATTGGGACTCTAGAACCACCGGGGCTCTAGAACCCCCGGGACTCTAGAACCACCGCGGATGTCCACAGACGCCGTGACACTTGTTTGAAGTGCTTTCTCTCTTGAAGACTAAACCCAACGCTCCCTCCGCTCCGCCGTGCTAACAGTTCGACCTGCCGTGTCCGTTGGGAGTGTGTTTGCAGATGCCCTGTGCCCCCCCTGCTGGTAGGAGGAAGGTATTGTAGGGTGTGGTTACTGGCTGTGGGGGTTGTAGCGTGACCTGTGACTCAGAGAGCATTGGCGGGGAGACTGTGTGGGGGGGTGGGCTGTCAGGACTAATCAGTGTTAGGGTCTGCTTGACTGTGAAGGGGTGTCAGATGTATTATTGTACAGTTTCTCTGAAAACGTGAATGTAGTTCTAAATGGTACTGAGATGAAGGACGCAAGGTGGGTGTTGTGGTGGAGCAGGTCTGCCCAGTAATCACCCTCTTCTAGTATTAGTTAGCGGGACTCTGACCGCGTATGTTAACTAGGTTATGTCTCCCCACTACCTAGTATGTTAACTAGGCTATGTCTCCCCACTACCTAGTATGTTAACTAGGCTATGTCTCCCCACTACCTAGTATGTTAACTAGGCTATGTCTCCCCACTACCTAGTATGTTAACTAGGCTATGTCTCCCCACTACCTAGTATGTTAACCAGGCTATGTCTCCCCACTCCCTAGTATGTTAACTAGGCTGTCTCCCTACAACGTAGTGCACTTCTTTTAAACCAGAGTCCCAAGGATCTTGAATAACAACGGTACACTATTCTTCATAGCTCCTCGCCAATTGGGACAGAGGAAGAGTCCCAGTCTTGAAATAACTGAGCTTGTGCGTGTGTTCGGTTCTGGCTATAGACCATTGGGTTCTTTCGTCAGACTTAATCCGGGGGCATCGAGTGGCTTCGTCAGCAGCACATTTGATGAAATACTGAGACTTCCACAAGTTCTTGCGTGAATTGATTCACTGTCATAGTATGTGACATGTGGCCTGCTGTTTTGCCTGCCTGCCTTCACCTTGCCGACACAGATCCAAGTGTGCTTCCCTAGCTTTCAGCCTGATCCTGTTTCTGACTGACTGTTTTTATCCATCACCACTTCTGTTTCTGCTTAGCATGATGAGTAGGTGGTACCATGTGTGTACATCTGAGTTCGGTTAATTCATGATGGACAAACATTCTACTGTGGTACTGTTTGTTGTCATGATTTTAGCATTTTTGCCGTACTGTCATTCCATACAGAGTCGCTAAGTACTATGTGTGATTCATGCTAATGTATTTTGCTCACCTGGTTACCGTTTATTGGTTGTCTTGTAATGGACTGCCTTTTACCTGGTACCTGGTACCTCCTCACCTGCATCTTTATAATGGTGTTGTTTTTTACCTTTTAAACGAGCACGTTAAATAATAAGACAGAAGCTCTTTCGTCCTGTTGTAAGTAAGGTTGTCTGTTGCTAGGCTATGACACAGTCCTGCTGTAGTAGTTACTGTGCCATTTGCACAAGTGTCTCTAGGCTGAGTTAAGGAATATGGTGCGTGTGTGTCGAGGATTATATTTATGGGTCCTAAGACCACACTTTTGTCACCCTCAGAGTTTTGACTGAGCTACAGGCCAGCAGGCAGAACGCATGGTTTGAGATTCACAGAGATAATTTGTCTCTGTCCTCTTCCTGGTCTCTCCCTCCTAGAGGTGAAATTAGGTGACCTCAATCTGGGCTGGGCCGGCCAGAAGCTGTGGTAAGTAAAGTGTTTCACACGTCCAGTACTGAAACAAGTGAACCAACGCTAACCCGGACCAGCCCACCTGAGGCCATGTCTCCATCTTAGCGGAGGGTGTGTAAAGGCCACAGTAACGTGGGGAAATGTCCGCTGGTGTTTACAGGGGTTTCCAACCTTTAAAGACTGACATCCCTGATGTGATAAGGTATCCAACTGGAAGAAGCTCTTCAGCGGCGCAGCTAGAACGGGACCGATTTTAGAACGAGCGAGCGTGGGAAAGGTGCATGGTGATAACGATGGCTGGAGGGCTGAGCAGTGTTAAGATTTTAAATACACTCTTATACACTCACAGTTGTCACAAAGTGCTCTAACAACCAGTCTGAAAACCGACAGAGCACGCTTTCAGCGAGTTTCATACACAGCTTAAATCGAAACTTAAATCTGACTGAGGAGATTAGTTCAGTCTTGAGATGTTCTGATAACGCTCTCTTCGTCGTGCGTGTGTGCGTGCGTTCGGCCATTGGTGCGTCCAGCAGTTCGGCTGCTTAGTGACACTTCCGTGTGACACCTTTTGAGTGACAGGTTGCTCTCAAGGCAGTCATAGAGGGTGCCTCGTTAAATGTTAATGTTACCAGATGGATACCTCTGAGACGCCCCCCGCCCCCCCAAACTCCTCACCCACTCTGTTCCCTGCGGGTTCTGCAGCCACCACTTTATTGGATACCTGCCAGCGGGATCCGGTGATGAGCACTCTGCCGCAGTGTTTAGAGCGTGTTAAGAAAGGTTTAGAGGTTTGTGACCTAACCGGTTTGAAACTCGGGGGAAGGTTGAGCTCACCGTTTCTCTTCTGTGTGCTATTCAAATGTGAGTTCCTGTTGTGCTGTTTGTCTCCCTGAGAAAAGGAGCAACTGTAAAGGGTGAGGGTGGAAGAAGGCATATAGTACAACTACAGTGGACTTCACTATAAGAAAATGTTTTTTTATGTAGTCAACGGCCTGGGTTTTGCGTCATTACAGACCGACCCTGGTTTGTATTTCGGTGACTTCAGTTGTTGATCCGGTTAGTTTTGTGATTACAAGTTGTCACGTAATCCAATGGTGAAGTGGCGGAGTAAGCCAGGCAGAGCAAGTTATCACGTTTGTTTGGCGTTTTTATTACACGTATTAAAACAAAACAACGTAGCAATGAACGGAAAAAACTATACATGAGATGAAACTGCGCGATTGCTACTTATACGAAAAACCACATACTACTCAGCTTCCACAAATACAGACACTCGCCTGTAGCAACAATTAACATTATATTATTGAATTAATAACCAGTACCCGTGACAACACCGCTCACCTGAGGCCTAACAAAAAATGTAATGCAACCTTTATATAAATGTTCAATTATTAATTCAATTGATATCTTGAACAGTAGGAGGAATTTTAACATTTTAATTTAATTTTTGCTTCAATCTTTGTTCAGGTGAAGTGAGTCGATGCGTTTATTACTACTTCTGGAGTTTTGTCAGCAACAGGTAACCATGAAGAGCACTCCTGAGAACGTTACAATTGATTGAGTGCTCTTGGGTTTTAGATTCACAGACTCTCTGGGCCAACACTAAGTGGATCTAGAGGGCCAGTCAGCTCCCCAAAAGGGCACTCACACGCAAAGACAAGAACATACGCTCTTCGTGCTAAAGGCCACACTAATCATACAAGTTATTTAGTCAGTAGATGTTGTCTGACTGCTGTGTGATGTTGTCAAGGAGTTAAGAAACATCCTACTATCGAGCCTGTCTGTAGTGTGGGCTAATAGCCAGTAGAGGGTGCTAACAGAGTGTGTATTGCAGCCTGTAATATGAGGACAGAAAATATATGTTAACTGGCACCCCTAATGATTTAAACCGCTTGAGTAAATCGGGGATACAATGTATTTTGAAAGCAGGTGCTCACACAGTTGTAGATTGAACTTCCCGTAATGTTTAGGTAATGCATACATACGCTGGTCAGTTGCACATTATTTCCGCCAACAGAGTTAAAAGAGGTCTTAATGATTTGAAAGATGTGTGATGGTTGGGAAACTTTCAGAAATGTATTGATGAAGACTCCTCATCTTGCAGACGTATTGCAAGTTGCCACGGCCGTCAACAGATCTCAATCCAACTGAACAAGTAAGAAAGATTATGTGCGGGGAAAGAGGGAATGTCTTGAGGCGGGAATGGTGTCTTCCTGCAGTAGAAACTAGCCTATGACAAGACGCACTGAAGCTGTCCTGCCGACTCGCCTTGACATTTTGTGTTGTCTGTATTTCCTGTATTACAAACCCAATATTAATAATATTAATAAAAACAATGTTGTCATACAACGTCTAAACCCGTTGGAGTTGGATTTTTTGCATTAAGAATTTTCGTATTACAACTTCTAAACGTGGCTTGTTTTGCTTATGAAGCTATTTCGACTTGGTTATTCCTCAAAACTTGATCAGAAAGAAACGAAGTAAGAGTGACATTTCTGCCCAAGGAACCACTGGAAAATCAGATAGGTGCATTATAAATAAGCCTACTGGGTACTGTGCTGTAGGCCTAGTAATAATAGTATTATCGTGTACTGTATAGGCCAATTAGTAATAATAGCCTAAATACCAATAAACGTGAATATAACAAACGTTTGCATTGTCCAAAAAATTGCAAATAGCACCCGAGAGCCAAAAGAAATAGAAGAAAAAAAATTGAAGCACGAACAAACTGGAACACCCAAAAGTAGTCTGTACTTGAACAGTACAATATCACCCTCGAGGGACAAGAGATAGGCCTACTTGCACTGCGTCGTTCATTCGTCTGGCCCTTCAAAGTTATTTTTCGTTTGACTTTGAAGCATCTTTGAAATTGAAATGACTCCGTTACACATTTTTTGATACGGAAAAACTTGATTAGGAATGTTTTTCATTGTAAAAATTTAAATTAGTTTAACGGTTATTTCCCATATTTTGCACATGAAGAATTTCCTTGCTCCTTTTTATAAAATAAATGTTACCTATTTTACAAACCGTACCAAATGTCAAAGGAAATAGGCCTTATTTTGTATATTATTTGAGTGTTGTTATTGAGGGGAGGTTGGTTCACATAGGCTATGGGTTGTCTTTCGGCATGTAGTTTTCATTTGCGTATACGCTTCACATTTTTATCTTGTGACGGTATAAAAAAAATGTATTTTATCTTTCACTCGATTAAATGCCATAGCTTACATGTTATTTACAGTTTAAAGGTCAAGAGAGATTAAACAGTGTTCTGAGTTCCAGTGCACACCAAGTTTAGAAACGGTTTTCTATTAATATTCCCAGAAAACCAATAGGCCTACATCACCTTGTGCTTTTTATCCATGGGTCAATTCCATTCCCTGGCAGATGAAATCATTATTTCCACATACCGGTAGTCTGGTCTGCATGTGGCTTATTTAATATTTTTTTGATCATTTATACCAACGCCGAGGGTCAGTCGCGTGTACGATGACGTGTGTGCTGCTCGCCGTGAAGGACCGTTTACAGAGCACCCCTGACCCAATAAACAATGCCCACCACCATACAACAGCCACATTCTCTACTCCACCATCGCACGTTCAACGTGAATGATCCAATGCAGAAACATTGGCCGCTTCCGGAGACCGATGGACTATTGACCACATAGTTAAGACCGAAGACAGCATACTTTACTGATCAGACATCCTAACCTGGTAAGAGACAACAATTGTGACGATTCTTAAGTGTTTTAGAAACGTGCATGTGGGTGTTTCCAAAGAATATTTGGTAAATTATCCATATTCCCCAAGCATAGGCCTACTGTATGACAAATATTTTGTGATCTTAATAATTGTTAATAAATTGGTAGCTTGAGCGTTTCGATTGACCTCTTGGTGCGTAAAATTACGCATGCGTAACAGCCAAAAGTGTGCGGATCACACGCGCGAATTAGTTTACTAAACAGTGCAGTCTCAATGGAGTCAGCAACCTAGTCGTAGCCAAGAAAATGAATACAAATATTTTGTTATTATTATTATTATCTATGCGATGACATATTTCTAAAGCAAATCCCTATAATTTCATATAACCCAACGCAATAAGTATAGGGTACTTCTGCATTATTGTCTAGCCTGTCCTCTATTGTGTCGCGAATTTATATTTTGATTAAATCTGGGATGAGAAAGAATGAGAACGGGCACCTAAACTGGCACCTGATAACCTATCGATGACCCCGCGTGATCTCGGTTGGATTGTACCGTAATACGAACAAACGTTGGATTATCTGTTTGTTAGTTATCCTGACACGCGTGCGCAATGCACGCCCTCGCTGTGTTGAGGGCGGCAGGGTATGAGATATGATCTAATGTTGATGCTCCTCTAGCTGTTTGAAATCCAAAAAGACGACCTTCATGCATGTTGAATCAACGGATATTCTCAATAACCGAACTCCAGTTTTCTCCAAATTATATATTTCCCCCAGTGATTTGAGTTGTTTATCGCGCTCCCTTTCACTTCCTCTCATGTATCTCTAAGTGTTTGATCATACATGGAAACGTCACTCTTGACATTTGTTTCTGTTTCATTTTAAGATGTATCGACAGATATGGGATCCTGTGCATCTATCATAAATTATAACTTGATTATAACTTGACCTTTGGCTTCAGTCTAATGTAGTAGTGGGAGAGTAAGGTTGTTATTCTAGCTGTACATGAAGGCAATTTACAGCATCATTAATTCTACCAGCATAGATCTCACATGTCCAAGGAATACATTTTCTAATTTTCACATAATAACCTGACCATCTCTGTTTCCGTCACAACTACATGTTGTGATTTTCTTTATACCGCCTGATCTCGCGTAAAGGTGATTGTGTTGGTGTTTGCCCGAAATTAATCGATTCTGTCCGTGGATATTTAGACCATAATATGCTGACCTATTGGGAAATAGAGAGACAGAGGTCAAACACACAAATACACATACTCTTGACTGTGTCTCAGAAGAGTAGTCTGGACACGAGAGTATACGTTGGTGTGGGCGGAAAACGACGGGCACGCCTTGGAATGGGTCATTCCTGGTTTGAAGGACATACTGAGAGTTCCAGACGCCGCCACTCATTACGCTGGGAAGTGAGAGCGAACTAGAGGAAGGGAGGGAGGGAGAGGGGGAGGGAGGGGTGGATGGAGGGAGAGAGAGAGAGGGTGAGTGAGGGAGGGAGGAAGAGAGAGGGTGTGAGGGAGGAAGAGAGAGGGAGGGAGAGATCGAGTGCGACTGAGAGATGAGTGAATGCGGGAACTGATGCGAGTCAGGGTGGACCAGGCTCAGAGGAAAGTTCGTTTAGACGTTTAGGCTACGATACGGTGCTCTGTGTCCACGTGATTTGACTATTTATTCATTATAATACGGGTAGAGTTCTAACAGTGGTCAACCGGAGGGCTCGTTTCGCAAAACAATGTATGCGGGTCTGGGAAATTTCAGATTATAGCTGAGAAACCAACTGGACACTGATCGAACACAGATACTAGCAGTATGACTGGGGACCCGAGGTCCACCGGGACGAAACGGAACCGCGCATGAGGTAGGGCGGAGAGTGTTGGAGTGTGTTCACTTTGAGAGTGAATTAAAATAAACAGTTGTTTTAGTCTGACAGTTTAATAACCTTGATTTGAGGTAAGGCTACCACATTTGTTGTGTAGATTGTCTTTTCACTCCAAAGTGGATTTATTGCAGGTAGTAAACCTTAGTTCAAACACCTTTTCAGTTAGGCCTATATAAATTACGTTGAAATACATTTCCTAGTTTTTTTATTTGGATATATATTTGGCATTGGCAATACATGTAGTAGGTGTAGGCTAATTGTTTATTGTTTTGGGAAAAACTTTAGATAGGCCTATTGTAAAATCCTTATGCAACAAGTACATCTTAAAATAAATACAAATGTGTTAAATCGTCTTCTCATGCATTGAACTTCAAGGTGCTTTTTGTTGGTGTAGCTATTGTAAAATATTATGAAACTTCCAATAGACTAGAAAGTCTATATATATAGAAAAAAAACTAACATATATAGACAAAGCCTATACTCAAATAAACAATGTTGGCCAAAGTCTTAGAAGTTTGTGTGCAGTCTGAAAATTTAACACATTTACCTCATATTAGTTGTCTGGAAACCCTGCTTGTCACTTTGAAACTTATGGTCAATCAAAACATTTTTAAATGGGCCCTGTTCTTCGCTGGTTAATTATAAAATAATAATCGTCTATATCTTTTTGTTTAGAAATAATCAAATTACTGTATCACACTGCCTTGTAATTCTTACAGTTTTTATTTAGGATACATTACCACATTATAAAGTTAGGAGTGTGTATTTACAATGCTATTATGAACATTAGACCTTTAGGTCTACTGACATTTCACCAAAGAAATTGGCTGTTATGACTGGTCAACGCTTGACTAACAAATAAAGAAAAGTAGGCCTATCCACAAATAACATTTGAAATCTGTTCTAAAATAGTTTTTCAAATGTTTATTAGACATTGCATATATCTAGTCTTCGTGAAAATGCACACCATATATTTAGTCTGTCATATGTGATTTTGTCATATTTCCAGCATGTGAAATAATAATTAATTCACGGTCTATATTTAAATTCAAGTGAATCAAATACCAGCCCTATAACCCAGGCCAATAGACAAAACTGTCAACTGTCAACATTGTTTAAAACAATACACCAAATGCATATTTTTTTTATTCAGTGTTTTGTGTATCCCGTTAATGTGTCTTTTAGTGTAAACAGTGTGTGTGTCATGGCTAACGGAGGAGACCCGCTCGCTATCCCAGGACACGTGGACATTGATACCGACTCACCCAAAGAGAACGAACCGGAAAATCACACACGGTCACCGCAAACCACGTGCACACCGCAGGTGTGTGTGTCTGTGTGTTTAATAGAATAATTTGAGTTCGGAAAGTTTTTCTCCATTTCCGTGGATAAGAGCGTCTGCTAACTATGATTATGAATGTATTTTTGTTTATTATTGTGTTATTAAATAACACAATTGAACATATAGGCTAAGCGTTGTAATTGACATATTCACATGTCATTCGCAGCATTATCCCATCTTCACCACGCCCACACTAGACAATTAAAATAATACTGGGTCAATTCTTCGGTCAGAACTTTAATTTAAACGATTCCTTCCAAGGATTATCAATAAAGAGTGATGCAAACCTATGCATGGCATGTCAAAGCCAAAACTAACAGTCCTAACGGTCAGGTTCAGGAATGCAGGAGCTGAATGTGACCTACATTTGATATCTAAATAGTCGGTTGGTTTTACTAGAACATGCCCAGAGCATCTCGGAGTGACTGACTGCTTCTCTCTAATTCACAGTAGGTCCAGGCGGGCCTATATGTCAAGTTCCGTTAGTGATATCGTAGTTCTTTTCACATTCACCATACCTGTGCAGCCTCTAAAAGCGTTATAATAAAGAAGATGTTCATTTTATTCAACCAGTCTACTCGGTCTCATTACATAAATTAAATAGCCTAATTTAATAGACGGTGGCAGAGTTGCATGGCAATTGATCTACGACCGCTTACTGACGCACATTTCAGGAAAATACATCCAATACCAATCACAATTGACTTTATGAAATGTAAACCGGCCCTCCAGAATCTATATATTTAGCTATATATAAATCTATCTATTTATATAGCTATCTATCTACAATTCAAACATACAATTATATATGCCTATGGTTATTTATATATACGATTCCAATATTAAGTTATAAAGCAACGTTTATTTTCTTTTTAAATGTGTAATTTTGAAGTATCTGTACATTTTTTTCTCACTCCTTAGGGCATGGAGGGGATTAAAGTATATCTGCACGAGCAGGAGTTATGGGAGAAGTTCCACCAAGTCGGAACAGAGATGATCATCACCAAAGCAGGAAGGTAAAATATCTATGAATATCTCATTCATTTATTCTTTAAACATTACTGATGTTTGATTGTCCTAATTGCAAAGATAATTAACAAAAACGTTATAATGTAAAGGGCATTTCACGTATTAATTAACAACAGTAAAATAGAGGCTAACGGTAAAAAGAATATCGGCGCATGTAAAAATATTACATCAAAACGACTTATTGGGCACTTCACAGCTTTTTTATATTACAAATAATATATATAAAACAGAATTATGTGAAATTTCAAGAACATGAAACGATATTAAAGGTCGTGCTGTCAAACGATTACAATAATCCGACCTGTTTTATCTCATAAACTTCCGAAGTTAATCGCCATTAATGGCAATTTCAGAATGTGTACAAATGTTAATCTTAATACATATTTTTCTGTTTACAAGTCAGTCCATTATGTTATAGACACACTGCTTTTTATAGTAAACTATGACAATGATAGATTTGGAATTTAAAAAATGCATGTTGTAACAACCCTTAAATGTAGGTCCATAATTTACCACAATAACTGGCTGCATCTATATGGAAATCTGGTGATTATCTTATCTGTATGTCTGCTTAAACAAAACAGAACCATGAATTATAATTCCTCCATGGACAACAAGGGTTAGTAATTATCAAACAATATGTGGTAAAACCATAAAATCAGTTAATAATATATACTTTTCAGGTTTTGCAAACAACTGTAGCAATGGTTGCTATACCACACTGGCATTGCTATGTTCTTGACTGTCTGTATGTTCTGTCTGTTTGCCAGGAGGATGTTTCCTTGTTACAAGGTGAAGGTGACAGGGCTCAACCCTAAAGCAAAGTATATACTCCTCATGGATATTTTGCCTGCTGATGACCACCGCTACAAGTTTGCTGATAATAAATGGTAAATATATGCATATTTAAATAGCCATTGGTTTCTGATGTGTTTTGTTTTAAATATAAACTTATGTGATGTTATTTATTTTCTCATTTGGGAAAAGTGCAAAAGTGTATGCACTCACAAATTTAAGTTTGATTCAAAATGTGCCGACCAATTACAAAACAAATATATATATATATATATTTATTTAAATAACATTACAGCAAATGATAAACGTCAGAGGGTAGAGATGTTTATGTCAACCTCCATCCTCCTGTGCTGTGTCAGTCCTATACGTGGCACATGCTTATTGGCCACGCCCGTTCTGCCAGTCTGCCAGTCGGTTCAGTTTCAGGGCCATGGGTTCATGTGGCGGCCAGTATAAAGGCCAGTTGTCACTACGGTCTGTGCCGGGTGGTGAGTCTGTCACCCTCTCCCTCCCTTCCTCCCTCTCTCCCTCCCTTTCCCCCTCTTTCTCTCTCTCTCTCTCTCTCTCTCTCTCTCTCACCCTCTCTCTCAGTGGTCATGAGGTGAAGTCCTGTGCAGTGCTAAAGGACACGTCATTCAGCTGATTCCACTGATACATATGAAAGTGGACGGTCCATTTTTAGTCATGTTTAGACAGGGAACTATGTTAATGCGTAATGTGAGCGCTGTTACGCGTGGGTAGATTTTCCCTCAGTAAGGACGGCGATGTGTTTGTACATATCGGTGGTGATTTGTCACGTCCCTGTGCTCTTAGACAAACGTGGGATGACTACGCTGAGCGTTTTGGTCAGCTCGGTTAATGTCTGACATATTCGAACGTCAGGAACCAAACACTCCATAACAACATGCCATAGTCCTAGTTTTTTGCCTTTAATGTAAACATTTGAAATAAAACAGACTAGTTTGTCGTCCAACTATGACAACCGTTTTGGAAAACGTGTAAATGTGTTTTTTTCTTCAGAAGACTTTGAAACATCTGGAACTCAATAGCTCGAATTAGCATATCTTGTAAAATGCAGCGGCCATCTTTATAATCAAAGCCGTTGAAATGCTCAGAGGACGTTGCTCCCACAATAATCAGAGATATTTATAGCTACAGCCGGCGGTGGTATGTCAGAGCTGTGCCTCCTTCACCAGTGTGACACCAGGAGGAACACAGAGGAGAGCATGTTCAGGTCAGAGGGTGTGGACTCGTGCCAGGGAGAGAGACAGAAAGAGAGACACAGTATGAGGGTGTCAGAAAAGGCCAGGCCTACGTCAGACCAGATCAGACCAGATTAGACCAGACCAGGTCAGACCAGATTAGACCAGATCAGACAAGGTCAGACCAGATCAGACCATCTTAGATCAGGTCAGACCAGATCAGGTCAAACCAGATCAGACCAGGACTAACTGGCACATGTATTGTCATCCTATTGCGAGTCAGTTTGCTTTGTCAACCATCAAATTTAGCTTGTGTGTGTGTGTGTGTGTGTGTGTGTGTGTCAGGTCTGTGACAGGGAAAGCGGAACCAGCCATGCCAGGGAGGTTGTACCTCCACCCTGACTCCCCGGCTACTGGAAACCACTGGACACGCCAGCTTGTCTCCTTCCAGAAACTCAAACTCACCAACAACCATCTGGATCCCTTCGGACACGTCAGTCCCCTAGCTCTCTACCTGTGTGTGTATGTGTGTGTGTGTGTGTGTGTGTGTGTGGACAAGTCTTCTTCTGACCGCTGTGGCTTTGTTAAAACATCGGTCACCACAATAATGATATCGGGGACATTAAACGGCCATTAGCTCAACCATGCTCGGAGGAACCGTCACACCAATTAGGATTAGACCAATTGAGGAACGCACACACACACACACACACACAACACACACACACACACACACACACACACACACACACACACACACACACACATCTGCTTGGCCTATTACTTGTTCATAATTTTTTATTACATGCTGAGCATGGCTACAAGAGAGGAACCAAAGTCAATGGCGTGACAAACATGAATAGGTAGATAAACAGTCTTCAGCATTTAGCGTGAGTCCAGACACAATGAAACATGTTAAGGTCTACTGAGTGGGATTGAGCTGCAACATCGATGTGTGTGTTTTCGCTCTTGATAAAAGCGCAGCATTTTGATGTATTGCAGATTATCTTGAACTCCATGCATAAATACCAGCCTCGCCTCCACATCGTCAAGGCGGATGAGCACAACGGATTCGGCTCGAAAAACACTGCGTTCTGCACCCGCTCGTTCTCAGAGACCGCTTTCATCGCCGTGACGTCTTACCAGAATCACAAGGTACAAAAGGAAGACCGCGCAAAAGAATTAGCGTTTGGTTTCGCTGTTTTCTTTAAAAAAGTTAAATGATCTTGTTCTTTGGGGGTATTTTGTCAAACGAAACGTTGAATTGTCCGGCTTCTGTTGTGCAGCTATTCAAATAGGTCGCCAAAGCCTGTCTCTTTTCTTATGCGTAAATAGTTTTGTAATGGCCATGTGAATCAGTGCCTTATTCCCCACGGTCACAGTTGTTAATCCAACATGTCCAGTTTGATTACATTTGAGTGCTTATGCTTCAGAAAGACATTTTTTTCCCTGTTCGTTTTTAAATGTTTTTTTAAGTGATGGCCTCCAACTTTTCATCGTATGTCCTCATGGCAAAGTGACGTTTTTTAATTCAACTTTTAGTTATTGGCTTGGCTGCTTATGCACCAGACTACTCCGTCACTCCACACTGCTCGACGGGTCTAATCTCTGTGAATAAATCCCAAATAAAACAGCTGCTGGGCCGGGCGGCAGGGGGGCATCTGTAAACCTCTCCACGGTGGCTGTAGAGCTATTATTGTTCCTTTCTCAAACTCGAGACTCGAGACTGCCAAAGTCACAAATAAACTGCTTGGATGCTACTTCAAAATTTGATCAAAATGTTTCAACACCCGATTTAGAAAACGGCAATTATGCTGCGTATGGATTTGACATGTTGTTGTATACTGTACCAACCATGGACCTGTTGAGCTACACGACGTACTGGCCGAGGTGGTTAGTGATCTAAAGCAGTGGTTTGTGTCCCTGTCAGATTACCCAGCTGAAGATAGAGAACAACCCATTCGCTAAAGGCTTCAGAGGAAGTGAGGATATGGAGCTGCATCGCATGGCTAAGATACAGGGGTGAGTGGCGGCTCTTTTCACAGCTCGCCCTCTATCTATCTCTATGCCTCGCTTTGATTTCTGTCAAACGTTTTTTTTTACCAGTCCTTTTGAACGGACTGCTCAGTGCAGTTTGCATCAGACAGGCTTCTCAGAGCGTATGGCTTAGAAGAGGAGACAAGGGCGAGGTGATAGAAGATAAGGGGATAAGGGCAGTGGGGGGAGAGGAGGGGAGAAGGAGAGAAAATAAACGACCAGTTAATGAATGATGAGACACGATTGAAGAGGTATTTCTTGAGTCGCTACACTGCTCTTGGTGAAGTTGGGAGGAGGATTACAGAGAAGGAAAGGCCTCGGATATTAGAGAGAGGCGATGAGATAGGACAAGAGAGGGAATGGCCTCGAATATTAGAGAGAGACGATGAGATAGGACAAGAGAGGGAATGGCCTCGGATATTAGAGAGAGACGATGAGATAGGACAAGAGAGGGAATGGCCTCGGATATTAGAGAGAGACGATGAGATAGGACAAGAGAGGGAATGGCCTCGGATATTAGAGAGAGACGATGAGATAGGACAAGAGAGGGGAAGGGCTCGGATATTAGAGAGAGACAATGAGATAGGACAAGAGAGGGAATGGCCTCGGATATTAGAGAGAGACGATGAGATAGGACAAGAGAGGGAAAGGCCTCGGATATTAGAGAGACGATGAGATAGGACAAGAGAGGGAATGGCCTCGGATATTAGAGAGAGACGATGAGATAGGACAAGAGAGGGAAAGGCCTCGGATATTAGAGAGAGACGATGAGATAGGACAAGAGAGGGAAGGCCTCGGATATTAGAGAGAGACGATGAGATAGGACAAGAGAGGGAATGGCCTCGGATATTAGAGAGAGACGATGAGATAGGACAAGAGAGGGAATGGCCTCGGATATTAGTGAGAGGCGATGAGATAGGACAAGAGAGGGAATGGCCTCGGATATTAGAGAGAGGCGATGAGATAGGACAAGAGAGGGGAAGGCCTCGGATATTAGAGAGAGACGATGAGATAGGACAAGAGAGGGAGAGTATCTAAACTGACATACGACTGAGCGTTATTTTTAGAGTAGTATATTATCTTTGTGTGTGTGTGTGTGTGTGTGTGTAAGTGCTCTCCAGCATTATTGGCACCCTTGGAAAACCTCAAATTAAAGTTAAATTAATTGGTAATAAAGAAACCAAACCTGGTTCCATATTTCCAGCCATGTTTCAAATTGCGTAATGGCATAAAAGTCAAATCGTGGTGTAGGAGACTTTGTGAATCCGCCAACTGTGACCCTTGGAGGTCCTCTTGAAGAATACTGGTCAATGTGTTTTAATATCCTCTACCTGGTGGCTATACCCCTCTCTCTATCAGTAAAGAGTATCCGGTGATTCCCCGTAGCTCGGTGCGCCAGAGGACGTGTCCAAGTGGGAGTCAATTTGGGAGAGAAACAAGGCATCCGTATTCCTGTGAGAACGGGGTGACCAGCACCACCCAGGACCTAGTCACCTCACCTCCAGCCCACTACCCCCTCCCATTACCAGACCCGCAAGAACACATGCAGGGGTATCATTGCAACAAGAGGAAAGGTAAGCTACACTTCACAGCATTATACACTACACTGCACAGCATGGTACACTGCACTGCATAGTACACTACACTACACTGCATGTTACACTACACTGCACAGCATTATACACTACACTGCATGGTACACTACACTGCATGGTACACTACACTACACTTAACTGCATAGTACACTACACTACACTGCATGTTACACTACACTGCACAGCATTATACACTACACTGCATGTTACTCTATACTGTACAGCATTATACACTACACTGTATGTTACACTACACTGCACAGCATTATACACTACACTGCATGTTACACTACACTGTACAGCATTATACACTACACTGCATGGTACACTACACTGCATGGTACACTACACTACACTGCATGGTACACTACACTACACTAAACTGCATAGTACACTACACTACACTGCATGTTACACTACACTGCACAGCATTATACACTACACTGCATGTTACACTACACTGCACAGCATTATACACTACACTGCATGGTATACTACACTCCATGTTACACTACACTACACTGCATGGTACACTACACTGCATGGTACACTACACTGCATGTTACACTACACTGCATGTTACACTACACTGCATTTGTCCATCATGCCACTGTTGACACGGTTTTCTATGATCTGTGTTGTGAGGAAGACCCATGTCCAATTACAACTCTTCTTCCTCCCTCTTCCTGTTCTCCATCTACAGCAGATGATGGCTGTCCTACAGAGGGGCATCACCTGTACAGGAAGCCCTACATCGGCAGTTCACCTAGCGGGGATGAGTCCTACTATCACCCGCCTGTTTATCCTCGTCCTCGTCTTCATCCCTCCGTCTCTGTCCGACCCCCTCACACTGGCCTCTCTGACTCCGCCTACAGGTCAGAGACTGGGGTACGCCAGGCGTGTATGTTTGCTGGCTCAGACCCCAGACTGGACGACCTCAGCTGCACCTCCTGGTCCTACAGCTGCCCTTTGACTCCTGCCATGACCCCCACTGACCCCTACACATCGTTTTCTAACGAGCCCTATTGCTCCAGTCCCCGGAACTCTCGAATGGGCTCCATAGCCAATCAGGGATCTCCTCCTCTGGGAGACTGTCTCACTCACAGCTCCTTCCAGACCCAGACACGCTACCCTGCCTCCCTGTCCCCTCCCCATTACCTCACCCTTAACACACATAACAGGGGAGGGCTCCCAGAGTGGAGTGAGCCCACCTGATTGGACAACAGGTGTAACAGAAACACTTATTAGTGGCTGGGGGTGTTGTACCTGATGTGTGACAACATTTCATTGGCCAACCGCGTCTTTCCCTGTGCTGTGGGTGGTGCCTTGGAGATTTAAATGTCTTCCTTCTGTGACTGGGTCAGACTGGGTCCAGAAGGAAGTTGTTATTTTAGCTGGTGACTAAGCACCCTCACTGATGGGTGAGAAAGAAAGATGGCACCATCAACCATCCTCACATTCTGATCTTCATCCCTGTTTAGATATAGTAGGAGTTGTATCCCTGTCCACTCAGCATACACAAATATGTTTCTAATCTGTTGGTGTGTATGTGTGTGTGGGGGTGTGTGTGTCGGCTCACCTCGACACAGCGCTGTCGTGAGATAATGTTGGCTGAGAGGGGCTGCCGTGGCAACATGCATGTGCATAAGAGAGATAAACAGTTTATCCAGGCACACACACACATTGAGACCTGTACACACTTTTACTGGCCTCTTGTTCACCCTGATCTGACCAAAAAACAATATCAGTTTAATGAATCTGACCGTTAACATTTTCTGTTTCTCTGAGCTGACCAATCAACATTCTAGATTAATGATCAACACCTCTTCTACATGAGATAAAATCTCTCTGCTTTCTCTCATCTTTTTTTCTTTTTGTATCTCTGCCTCACTCTCTCTGCCTCACTCTCTCAGTCTCACTCTCTCTGCCTCACTTTCTCTGCCTCACTCTCTCTCTCTGACTCACTCTCTCTCTCTGACTCACTCTCACTGGCTCCTCTGTCTGTCTCGTTTGTGTTTCCTCTCAAGTCATCAGAAATAAGTGAAATAATACTCACACTGAAATCTTGTTACTCCTCATCACAGATTGCATACGATTATTGTTCTTTACAATATATAGTTTTATTTCTATTAAGAGTAAATGGGTGCATTGCCTGGTGATGGACTTGTTGTTTGCACTAACATTGGAAGTGTTCCAATTGGGTTTGTGTGTCCGTGTGTGGATGGGAGAGTGTGTGGTTTGTTTGGGTGTGTTTATGGATGCGTGAGTGTGTGGTTTGTTTGTGTGTGGATGCGTGAGTGTGTGGTTTGTTTGTGTGTGGATGCGAGAGTGTGTGGTTTGTTTGTGTGTGGATGCAAGAGTGTGTGGTTTGTTTGTGTGCGTGCGTGCAGGCAGGTGTGTGTGTGTGTGTGTGTGTGTTCGTGAATCGAGATTTGCAAATATGCTGAGAAGTGATAAATTGTTGTGCTTTACTGTATTGATATTGTTTATAGTATTTATTGGTCTTTCCTGTATCATGTTATTTCCTTTTGAAGACATTGTTTAACATGGCTGTAATTGTATTTGTTATTTTCTTTGTTCTAATGCAAATAAGCAAACATCTACCGAACTAAAATACATTCAAAGAAAGTGTGAAATATCTCAATCTGTCGTCATGTTTCTGTCTTTCAACGCAGACATGCAGTGCATACTTTAACTTGCTTTACAAGCTTACTTCACATGTATTAATCGGTTAGGGCCCCCACACGTAAGTTAAAGTACGTGGCAGCACCATCCTTAATATAGATGGAGAAGTGTACATTTAAAAAAAGGAAGATCTAGAGACACACCTACCAGTCTTGTATGACTGGGATAATGCCATTGGGTGCTAGACAAATCAAATAAATAACTTTCCTATAACACCTTTAATTTTAACGTATCTGTTGATACATTGGTTTCACCATTTAAAAAACGACAAATCCGTATGCACATGGAAAATGGCTAGAGGTGATTCTGGTAAGTCGTGTGCATTCTTTCGCATCGAAATGCTAAGCTCGATTCAGAGGTTTGGGACTGTTATGGATTTGTGCCAAACATGAGGACCAAAAAGATGTTGATGAAAGTCAAGGAAAAGATATATCAGAAATATAGCCTCGGGACACCAGAAATAAGAGTTTCTAGCTGTTTGTAAAAGTAGCAAAGCATGCTAAGCTCCGAAATCACCAACAGCCTGTTGGGCTTAAGGAACACCATGACAGTAGATGACAGAGGAATGCTCTCCATAATGAAGAACAGATACACAACTACAGAGGCTACACTGCAAGACGCACCCAGCTACAGACCCTTCACAGACTGCTAAGGAGTACTGTGGAGAAGCTGCACAGTGCTAGATAAAGGAGTTTGCCACAAATTGATTAACGATGTACGTGTACAACGGTACTGGCAAGAACAAAGTGTCTAAAATCCACAACTACATAGTGCCTCATCTGTTACATGTGGTTACGGTGGTGTTATGGTTTGGGCGTGTATGGCTGCCAATACAACTACAGCAGGCTCGGTACTCAATGACCCCAATGCAAGTGTCAAAGCTAGAGGGAGGCTTTCAACGGAAAGTTCCGGACTTGCCAAGTCACCGTCCAGATTTCAGGTCAGCTGAACGTGCTTTTATTTGATGAAGATGAAAACGTAAACGGGTAAACACAAACAACAACTGAAGATAGCTATAACTTGTAGTAAATGTTTGATTTCTTGTTTTAGGTAGAGAGCCCAAAAAATCCTCCATGGTCAGCATTTTTTTCAGGGGGCATTGTGTTATAAAAAAAGACATTTCTGAGGATTACTTTAAGTGAAACGTCAACTGCGTTCTTAATTTCAACAAAGTAATGCTTTTGCTCCTGTTAGTACTGGCACAAATTAAATAATGTGAATACTTTAATACTGGAAACATTTTATCCGCCGCAAACTTACATTTTCATGGAATTCCCTTAACCTTTCACCTGATTCATTGTTATCTTGATTAAATATGAAGGGTTAGGGTTAGGGCAAAGGTTATGGCTAGGGCAGGGGTTAGGGGAAAGCCAAAAAGTATGTTGACATTCTCAAGTGTTCTGCTGACACACTGCAACACATCTAACTCCTCAAAGGGCTCATTACAGTAATTTAAGGGTTACTCATCATATTCTTTCATTTGTTCCATTTATCCAAGACCTCAAACACGGTCCCCTAATGTGGTTTAGGCATAGACATACAGTTGTGTAGTTTTATTTATTAGTTGTATCTATAGTAGATAAACTATTAGCCTTATAGAATACATTTAGTTTGATGTCACGAGTGGTGAGTAAGTGTACTGCACTGTCTGGTTTCGGGTGCACCCTTTCCTGGTTTGTGTTGGTTACAGCTGTTGGGGATTTGCAATCACTGGGCTATAAAGGGGATTGCTAGATGTCACTCGTTGCGCTTCATTGTTCCATGTCACATTGTTAGTTTAGAGGTGAGTGTTTGTTTCACGATTAGTTGTTGTTTGGAGGTGTTCGTTTAAGTCGCTATATGCGCATTTTACTTTCATCAACCAAGTTCGTGTTTTTCGCCGTTGTCGGTTTGTTTTGTGTTTTTATCACTAATAAACCTTATTTAACGGATTTACGGCTTTGCACATGGCTTACCACACTACACCTTGGACAAGTCGTGACAGAATGAAGCGCCAACCAAGCCAGCAGAGTCGGACGGTGAGTGGATTCTGCGGGGGGGCAAGCTATAGCGCCCCGTCGGATGAAGCTCACCGTCACCCCACGGAGCGGTGGGAGTGGAATCGGCCGGAGACACCACAGGAGCGGTGGTTACGTCTCCGGCCGTATGCTGTATATGAACCATCTTTGCAGCATTCAGGGTCAGTGACAATGGGTCCGCGGGCCTTCTATGAAGGCAAGAGGACATCCCGGAGGCGCCCCAAAGTAATTTTTGGGGGGGAGCTAACGGGGTGTTCAAGGAGGTCCGCGGAGAGAACACCCACGACCCTGGTGCTGCCACAGCAACCACCCACTGCTCCGGGGCTGCAGCCAGAGCCAGAAAGAGCTCTGGAGCTACAGCCAAAACCCCAGCTCCAACAGGGCTATGACCCTTTCCGGCCACCAACCTCCAGGGCCCAGAGACCACCTAAGGGCCTGGAGTGCCAGCCGCCCGAGGTGATTAGGAGATGGTGGGGGGTGTGGTTCACCCTACAGGACCAGCCTCTCCCACTCCAGCGTGAGTGCCTAGATGAGCCCCTCCCACCATTGCTTGAGTGCCCTGAGCGGCTCCTCCCTCCTCAACGTGAGTGCCCGGATGAGTGGCCCCTCCCCCCTCAGCATGAGGCCTTGGAGTCGTCCCTCCCCCCTCAGCATGAGCGTGTCGACGAGTCGTCCCTCCCCCCTCAGCATGAGCGTGTCGACGAGTGGCCCCTCCCCCCTCAGCATGAGCGTGTCGACGAGTCGTCCCTCCCCCCTCAGCATGAGTGTGTCGACGAGTGGCTCCTCCCCCCTCAGCATGAGTGTGTCGACGAGTGGCTCCTCCTTCCTCCGCCAGAGTTTCAGGATTGGCCGCTCCCACCTCCGCCTGAGCTCCCGAAGTGTCATCTCCCTCCTCTGCCAGAGCTCCCAGAGCGTCCTCGCCTGCCAGAGCTTCCAGAGCGTCCTTGCCTGCCAGAGCTCCCAGAGCGTCCTTGCCTGCCAGAGCTCCCAGAGCGTCCTTGCCTGCCAGAGCTCCCAGAGCGTCCTTGCCTGCCAGAGCTCCCAGAGCGTCCTTGCCTGCCAGAGCTCCCAGAGCGTCCTTGCCTGCCAGAGCTCCCAGAGCGTCCTTGCCTGCCAGAGCTCCCAGAGCGTCCTTGCCTGCCAGAGCTCCCAGAGCGTCCTTGCCTGCCAGAGCTCCCAGAGCGTCCTTGCCTGCCAGAGCTCCCAGAGCGTCCTTGCCTGCCAGAGCTCCCAGAGCGTCCTTGCCTGCCAGAGCTCCCAGAGCGTCCTTGCCTGCCAGAGCTCCCAGAGCGTCCTTGCCTGCCAGAGCTCCCAGAGCGTCCTTGCCTGCCAGAGCTCCCAGAGCGTCCTTGCCTGCCAGAGCTCCCAGAGCATTCTTGCCTGCCAGAGCTCCCAGAGCGTCACCGCCTGCCAGAGCTCCCAGAGCGTCACCGCCTGCCAGAGCTCCCAGAGCGTCACCGCCTGCCAGAGCTCCCAGAGCGTCACCGCCTGCCAGAGCTCCCAGAGCGTCACCGCCTGCCAGAGCTCCCAGAGCGTCACCGCCTGCCAGAGCTCCCAGAGCGTCACCGCCTGATATGGCGGAGACTACGCCGCCTGAAATGGCGGAGACTACGCCGCCTGAAATGGCGGAGACTACGCCGCCTGAAATGGCGGAGACTACGCCGCCTGAAATGGCCGCCGCCACGCCGCCTGAAATGGCCGCCGCCACGCCCACGTCGATGGCCGCCGCCACGCCCACGTCGATGGCCGCCGCCACGCCAACCACGATGGCCGCCGCCACGTCCACCAAGATGGCGGAAGCCTTGCCGCACAAGACGGCGATCGGGCCACCAAGGCCCTTTAAGGGCTGGACCTGCTGTCTGGGACTAACCCTTTGGGTGTGACAGTGGGTCCTTGCCTGTTGCTCCCTTGTTTTTTTTTGGTGTGTTGTTGTTAATGTTGGTTCTTGTTGGCTATCTGGGAGCTAGCCTTAAGTGGGGGGTACTGTCACGAGTGGTGAGTAAGTGTACTGCACTGTCTGGTTTCGGGTGCACCCTTTCCTGGTTTGTGTTGGTTACAGCTGTTGGGGATTTGCAATCACTGGGCTATAAAGGGGATTGCTAGATGTCACTCGTTGCGCTTCATTGTTCCATGTCACATTGTTAGTTTAGAGGTGAGTGTTTGTTTCACGATTAGTTGTTGTTTGGAGGTGTTCGTTTAAGTCGCTATATGCGCATTTTACTTTCATCAACCAAGTTCGTGTTTTTCGCCGTTGTCGGTTTGTTTTGTGTTTTTATCACTAATAAACCTTATTTAACGGATTTACGGCTTTGCACATGGCTTACCACACTACACCTTGGACAAGTCGTGACATTTGACCTCAGTATCAAAGACCAATTTGCTCACAGTTATGTGAGAATGTTTCACACAGACCCCCGTTCCATTGTGGGGAGGGGCAATAATAATAATTATTATTATCCAGAGACCACTATGTGACTACTGTCCATGGACACACACACACACAAACACATACATAAAGGCTGAGTAGAAAGTAACTCCGACTGTGCTGGTTAAAGAACACCTATGTGCTGACCTGAGCTGTCCGCGTTGATGAAGGAGGTTAAGTTAAACAGAGTTGTCTTGGGTTGGGTTTGAGTGCAGCTGTGTGTGTGTGTTTTCTCATATCTCTGACAGTTTGTTTGGCCTCTTCAATCTCCTCCAGCTGGGCCCCCTCACATAGAAGACCTGCTGCCCAGAGTTGTGGGTGGGGTTGGTGGAGCTGGAGATGGCATCTCCGTCACGAGTGTAGGTGGTCTCCCGTCTTACTCTCTCCTCTTCCGCTGTAGTGATTCTCGTTAAGGTGTCACGTTTCTTATCGTCGCCCGGGTTAAGGACTACTCACACCTGCCCGACGCTCAGACAACCGACGAGACGGTTACAGCTTACGACGCAAAGTCAATGAACATGTATGTGCGTGTCAGGTTGACTTTCACCAGTTTTCTCTGCAAACATTTTGCCACAACAAACGTCAAAACAGACACTTGCGCTGTACATCTCTTTCTCCCATTCTCTCTATTTTACTCTCGCTGGGTCTGGGGTCAGGGGTCAGGGGTTAAGCACTCCCCTACTTTGAGGCTGTGCTTGTTCTTAACCCTTCCACTCCTGCGCAAGAAAGTCCTGAAAGGAGTGGAGCGGGGGGGGGAAGAGAGGAGAGCAGGGATTCTCCTGTCACACACAGTGAAGACGAATCACCCAATCATAACGCTCCCTGAGAAATGTTCCGTTACACTAGCCTAGCATGACAATACAAAGAGCTCCACAGAGAGAGGTGTGACACATCCAGGTTATGAAAGACAAATGTTTCTGAGTTACTGTTAAGACTATTGGGAACATTGTGACTGTGTGTGTGTGTGTGTGTGTGTTTGTGTGCCTGCGTGCGTGTGTGTGTGCGTGTGTGTGTGTGTGCGTGCGTGCGTGTGTGTGTGCGTCTGTGTGTGTGCGTGTGTGTGTGTGTGCGTGTGCGTGTGCGTGCGTGTGTGTGTGTGTGTGTGTGTGTACGTTGTACAAGCTGAGTGTTCAGTCTGGAGACTGTCTTGAACACATTGGTCTAAGATGAATGAACCATGATCAAAGACCTTAAGTGGTGCTTATCGTTATCTCTCTCTCTCTCTCTCTCTCTCTGTTTCTCTCTCTCTCTCTCTCTCTCTCTCTCTCTCTCTCTCTCTCTCTCTCTCTCTCTCTCTCTCTTCCCGCCCCTCCCCCCGTATGTCTTCCCTCACTCTTCCATTCCTCTTTTTCTCCTCCTCTCTCTTATTCTTCCCTGACTTTTCTATTCCTCCTTTTCTCTGCCTTCCCATTTAAATCTTACACAGACATATATGGGGTTTTACCCATTCTTGTTAAAAATATAGAGATATAGAGATGCATTTGTGCAATCTCCTGCCTTAATTATATCATTTGGAAATAAGCTAAGTGATGGAGTGTAATTGAAAACAGTATGTTCCACTAGGGCCTTACAGTCACACCAGATGCCATCACTTAAATCCTATATAAAAATACAATCTGAATATTAAGCAAGCATCCAAGACTATATTTTATTTTATTGTGCTAGCTTTTCAAATTATTACATAGTTTGTGACAGAGATTTTGTAAGTTGCTGAAATATATTATTCATCAAATAAATAGAAGAAAATTGTTATAAGCAACCCTGCAGCAACTTCATCAGGTGCTTAACCAAAACGATATAACAAGTTCACACAGTTACATTTTGGACCAGCTTGCTTGGCTTTCCTTAAATTTTAGATTAGTTTACACTTCAATTTAAGAAATGAAATTATAATGAATCATGTTTTTCCGCAGTTCCTACATAGTAACATTTGGTCATCTGGCCGCTGAATTACAGGCAACTAATGTTCAAAGAGATATTTGTATCTACTTACTGCTTTAAAAAGCTTTTGCTGCTAACACGATTAAAACTAGCTAGTCTGGCAATCTAACTGCAGCAATACCATGTGTAGTTTGGATTTCCCATTTTTAAAAGCCTATCCTGTGGTATAACTAAATGAGCAAACTGACTTTTTAATGATATGTCCTATATTATTAAGATGGAGCAGAGGAGAGTCAAATTAGTGACTTTCTGGGTTTAGCCATAGCAGCTAACTAGATAACGTGTGGCTTGGCAATCTAGCTAGAGTTACAAAACGTTTCCGTGTGTTTTCTGGTGGAAATCCTACAACAAACTAATAATTAGCCTGCACAGATAGTAGCTACGAACATATTGTCAAGTTACTACAGCTGCTGTGACCAACGATGAGGGACACAATGACCACCGGAGTTCCAACATTCCGAATGATATGTATCAAATATGGTTGCTGGGACACCCATCAGGGAAGGTTGAATAGAAGGATAATGTCTGTTCTATAAATTCTAATTCTATTATTCCTGTGGTTTAAAAGCCCCTGCAAATGGTAATGTCATTAAGCTGTTTATAGTAACGAGGCCCGGACCCGGGCTAATAACCCCAAATGAGACTTTATGGGTGAAACAGACTTGTTCCTCTGGAGTAGATCTTAATATGGTCACATGCCTGTCAGGGATAAGAGAGGGCAAAGAGCACAGAGTGTGTGTACTACACACAGCAGCTGTTATTGTACATGTAGCCATAGCTGTGATGTAGCTGCGCTGTAGCTGTGGTGTTTTCGCCTGTACAGAACCCGGCCGTGGGAGGACGGCTCCACGGAAACCTGCCAGAGAAACATCACTTCATTTTCAGTCCACTCCATTACAAGATGCTTACCCTAAAGGTCTCATCTATCTGTCATTCTGTGAGCAGGGATAAGGCTTACGACACACGCATAAAAACAGAAACCCAGTGGGGGTAAAATCTGGTAAATTGGGCATGGGACAGATAAATACAGAACATCGTCAGTCCTCCCCCTCACTCACATCAACACACAGGTTAGTGGGTCTCTAGGCTGTAGTCTGGAAACAAAAGGAGAGGTTGTAGGTCAAGCTAACAGCAGACAGGTCACGTAGGTCAGACTAAAGTGATTAGGGGATCTGGGATGGCTAAACGGAAAAGATCTGTGAGGACCCCTGCTGCACAAAATGACAAACAGCCTCTAATTAAGTTGTGCCCTGCTCAGCCGCCCTGAAACGCAAACTACTACGAGACACAAGAAACTCACCCTGCCTTTACATACAGATGAATGGAAGAAAGGACTGGTAGACAGGACTGGACAAGTAAACAGGACAGGTAGAGAGGACAGGACAGGTAGACAGGACTGGACAGGTAGATAGGTCAGGACAGGTAGACTGGACAGGTAGACAGGACCGGTAGACAGGACCGGTCAGGTAGACAGGACTGGTAAACAGGACAGGTAGAGAGGACAGGACAGGTTGACAGGACAGGTAGACAGGTCAGGTAGACAGGACAGGTAAACTGGACAGGACAGGTAGACAGGTCAGGTAGACAGGACAGGTAAACTGGACAGGTAAACTGGACAGGACAGGTTGACAGGACAGGTAGACAGGTCAGGTAGACAGGACAGGTAAATTGGACAGGTAAACTGGACAGGACAGGTAGACTGGACAGGTAAACTGGACAGGTCAGGTAGACAGGACAGGTAAACTGGACAGGACAGGTAGACTGGACAGCATATAATAACACATTTGTCAGTGACTGCATTCCATTATAAATAATTACATCTAGGCAGAATTTTTCCTTTGTTTGCTCAACATGTGAGAAAAATAAATCAAAAGAAATACTTGGAGTTCTATTTATTTGATATAATTATATTATATGATTATATTATAAAAACATACAATGTCAATAAACTTAAGTGCAAAGCCAACTGCAGTTGAGACTGTAACAACCAGGCCTCAGACTCTCTCGGAGCACCAAACAGACTGCTTAACCAGCATTCCCCAGCCTTCCCCAGCATTACCCAGCATTCCCCTGTGTTCCCTGGAGGTTTGTTGTTACCCGTGTTCCACCATGTTGACAAACACCCCAACAAGAAGCCCACAGAGACACTAAAACACAACAAAAACATCAATAAACAAACAAATGCATACACACACCTCTACAAACATCCCCTACTGGATGCATACACACACACACACACACACACACACACACATACACACACACTCTACTTCACAACCCCATTGTTTTTGTCATGCTGCCCCCAGCAAAACACACACTGACACACACTGACACACACACACACCACATGTCATCACTAATCGATGAACCTAAAGAGCCTCATTACCATAAACACAGACATCCTCTCTGGGACATGTATGCTCTCTTTGGGCTGTCCTGTTGACCTTTAATAATGCACGTCCAAATGTTTATTACCTGCCCTCGGTGGGAGCGTAAGAATGGAGAGGAGAGTATAGAGATATAATTGTGTTGAGTTACAGTAGATTGAGGCTTTGCGTTTGGGCAGTCATCACAGTAGCTGACATAATGTCCAGTGTGATGTGTCTTTATATGTGCACGCGTGAGTGAGGTGTGTGTATGTGTCCACACTGGTGTCTGCCCTACCAATCCCCTCCCCTGGGACAGCAGACTCAGACAGAGGCAGTGTGTGTGTGTATGTGTGTGTGTGTTTCCATCTCCATGCAAAAAGTAGCCTGTGTGTTATGGATGCAAACCACTCATCAAAAATACATCGAGCAGCATCTCCCGGCTCCTATCATTGCTGTATTGTCATCTTCCCCCTCCAATGCTTCTGGGTCATGTCTTTAGGCATGTGTGTTGACAAGCATTACACCCCCTGTACTTCCATTAGCTACATTAGAGCCCTGTTAATATCAGCCCCACCTGTCTCCGTTGTGTTGTAGCGCAGTAGAACAGGTTGACCACGGGGCTGTTTCCTGAGTGTCTGTCTCCAGTCTGAACATGACCCGGTTCCGTGAGTCACAGCTTGCAAGCAGTCAGCGAGGATCAGTTCGAGTCACTAAACATGCCTGTTTGCGTTAGATGTGTACCGAGACACGTGTGATAGAGGTTGGGGTATTTCTGCTTCAAGTCACACTTTCCTCTCATTGTTAATAGCCATTAGTCAGTTAAATAGCCACAATGCACATGTCTGAAATGCTTATGTCCAAGATTCACGACCATACAGCTACAATTCTGTAAATGTGAAAGTTGGCTACAGTCATGTGAAAAAGAACATCACCTGAAAGGTTGTCTTAATTTGTTTATTCTTGAAGAATATAAAAATGTTTGAGCTTAATGAAAATCACACATGGGCCCATTTAGACAGGGGTAATTTATTGGAAAATGACTAGACAGTAACCAGGGAAGAACAAGACTTCCATACTGATTAGAGTTTGGTCTTAATTAGGGCCCTCAGACAGAGTGTTATTCATGTAATTGTGTTTACAAAGAAACAAAGGCAAAAGCCCAACGGCTGATAGATCATCTAAAAATGGAGACCTTTACAGAATATGGCCAAAACTACACAGGACTGGTTGTCCCAAATTCAAGTCAAGAGGTGACCAACAGATCTCATAGAATTCTCGAAAACTCCAGGATTACTTCAAGGGATCAACCAACTCCTCTTTCCACAATCAATATTGAAGTGCATCAGTCGACTGGCAGAAATAGTCGACACAAACCTGCGGTACCCGGGAGGTCAGAGAGGAAGGGTTATATGGGAGGTCAGGAAGAAAGGTTTAGATGGAATGTCAAAGAGAAATAAGCCCCAGCTCTCACAACAGAATATCAACACACACCTGACGGTTGCCAGACAACACATGGGTGAAGACCCAAAGTATTAGCCTATTGTGCTCCGGACAGAAGCAGTACATAAATTACATGTTGTTTTATAATTATTATAATTATTATTGATCATGTACTCAATATTTTACACAGTAGAGAGAAAGCGAGGCTGTGTCTTATCATAAGTGAACACAAACTTATGAAATGATTTAAATATTTTAATCTGTATCCCCTGTATAGCACAGTACTTCCCAAAGGACCCAAACATTTTAAAGGTTTTGGATTTAAAGTTACCTAATTAAGGTTACAGAATGCATTGTCCACCTGACAAATAGTTCAACCATAACAACTGATACTGAGCCGTGTCTACACATTTATGAAAAATTTCACTTGTGGAGTCCAGTGGCATTGTCTTAGTAACACAGAAACAGACAGCACACACTGGGACCTGTATTATGTACTAGCTCCAATTAGCCACAGGGGGTGACAGTGGCTTTGTCTATGTGTTACCATAGAGACAGCCGGGTTGAAGAAAAGTGCAAGTTTCTAACAGTAGATCAGTAACTCCCTGGAGAGAAACAACGAAATGACATTAGATCTTGAGAATTATTTTAGGACCGTCTTTGAGGAACCCCTCATGTGAGTTTGTTTCTATGTGTACTTTTCGTTGCTTTCCAGTAGTAGGTTTGTGCAAAGCTAAACAGATGTTATGTCAACTGAAGGTTTCAGAGTTTTGAATTGTGTGTTTGTATATGTGTGTGCGATCTAGTTCACAATATATCTGGTGACCAGAAGTTCCCACAAAGATTGTAGAACCTGACAAATCCTTCCTGTAAGTTTTAGTTGGTCCTCTCTATAGGGAAAATTCTAATTCCGTTTTAGTGGTAAGATTTGGGTCAACTTACAATTGCTAATCAGTTAGTGTTAGATTTGGGGTCACTTTTAGGCTCACACATTATCGGTAAGTGTAGATTTATGGTTTGTTGTTATTTGTTAGTGTTCGGTTAAGTTTAGGCATCGGGTTAGGTTATTAATGGCGAGGTCAGGATTAGGGTTTGTTTAAAGAATACGTGAGGAGATAAAGAACATGTGGTATTTGTTTTCTGGTCGCTATGAGAATACTAAAACAAAGAAGTGTTTGTGTAGAAAAGTGCCTGTGCCGGACAGAAGTCTGTTGAATGGAGCCACACAGATGATATTGAAACAGAAAGAGATCAGAGAGGTGGATGAACAGCTTCAGTCACACACTGAGGTAAAATCTGAAATGTAAAAGACATTCTTTATCAAAGACATCATAAAATCGTTTAAAAAAAAATACAGTCAGACTTATTTAAATGTCTCCTAGAATGGCGGCTACCAGAGTTAAGAGACTGCATTTACCTGGAATATTTTGTGTGCACGTTTCACAGGAGTTTGAGCTAAAAAAGGAGAGTTTGCGAGGGCGGAAAAATGAGCTGATGAAGAAGGAGGAGAAATTGAAGGAGTCACTGTTCAAATTTGATAAATTCCTAAAAGTGGGTTGCAACACACACACATACACAAACACAAACAAACAAACTCAAGGACAGACAAACAAACAAACATGCACACACTCAAGGACACACACGCAATGTAAACAAAATATTTTAGACACCTGCCATGTTGTAGGAGAATGACACGAAACGTGCGCGTGGTGAGAGGAAGGCAGAGAGAGAGAGGGAGGCGGTTCGTCAGAAGGAGGAAGAGATAGAGAGATTGAAGGGGGAGTGTGCTGTCCTGGAGGCCTGCAGACTCAAGCTGCAACGCAGAGTGGAGAAGAACGCCCTCTACTGGACCTTTCTGGAACAGGTCCTCGGTCTCGCCAAGGTACCGAAGTGCGACACTCACTCACATTCTTTACACATTTATAACTAAATTCTGGGAAAATATCGGTTTTGCTGCGCATTAAATTCTTCCTCTCAGACATACGTAAACATGTTGAATAATTTCTGGTTAATCTAACACCTCACATTTGATACTATTATAATCTGGTTATATGGTTCATCCGTAACTCTATTCTCAACCCAAACCCTAACCCCATAGCTTGGTAGTCAAATGTATAAAGATTGCGTGTGAATGTGTTATTTCTGTAGTATGAGGAGGTGTGGGGGCTGCTGCGAAGATTTGCCACTCTGCTATCCACAAGAGAGCAGCTGCGGCAGAGGGAGAGTGAAATGCAGGAGCAGGAAGACAGCCACCGGGGGGCGCTACAGAGATACGTTGACCAGCAGAGCTGTAGCATTCTGCAAAAGAACAACCTGCTGTCTCGTCTACAGACCGAACTGGACCAGAAACGCTCTGACGCCCTCAGATGGGTACCAGACCTGATTACACACTCATTGTGAACAGCCTGAATTGTGAGGCTCTGTTGAGCTTCACATAGAATGATACGATTTATTTACTTTTTGGACTTGATAACCACACTTCAAATCAAATTAAAATCAATTAACAGCTCATTAAAATTTGTAGATCGGTGTATCACAATTTATCGACGATCCCTTGTAGTTTACTTTGTCTTTTTTTTCAGGAGAACACATGGAACCGCATTCAAACCACAGCGGCCAAGGAGACACTTCTATTGGGCCAAGTCAAAGTGGTGACGCTTAACCTTTACCACATGGTGGGCGGGACCACGGGACAGGAAGAGGGCGTGGCCATCGATGACACAGTAGCACAGCTGGAGAGGGTTAGTGATATTGACCAGCATGTTCTAGTGGCAAATAAAGCATCAGGGCGAGTACAAATGACCTGTACCAAACCAGCTCAAAGGAATGTTGACTTTTGTTTTAACTTATTCTCATCACCTGCCCATTGCCAAAATCGTAGAAGTTATCAACCATTGTATCAGTCCCAAAGTGTCCAGGTGCAAAATCATTAAAAGATTCAAGGCTTGTAGTCGAATCTTGCCAAATGCCCCAAAAAGCTGATTATATGTAAACAATAGAGGTTATTGATGTCACACTGATGGCGATAGGAAACAAATCAAATTGCTAACAGTAGACTGTTTTTGTCTTTACAGATTCGGCTCTTCATCCAGGACCAGTCGGCCATAGTGAACAATCTCACACAAAGTCGTTCTCAGACCGTTACTAAAGCAAACCTAAAGTGAGCTAGTGGAGGATGTTCAAGGACAGATCGATGTCTTGTAGGGCTTATTTTTGGGCATTATGTTAGATTTTGTTTCGTTTCCATCCTGGTAGAAATGTAATGGTTAACATTGAGCAAAACTGCCATAATATCAATAACACAAATCCCAATCAGTCTAATACTGACATCTAGTGGCAGTTCAAGGGATAACTTACTAAATAAACAACTATTTAAAGTCTTGTGAGTTTCTCAAGCTTCGATCAGGCGTAGTCGACATAGTCTTTTTGTTGGCACTCTTACCTTAAGCCACTTAAATTAGTGAATATGTACTTCTTCATATTTATACTGGCCCTCAATGAGAATTTAACCCATAACTCTTAAATTTTAGGGACCACCTACCTCACAGTGCCATTATACTATTAGTCTGACCATGCAGTATAGCATAACAAAAACAAATAGATTGAAAATATGATTCAGTATGACGGGTGAAAGTAACCAAAATATATAAATGATAAATTCTGTAATGAATAAAATAATGGTTTGATTTTTCATTTTTTGTCCTACTGCTATTTCTTCCGGAAAAAATATTTGTTTTTCACTGCTTTCCCATCTAATAAAATACTTTTTAAAAATCATTGTCGAAATTAATTCAAAATACCCATCGAAAAATAAAGAAAAAAGTCCAGTGTAAAGCAGAAACTTCTTCTAAAATGTAATCCCTCACAAATCAAACACCTCATAATGACAAAGCAGATTTCTTTGCAAATTTGAGGGAAAAACATATATATTATAAATATTAAATATTATAATTATCTTATATTCAGACCATTTGCTATGTCACTCAAAGTTAAGCTCAGCCCTTTACTGTTTAAATGTACCATCTTTGCAATGAGATCTGTTTTTCTTCATCATCAATATCACACAAAACACAGAGGTAAATAGATGATAGCAAACGTATGAGCTATGATGGACAATAGTTACTGAAATAACGTTACAAAAAATTGGACGAATGAGAAATGAAAAACCAGTGTGTTTATGGGGAGTTAACGTTTCATTCCAAATAAAAATACAAATCATGTTGGAAAAATAGACTATCCTGATCCGGCCACTGGACCACTGCTATTTACCCTTCTTGCCTTTGCCCTTGTTTCCCTTCTTGCCCTTCTTTCCCTTCCCTCTCATGGCCTTCCGGACACTATGGCCCCTCCAGAGGGCCTGGATCAGAGTGCACGCATGGACCTGCTTCACAAGCTCCATCTGCTCCTCCTCACGCCTCTCCTCGCCTGCACGCCTCTCCTCCTGGATCTGACTGAACTCTTGTTCCAGGACGGCATATGCCTCCTCCAGCTCTCTCAGCTCCTCCTTTTCCTCCGTATAGACTTCTGTCAACTCCTCCAGCTCTCTCTGCGTCAAAACAGAAAACAAGTAGAGAGAGAGGAGGATGGAGATTGAAATAGAGTGAATATAGAGTGAAATAATATTCACAGTTGCCACTCAGTAAAGAATATCCGGTGAGGTTTTAGAGTTGGTCGACCTGTTTCTCTCCCATGTCGGCATCATATTTCTGAATCCAGTTCTCTATTTCTGTCTCCACTTTGTACTTTTTCTGTCAGAAGAAAAAACATGAAAGTTATACTTCACACTGTTGGATCAACAGCATACGTATGAAGTGCCATAACAATAAGACTCCAGTGCGTGAGCTTCATCTCTCTGGTCTTCCACCTTGCGGAGCGCTGTCTCTCCTTCGCGGTTCTCAGCAATCAGGTTGTTAAGCTGAAGTCTCAGCTTATTGGCTTCCTGCAGCAAGCTCACCCGCTTCCCCTCAGAGGCCTTTGCATCTGATTGGCTCTGCTTAACAGCATCCTGCTGTGTCCGCAACAGAAAGTCCTCAGACATGGTTTTCATTTGTTCCAGAGAGTCCTTCAACTTTCTGACCACCTCTTGTTTCTTGAAGATCTGAAGGACCATCCGGTAGGTGGGTGGGGACCAAGTGAGTACGAGAGGGTGGGTAGCAAAGAGTGAGAACGAATAGGGCGAAACAGAGAAGAGTGAACATAGGGTGGTGTGGATTTAGACCACAGAGAGAAAATGATGGGTTTAATCTTAATGTTAAACTGTGGTGGAAAAACAAAAGTAGATTAAAGATAATGAGAAATTGAGATCATCAATACCTCTGCATCCTTGTCTTTGACAGCAGCAATCACTTCTGTTTCCAGTGTAGCGACTATTTTCATGTTATTGCCATGGCGCAGAGACACCTCCTGCATGTAGAGTGTTCTTTCCTGTTCCTCACCCGGGCTGGTGAGCAGTTTCTCTAACAGCACCCCCCGCAACTCCTGCAGCCCCCCTATCAGCCCTTGAACCCCTTCACTTGCCCCCGGCAACCTTGCCTCTGCTTCACTTCTCAGGGCGTGGGCAGCAGCTGCATTGGCTGTTAGAAGTCTGAGCGTTTTCCTCAGTGAACCCTGGATGGCCCTCCTTAACTCTTCTTCTTCTCTTCGCACTGCCTCCCCCTCCTCAACCGGCTTCTGCTCCAAGCTCCCCAGCTTCTCTGCCAGGCAATGGTGTTCTTGCAAAACCCTGTCCAGCTCCGCGTCCAGACCCAAAGAAAGCTTTCCGAGGCGGGGCAGAACAACAGGCAGCAGGGCCACCATCTCTAACTTGGTTATGCAGTTGTCCAGCACACCTGCAATGCGTTGTGCCTCCAAGGATGCCAGCTTTTTCCGTGAGGGGTCCAGGATCTTAAGGAGGTCCTGCCTGAGAGGTTTGGCTAGGGGCTGTGGACTAGGTTGGTGACTGGAGCACATAATCTGGGGAATGTCATCACCCAGGGACAGTATGGTTGCGTCTTTAGACATGCTGTTAAACATGGAGATTAATCAGCGGTGGGCAGACATTCATTTGTATATACAATTGGTGGCACTTTTTAGCAAGTACTTAATTTTTATTAATTAATAACAAAGTACTAAGTCAAATTTCATAGACATCTAGAAGCATTTTATCGTTTTTTTTAAACAGTAACTTATCCTCCCCAGAGTAATACTAAAGTCAGTGATATTATTGTATAGACTAGCTAGGCTAAAGTCAACATCCTTTTCACAACTACACTAACTCAGTGGCCTATCGCCACATGTAGCTTTTAAGAATAATGTAGCTAGTTAGGTATAGAAGAAAACAGATATGAATGAATTGTCCAAAATGCTTTACTCACATGATGAGGATGAAAACATGACATAATTGTGTTGATGGTATTTACTGTTGCTAAGAGACCAATGGGGGAAGTGCTGGGCGTTCCTAGAGCTTTAACAAATAAATAGCCGGAATAAATTAAACAAAATAAATATAGATAATATATATATATATATATTATGTTCGTGGTCATGTATTCTTTATGCTCAGTATGACATTACGTATGATAACATTAAAAACGGGTTATAGTGGCCAGTCTGATAAACGTTGACGTTTCAAATGTCTAAACTTTTATTTTGAAAAACAAGACTGCCGTCAATCACTTTCTAGTGTCGTAACTGAACGGTACATATGCCTACTGTACTGTGCAGAATATTATGGATTTACCGTTATTTGGGAATATGTAGCATTTAGTTAGACTCTGGATAGTTACACATCTTAAAGGGACCAACGCAACGCTGTCTTGGTTTAACTTTGCAAAACTCCTAGCTAACGACTTGACGTCTATTTCAGACTTGTAATCATTTTCATGTAGTTGATGGAGTGCACATCGGTTAGCATATTAGCATTCTGGTCAATTAATAACTCGAGACAAACAAACAGCGATGACATTCGACTAAACAAACGTATCTCTACCAAAAGTCGTGTTTCTAGTGTTTTTTCTGTTGGTAATTAAAGCACTTTTACAGTTAGTTAAGCGAAGTTTCCTGGAAAGTATGTATAGATAATGTAGCTACTACTACACAGTAATAACGATAGCACTGAATGTGTCGTGTCAAATTTGAGATAATTCCGCTTTTTAGCTAGACAGAGACAGTAGCAGGCTAGCTATGTCGTATGTGGTTTTGACTTCAATACAAGGGATTCGCCTTGTTCTGTAGTTGGACTCATTAGCTACCAGTGTATCGCCAAGTTAGCGTAATCAAGCTGGTAGTTTTGGTTGTCATCGCTACTAGCTATCTATCTGGTTGGGAGAATGGAAGGTGCTGATGACGATGTGCCCCTCATCCTGACGTGGGAAGACGCAAACAGCGGACTGCTGAGTGACGATGGGGAGAGAAGTAAGTTCTGGTTGACCCGCTGCTGGCTGCCCTCAGGTACCTTGTTATTACTGAGTGTGTACATGTTGTCATGGCTGGTCACATGATCATTTGGTCGGCCTTCATCTTCAGTCTGGTGCACATCATTCGTTACATTCTGCTGCGCTCTTTGTTCTTTCTAATGTATTTAGCATTGATTTCATTGCGGCCCAACTGCAATATGAACTATTCACATTGCAGGAACTATTAAGCTTACTGTTTTGTTGACCTACCCTGATTAGGGTCTTTAGCTTTGACTCTATATGTAGCCATAACTACAGATGTGCTGAAGTTTATGAACTTCAGGGACGTTTAATTACATCACACTTTACCATATATAAAGATGTAACTCCTTTATAGAGACTTACCACAGAAGCTGCTTCATCTCAGGCTAAGGTGTTTCTCAGCCGGTTGAAGTTAGTTTGTTGGCAGTTTTGTTGTTGAAGGTTATAGTAGTTGGGTCTGCTAATTGTCATCAGAACAGATAAGTGCTGTGTTGACTCGCTGCTCTGTCGCTTTAAATTTAAATAGAGGTGTCCCTCTGACACAGAGATAGCATGTGTTTGTGTGTCTCCACTTCAGTAATCCTGTAGCCTTTGTACCCCATCACATATGCTGCAAACTGCCTCTCACATTCATGCTCTAAACTGCAGCATCAGCAGAGAAAGATACTTCTATGTGAGTGGCCTCACTGCCTCGCGCGTCGCCCCCCCACCCCAAAACGTTCGCAGGGGCAGCGCGTGTCTCTCGCCGTGGTCCCCCGGCCCCGTCTGGTTCTCTGGGAAACCGCGTGTGTGTGTGGGTGAACGAGTTCTCAATTTCCCCCGCTCTGGAAGGGGACAGGATAAGGACGGGTGTTTTCACAGGATATCTGGAGCTGGTGACTCTGACGCTTGGGAGAAGATGTTACACAGTTGATGCAAAACTGGACAAGACAAAGGGAGGCCTGCTCTAAAACGCACAGACTGAAGCAGTTCATCACCCGCTCACTGGTTCATGATCAGAAAAACGATATGGTCCAGCTGGCTTTGTTTTTGGTTTAGTCTAGTTGGAGATGGGTCTGTGGAAACAAGGATTTCTGTAGTATTTTCCTGTTAGCCCTGGGACTGCCCTCTGTGTTTGTATGGACCTCTGGAACCACAGGCAGACACAGAGCCTGACCTCAGTGCGTTGTTGACAAGAGCTCTGAACGTTTTATTGTTCTGAAAAGCAAACCAGTGGCTCTGACTCTACCCACAAACTCAGTGCTATTGTATTTTACTGCTTGGTTTTAGCAATGTTTCAGATAAGTCTTTTTTTTAAAGGGTCAGTGATAAACTTGATGTCTAATATTTTTAGTATGTAGGACCTAAAGTTGGGTTGGGATTTTGTGTTTCTGTTAGATGGTCACCTTGTACGTTCCTAAAGTCTGTGTAAGGAAGTAGTTCAGTAGTTTCGTTGAATAGAATACGAAACCAGGACTTTGTTCATTCTCAGTCTGGTGACTCTTTCCATCAGCAGGTAACTACTTCCTGTCAATAACTGAAAGGACACTACTCAAGCTATCATAAAAAATAGCTAACGTGATAACCGGAAGCTGTGTGCTGAGTTTAAAGGTACAACTCTGAGAGGGGAGGGGAGGGGGAACCCGGAGAGGTGAAGAGGAAAGAAAGAAGTCCAGCGTGTGACTGCTGACACAACTCTCGGTCTGTGGCCAGAAACGCTGCATAATTCTACTCTAGCCCTGTTTCTGTGGAGAGACTCTGGATGGTATTCATCGTACAAACTCCAGCACAACTGTTTGTTTGTTCCTGGGGACAAACACACAGAGCACCGTCAGCTCTGAATGTGTCTTGAGCTCTGTCGTGTGAGAACTTCCAGACTTGTTTCTGACCAGCGGGGTCAGTCTGGGGACTTCTGCGGGGGTCCCGTTCTTGCATGGTCTCTCTGGCATGTGTCCATGTGCAGTGGCATGTTAGCTCGTGCGTGTGCCTGGTGGCGTCTGGACTCTAGACCTGCGAACTGTAAATGACACACTGCCACGGCTGAGGCGCGCCGCGTCCACACATGCCCGAGCACACACTCCTTGCCGGCAGAGCCATGGAGTGTTCAGCCGGGTGGCAGGAGACTGCCGGTATCTATGACAACAGTGTAGAGATAACCCCGGAGGAGACTCCCGTCTGCATGTCCTCGTTCTGCACTCGGCTAGAGCTAGACTGCGTGGGTATGTGTGCGTGCCCACAGGCGTGTGTTTGTGCAGGCGTCTGCCGACCCACATGAACGTGCGGGTTTGGGATTTGTAGGCAACGTGCTGGGTGTTTTTGTAAACACGTTCCTTAGTTGTCTGTTATTAATGACTTTACTGATGGTTTGTTCCCTATAGATGGAGTAGGGCCTTATGACATATTGAATACTCAGGTGATACCAACGGCTGGCCTGCCGCCAAACTACAGAGCCCACAATGCCTCACTACAACAAAGCTGGGAGATGAACTACCAGGAAGCAGCCATCTATCTTCAGGTATCATGGACACACGTGTATACACACACACACATATCTATTATGGAAATACACCAATGTATTTAGATGCAGCATATATGCTATTATATATATATAATATCAAGCTATTTTCTTGAAGAATTCCTAATTTCATTGTGGAGTATTGAGAGGAAATTGCGTTTATCGGGTGCTCTGCACCAATTGTTTTTCTCAGATCTTGATATGACTTAGATCTGGACTCTTTCCTGGCAACACTAAAACAGTCCAGCATTTGTTCTGTATCCATCCCAGGGTGCTTTGGGTGTGGGTTTGCAGTTGACCCCCTGGAACACTTACCTTCTTAACAGATACGCAGTGTTTGGACACTAGGTTGAACAGTTCGCTTTGAAACACCTTGATCATTTGCTGATTTCTTGATGTCTTACACAAACCCACATCGTTATCAGATCGCGGCCATAATTGATTGTTTGTATGCTTTTCTTTTTGTTTCACCGGCCTGCTGTTGACTTTCAGGGGGAAGGTTGATCTCTTGGCGTTTTATGTCTGTATATCTGCAGAGAAACTCTGTAGCTCATAGAGTTCTCATTGGGATCTTAGCCATTTCCCTGACCAAGACCCTAGGCGTCTGATTTTTTCATCCAGATTGCTTGATGGTTTAAAACTTGTATCGCACACTGATGGAGCCCATTGACATAAGCTGTGAAAAAGTCTGTGAAAATCTTAGCAACCACTATATATTACATCTGCTATACCCAAGCACCTATGTGCCAAGTGCATTTTGGGTGGTAGTGATTAGCTACATTTTTTATGTCACAGGTAGTTATAAGTGCTGACTTTCTCATAACGGACATTAGCTTCTGGTAAAGCTCTGATAAATGGAAGTTAGCTGTAAAAAAAACCTGTCAAATCAATTCCAAGTGTGTGTGTGTCTCTTGGTTTATTACAGGAAGGAGAGAACAACGACAAGTTCTTCACGCACCCTCGCAACCCCAAAGCACTGGCAGCTTATCTGTTTGCGCACAACCACATATTTTACTTGATGGAACTGCTCACAGCCCTGTTACTGATGGTGCTGTCACTCTGTGAGGCTCCGGCTGTGCCAACACTACGCCTGGATGTTTATGTACGTACACACACACACAACTATTACTGACACACACAACTATTACTGACACACACAAACATTACCGACCCACACAAACGTCACTGACACATACACATGTTTTGTTTACAGCAGTCCACAGTACTCTGGACCTGCCTGGATTAGGGTTAGAGGTTAGAGGTTAGGGTTGAACGATTAAAGGTTTTGATCTGTCCCTTTAGGTCCATGCCACTCTGGAGTTACTGGCACTGGTTATGGTGGCGTTTGAACTTTGCATGAAGCTGCGTTGGCTTGGCTTTCACACGTTCATCAGACACAAGAGGACAATGGTGAAGGTAAATACACTGCCATATAAGAGAAACACTTGTTAACAAATATATTGGAGTGTTTCCATGGTTTTGCCAGATCTCTGAGGACACCTTGTGACCCTTTCTACTCATAAGATTTTAATCAAATGTAATGATGTTATCAAACTCTTGTCTGTCAGTTTGATTGTTTTAGTCATAGTTTCATCATTTAAATTGGCTGACTGCTAGTCTCTGTGTAGACGTCTGTGTGGAGACTGACGGCTGGTCTCTGTGTAGACGTCTGTGTGTAGACTGACGGCTGGTCTCTGTATAGACGTCTGTGTGTAGACTGACAGCGAGTCTCTGTGTAGACGTGTGTGTGTAGACTGACAGCTGGTCTCTGTGTAGACGTCTGTGTGTAGACTGACAGCGAGTCTCTGTGTAGACGTGTGTGTGTAGACTGACGGCTGGTCTCTGTGTAGACGTCTGTGTGTAGGCTGACGGCTGGTCTGTGTGTAGACGTCTGTGTGTAGACTGACAGCTGGTCTCTGTGTAGACGTCTGTGTGTAAACTGACGGCTGGTCTCTGTGTAGACGTCTGTGTGTAGACTGACAGCGAGTCTCTGTGTAGACATGTGTGTGTAGACTGACGGCTGGTCTCTGTGTAGACGTCTGTGTGTAAACTGACGGCTGGTCTCTGTGTAGACGTCTGTGTTGATGCTCCAGTTCGTGGAGGCCATAGTGGTTCTGATCCGGCAGACGTCCCACCTGCGTGTCACCAGGGCTCTCAGACCCATATTCCTGGTGGATTGCAGATACTGTGGTGCTGTTCGCAGGTATACAAACACACACAAACACACACACACTTCAACTGCTCATACATTATATACACACACCTAAATAAGGTGAATACATGTTGTGTTTTCATTCTGTTGTCCAATCAGAAACCTCCGTCAGATCTTCCAGTCCCTGCCTCCTTTCATTGACATTCTGCTACTGCTGCTATTTTTCATGATCATCTTTGCCATCTTAGGTGAGCACCACACACACACACACACCTTTGTGGTCCTTCATCATAATGTGTAACTACATTGCTCCTAAATGACTGTGCCAGAAGAAAAGTGGAAAACAAGGAACAGTTCTATAATCTTAAAAATGACCGTACCGCATCATAAAATGAAGAAAATCTAAAATATACTCTATTGTTTTGTCTATTGTCTGAGGTTTGCTCTGTTCCTTCTACAGGCTTTTGTTTGTTTTCCCCTAATGCTTCTGATCCGGTGAGTCAGACTGTCCTAAGATGTTCTGTCTCTCACTGGCTCTCACTGGCTCTCACTGGCTCTCACTGGCTCTCACTGGCTCTCACTGGCTCTCACTGGCTCTCACTGGCTCTCACTGGCTCTCACTGGCTCTCACTGGCTCTCACTGTCTCTCACTGGCTCTCACTGGCTCTCACTGGCTCTCACTGGCTCTCACTGGCTCTCACTGGCTCTCACTGGCTCTCACTGGCTCTCACTGGCTCTCACTGGCTCTCACTGGCTCTCACTGGCTCTCACTGACTCTCACTGGCTCTCACTGTCTCTCACTGGCTCTCACTGGCTCTCACTGACTCTCACTGGCTCTCACTGGCTCTCACTGGCTCTCACTGGCTCTCACTGGCTCTCACTGACTCTCACTGACTCTCACTGACTCTCACTGACTCTCACTGACTCTCACTGGCTCTCACTGGCTCTCACTGGCTCTCACTGGCTCTCACTGGCTCTCACTGTCTCTCACTGTCTCTCACTGTCTCTCACTGGCTCTCACTGGCTCTCACTGGCTCTCACTGGCTCTCACTGTCTCTCACTGTCTCTCACTGTCTCTCACTGTCTCTCACTGTCTCTCACTGACTCTCACTGACTCTCACTGGCTCTCACTGGCTCTCACTGGCTCTCACTGTCTCTCACTGTCTCTCACTGTCTCTCACTGGCTCTCACTGACTCTCACTGGCTCTCACTGGCTCTCACTGGCTCTCACTGGCTCTCACTGTCTCTCACTGGCTCTCACTGGCTCTCACTGACTCACTGTTTTGTCTGGGTTTCTTTGCTCTCAGTACTTCAACACTCTGGAGAACAGCATTGTTAGCCTTTTTGTGCTCCTGACCACCGCAAAGTAAGACTTCTTCTACTGATTTTAGTCCGATATGTTTTAAACTTTCTGACTGATTATATTACTGTCATATGACGACAGAGAACCTGATGAGTGTCCCGTCTCCTATAGCTTCCCGGACGTGATGATGCCTGCGTACTCCAGGAATCGCTGGTCGTGTGTCTTCTTCATCATCTACCTCTCTATTGAACTGTATTTCATCATGAACCTGGTACACACGCACACACACACACACACACACACACACACACACATGTGCATCCCATGTCCGTGGTTCGATGGGTTTGTGTGTTGCAGCTCCTGGCGGTCGTGTTCGACACGTTTAACGGCGTGGAGAAGATGAAGTTCAAATCCCTGCTGCTCCACAAACGCTCCGCCATTGACCATGCGTTCCAGTTGCTGGTCAGCCGACAGGTACACACACACACACACACACACACACACACACACAGACAGACATGTTAAACAGTCACCCACGTAAGCTGAGGTGACATACGTGTGACTGTGGCTGCGCGTTGTCTTTGTTAGAGGCCGACGGGTGTGTCCCTGAAGCAGTTTGATGGTCTGATGCGTTTCTACAGACCTCGTATGTCAGCCAGAGACCGCTTCCTGACATTCAAGACTCTCAGTTCTGCTGGAGCACCTATTCTCAGGTAACACACACACACACGCGCAAACGCACGCACGCACGCACACACACACACACGGATATGAACACACATTCTAAGTGTTGTGGTGTTTAAGACCGGTTTGTGATGTTTTTCACAGCCTGGACGACTTTTATAAGTTTTATGAAGTAATCGGTCTCAAATGGAAGGTAAGTGAAACACACACACACACACATATACACACACACACACTTACCTTTGTAGATCTACCCTACACCTCTCTATACACATCACTGGTGTGTGTCATTGTACTCTGTAGGCACGGCGGAGTGGGGAACACTGGTTTGATGATCTTCCACATACTACTTTTCTCATCTTCAAAGGTGACCCCTATTTTTTCCCCTCCTTTGCCTCCGTCTGTCCAACGCCTTGTTCCTCTCCCCGTTATCTGAGGTGACCTGACATCCTTACGTTCATGTTTCATTCAGGCATCAACCTACTGGTCAAGTCTAAAGCCTTCCAGTACACCATGTGTGAGTGGGAATTCACTATTTGCGAAAGCATAATACTATAATCCGTTTTGTCATCATACTAGAACTGGACCTGTCCTGGAACAAATCAATCAAGGACAAAATGTGTCTTCAGGACAGGACTAACTCTAGACCAAAACATATCTTTAGGTTAGAATTGACTAACTTGGATGCAAATATGTTTTTCTTTCTCCCTGTAGATGTGGTGGTGGCTGTCAACGGAGTGTGGATCCTAATAGAGACCTACATGTTGAACAGTAAGATTCTTAGTAGAGACCTAAATAATAAGCTGTAAAAGTCTTAGTAGAGACCTAAATAATGATTTGGTTCTGATTTCTGTCCTGAATGCTCTTGCAGGTGGATTCTCCTGGTCCAGAATAGTTCCCTTAAGCTACATCGTCTTTCTTACCAGTAAGATCACTCACAGAACCGGATCCTCTTTGTCATTAGTGAGATCACACACAGAACCAGATCCTCATTGCCACTAGTGAGATCAATCCCTTTTTTACTTCCTGTTTCCTTCTCACTAGTCTACGGTGTGGATGTGTTGTTGAAGATAATAGGTTTGGGACCATTGGCCTATTTCAGCTCTGGCTGGAACCTGTGAGTACTAGCCATTAAAATGGAAATCATTGCATTTTAGCAACATCAAATTTTATACAAATCTATTAATTCACACGTTCAGGGAACCTCTTTATTTATTATTTATTAATTTGTCTAACACAATGGAACCATTGATACCGAGAGGGTCTCATTTCATTTTGTCCAGTGGAAACCCGGTTGGACAAAAAACACATGTTTGATGCAATTGATAGACTCACATATCTTCCGCCACATTTCTTTTGGTACCTACGTTTGTACAAATGAATTCCCCTTATTTCCTGATAAACAAGTCAGCCGTGTGACGTCATGCAGATTCCCAGAATAACCATTCCAGCCAAACGGGTGGACTTCCTGTGGTCTTTATCAAACAGATCTAACATGAAAAAACATAGGGTTGATACAGCATCTGAAGAGCTGAGAAATGTTTTTGACACCAGTCTTTAAAATGCTGCCAGTTCCCGTGTGAAACACGACCATTTGAATTGTGCCATTCCATAAGGCAAATTACCATGAGCTTGTTGGTTTTCCTGGCAGGTTTGACTTCTCTGTGACGGTGTTTGCCTTTCTGGGCTTGATCGTCCTAGCCTTCAACATGGAGCCTTTCTACTTTATTGTGGTGCTCAGATCGCTGCAGCTTCTCAGGTGCGTTACAACAACAACACGAACCCGTTGTCATGGCAAATGGTTGTATACGTCATCGCGTCTAACTCTGGGCATTCTGTGTTCTTAGGGTTTTCAAGATCAAACAGAGGTATCGTAACGTACTGGACACAATGTTTGAACTTTTCCCAAGGATGGCAAGGTAAAAACATTGAAAAATTAAAGCAGTTTATTCACACACAACACATGTATTACCTCTTAATAAGAACATGTTTAATTCATCTCTCTTTTCAGTCTGGGACTCACATTGATCATCTTCTACTACTCCTTTGCCATTGTTGGGATGGAGTTCTTTGCTGATGTAATCTACCCTAACTGCTGCAAGTGGGTCCCTGTTCACTTAAACCTGTTAACTTTAAACCCTAACAGTTTGTCAAGGGCAGAGCCTGGCACACAGTAATGTTAACATTTGAGTAAACCCTAACAGTTTGTTAAAGGCAGAGCCTGGCACACAGTAAGAGGACACACTTAATGAATGTGTTCATGACATTCAGCTGGGTCAGGGTGGTTCACGTGAGTTTCTTCATCTCACTTCCTCTTCGTCCTCACAGTGCCAGTACAGTTGCAGATTCATACAGGCAGATCAATGTAACCATAGGCAACAGGACGGTGCTGGACGAGGGCTACTACTATCTGAACAACTTCAACAACATCCTCAGCAGCTTTGGTACACACACACACACACACACACACACAGTCATTACTAGGCAGTTTAAGGTACTCTTTTGTCTATTAAAATGGGGTTCATTTGAAATTCAGTATCTCTCTCTGTTTCCCTCTACAGTTACTTTGTTTGAGCTGACTGTGGTAAACAACTGGTACATCACCATGGTAACACTCTGTTCCTGTTTATGGTTTATGCAGTTTTTCATCGACACTGCTGTTTAAAAGTTTGGTGTCACTTAGAAATGTTTTTGTTTTCCATGAAAACATACATCTCATTAGTTGAATTGGAAATACACTCATAGAGAAGGTTATAAATATGTTTTCTTTATTGAATTAATAATTGTGTCCTTCAAACTTTGCTTTGGTCAAAATATCCTCAGTTTTCAGCAATTACTGCTTTGCACACTTTTGAATCAAAAGCAGGGGGCATTCTAGTTGTCATTTTGTTGAGATAATCTGAAGAGGTTTCACCCCAAGCTTCCTGAAGAATCTTCCAGAAATTGTATATGGTCCAGCATTGTGATTGGTCCAGCATTGTGATAGGTTCATCGCTATTCCTGTTCCAACAGGAAGGAGTGACCTCCATGACCACTCACTGGAGCCGCCTCTACTTCATGACCTTTTACATCGTCACCATGGTAACGTGCATTTGCGCACGCGTGCGTGTTTCTCGTGTTTTTGGTGCGGCTCGTTTGTGTGCGTCGTGTAATATTGTCTCGTCCTCTGCAGGTTGTCATGACCATCATCGTCGCCTTCATCCTGGATGCCTTTGTGTTCCGCATGAATTACAGCCGCAAGAACAAAGAACCGCAGCTAGACCCCGAGGGTGTGTACGACGTGGGAAAATGACCGCGCTGTATTATATGAAAAGAACAGTGTAGTATGTGTTGCAGATTGGTGCGGTGGCTGTTGTGTTTGAGATCAGTATTGATTAAGTAACGGTGGATTAGTTACTTGGTACATATAGGGGGTTTGTCACTTCATATTTGGACAAATCACAATTTTTATATCTTTCATAACTTGGAATAGGAGGAAACATTTGGCCCATATACATGCCTGTAACCAGGAAGTAGAAGGGGTGATAATGGTTACATTTCTGACAAGAGAAAGGGTGGCCAAATGATTACAAATTAGATGTTTTTTAACGTCCCGATAACCATTAAGTATCATTAAACCAATCAGGCAATTTAGGCCTCATTAGATCTAAACCATGGATCACTGTTTGTCCAGGCACTTTAACAACCGGTCAGGATGAATTTCCCTGACATGCTCCTGAGACACATTAAAGAACCACAACTCAATTCACTGTCTGACCAGTTAAGCAAGAATTCAGTTGTTTTACCGACGTTTTGCCAACGTTGTGTTTGTGTTGTAGATGAGAATGGTATAGTGTTTGAGGCTGAGGTCAGTCGTGATGAGGCGTTGGACACCCTAGAGCTTTATAAGCAGACGTGTCCTGGAATCTCCTCCATCAACTCTATACAGGGAGTACTGCTGGCCATGGACCGCAGTGGGGTGAGCACACAGACACACACAGACAGACCCGTACACACAGACCAACCCATACACTAAACAATTTGTTCTCCTTCGCATGCATACTCGTTCAGAGTTCATCTCTAGTGTATCTGGGTCGGAGGTCGAGAACCAAGAGTGACCTCAGCATGAAGATGTACGAGGAGGAGATAAGGGTGAGCCTGCTGAAGTTGCCACGGCAACCAGATAACTGCTCCCTGTTAAACAGGTTTTAGTCTCGATAGGGACCTTTGTAGCCTAATGTGTCATACACATATCTATTGTATTTATTCGACAGCTGTGACGAGGAAATGTAAAATACTCTGACTATTGTATGTGTGATTGTGTGTGTCGGCCTGGGTGTGTGTGTTCTAACACAGGAGTGGTATGCGGAGTACTCCAGAGAAAACCTTCCCCAGTCAGACAGATGTCTAGTAGAGGAAGAGCTGGACAACCCTCCCCTTTGTCCAGATCCAGAACATGAACCCTGAGTCCTGTTGAACTCAAAAGGACCCTGATCCACTAACTCTCATACATACACTCTAACACACACACTGCACATTCCCATCTACACACACAACAGGCTGAACAGGCTGTCGTTCCAGTTCCCCCATAATCCAGAACCTCCCCGAGAGAGTGGTCATCATGTCACTTTAAGATGATTGTCTTCCACAGTAAACCCCATAACACTTGTGCCGATCCCGAGAGAGTACTCCGGATGCCTGGTCGGACAGCTGGGGAGGGAACACACGTGGTGATGTCACTGATCTGAAGTCTGGACCAGTTCTAAGGGCAACATTGATTCGTTTTTACATGAAACCTGTTCTCTCTGTGGCTGGATCTCCATTTCCAGGGTTCAACAGCAATATCCGATTCCAATCAGCATGGGTGGCGGGGTTAGGGGTCAAGGTTGAGGTTTCAAAATTAGGATCTCTATTTCTGAGACTGAGAACAACTTCCCACCACTCTTGCTGAGTGCACTGACCTGAGAACAGGCGAAGGACACCAACCGGTAGGTGAACACTGGGCTGTTATAGATACACTCCAGCCTCTCGTTGCCTGTCCCCGTTCTGTGTTCGACTTCTGAGGTGAGGGGTCGTCAGCCCTCTGGACCTGTCTGCAGAAGATGGGCCATTTTACTGCCACCGTACTCCAGTATGTCCACCAGTATATAAACCACAGTTATTACCGGACCAGTGTCGCAACAAACCTAAGAGAGTACTTTAATTTTTATATCTTGTTACCTTGTAAGTGTATAATAATGTATTTGGTGTATTAAATGAGAAATAATTGAAATGCATTGTTTACTCTGTAGTACATTTGTGTGGCTACAGTCACTTCTAAAAATGGGCACAACAGGCTGTATTAAAAAATAAACTCAGGCAATTAAATATGTTATGCCAGAAATATATGGAAGCTAGTATTTCATACTAACAGTTGCTCAGAGAAAACATTTCTATATTAAGGATATTTTTCGCATGAAGACGGTATCAAAATGTGCAGTTCTCATACTTGTCCGCCGAGAGCGGCCGATGTTTCTAATTGTTTTGTAACCCTGAACTAGCGTATCTGATTCACCTAATGAAGCTAGTGGTTATTTCCCTAATTGTAATAGGTGTGCTAGCTCTGGGAAGGTTCCGGAACATTGTGCGGCTGCTGGTTCCTGGGGAGAGGTTTGAGTACCCCGGGCATAAATCAGACTCTTCTACCAGTTGTCTTAGACCCTTGTTGTTTAAATGCCTAACTGGCCTGGTTCTCATCTGCGATATAAAGGCACAATACAAGTTACCGTATACTCAAATAAAATTATTATTAAAAAATAAAAAAGGTGCCCAATTAATGTTCATATTGCCATGAGTGGTGTCACTAACCTGTTGGCCTCACACCTTATACATAAAGGATTTTATGTTTTTCATAAGGATTCATACATGTACTAGATCTGTAGGAGTCATACATCTGTACTAGATCTGTAGGATTCATACATGTGTATTAATGTACTAGATCTGTAGGATTCATACATGTGTATTAATGTACTAGATCTGTAGGAGTCATACATGTGTATTAATGTACTAGATCTGTAGGAGTCATACATGTGTACTAGATCTGTAGGAGTCATACATGTGTATTAATGTACTAGATCTGTAGGATTCATACATGTGTATTAATGTACTAGATCTGTAGGATTCATACATGTGTATTAATGTACTAGATCTGTAGGAGTCATACATGTGTATTAATTTACTAGATCTGTAGGAGTCATACATGTGTATTAATGTACTAGATCTGTAGGATTCATACATGTGTAGTAGTTAAGGAATACAATGCATTTAAAGCTACTGCTTTAGTTGCTTGTGGCTTGTTTAGAGCCAACTTCAAATGTCTCTTAAACAGATCTCTTGCAGTTTCATGAGAGGTTCCCAGAATCACATCAAACATCCAGTGATCAAGCAATCAGAATCATTGATAATTGGTTTCATAGAGCACCTTTTACATTTGACTCACATCAACCATTACAGACAGCAGTGATTCCACTACATTCACATTGATTTAAAACAGACAGTTCCCAGAAAGTGCTTGAGCAGCTTTTTGTGATTCTCGTAACTCTATAGGTAGCCATAATTTAAACACATTACTGACCCAGCAGTGAGTTCTGTATATTTGCATAATTGTTTTGTTTGGACCCCAGAAAGTGTAGCCGTTGTTCTTGTTACAGCTGATCTTCTCGTTTTATTAAGCAGCATTGTCAGCCAGACTCCCTGAGGTCCATCTAGAAAAGACTAAACAAACCCCTACTTCACAACCTACACATACATACTACCTGCAAAAATCCCATACTATTCCACGCACGTAAAATATGAACATGACAACTACAAAATAGTGGTAACGACGTCGAGCTGAAATATATAAAAATACTAAATACGATCTAAATATAAAAATATGGTCAGTGCAAACAGACATTGGTAAAAGCACCGTTCTGATCGGCTCCCACTCGGTTAAGGCGTTGTGTGATTGCTTCAGCTCCATCTCCCAAGAGGAGGAAAGTCTCTGTGATTTTAGACTGTCAATACTGGCAGGCGTTCCCACCAGGCTGAGCCAGAACATCTGTTACACTCTTCATGTGTGGATGAACCCAAACTCTGTGAGCAGCGCAACTAGTAGAAAGACCGCATAGAACAGCAGGAGGAAGACTCCATAGGCCTTGTCCAGGTGGAACCTTCGCAGAGGAACTATAACGAAGGAGAGGACCAGGGAGAGACCTAGAGAACCTGCTAGAACCCAGGTCAACAAACCCTCCGGCTCCAACTGGGGGAGTAAAAGATCCAAAGAGGAGAACAATTAAATAAATGTCCATTACCACATTTAAACACGCAAATAAAGTAACGTGTTCCAAGCTGGTTTAATTACGTGGGACCTGCAGCAGACGTATCACTGATTAACACAAGGACCATTCTGGCTTAAGAAGAAATGCTTATCCCATGCTACTGACAAAATAATATAAGGCTATGGGGAGTGAAGGTTTGACAGGACATACCATCAGTAGTGTCTCATGGTGAAACATCTGCAGCAGACAGCCAATGCCCACTCCGAACAACATGTCTGAGTAGAACACGGTCAAGGACACAGACATGACACATACATTCGGACACATACATTCGGACACATACATGACACATACATTCGGCACAGGTACTGTAGAATATGAGAATACATCACGACAGGTTATTGATTACATGTATGATGTTCTCACAGTTTCATGGGATTCGTTGGGTAAAGACAGCATGTGTTTGAATTCTTGTTTTAGGTAAATACGATCGTATTTAAACGCGCCACCCATTTTCGATGGAGAGAACTCTGGAACGCAAAACTGTCTGTAACACGCAAGAACCAAATTCTGCTACAACAAACAAGGCGGTTTTCTCCCTCGATTATCTACGGGTTTCTGACTCAATTCAACCATGTGAAAACAGGTTGCCTCCCTACATTATACGCTCACACTAGGACAAAAAGATACTGAAGATGATTCCTCCGAAACACGCCGATATCGCCATCCGAGGGTAACCCTGACGTGCAATGGTGATGTCCGAAAAACAATCTGTGATAAACAAAAACACTGATTAAACACTGGAACAAGCAAACAGGCCTCTGTCATAAAATTTGCAGGGTCACCACAGCGTTTGTTTCTCACCTCCAATGCTATTGCCCCAGGCCAGCAGAGTGAGACCCAGTAGATTATTGGACAGGCAAAGGACCACACCGAGCATGTGCAGAAGACTGACCACCTCCGAGGCCGCAGCACTGATCCATATGGCGCTTACCAGAAAGCCCAGCAGAGAGAAGAGCTACAGGGAAAACACACATTACACACAGACTAGCTGAAACAACGAAATCCCTAGGGAGAACCAAAATGTGTGTGTGTGTGTGTCTTACTGAGTGGTAAGGTGGAGGGTGGTCATTGGTGGTGGTGAGGAAGACTATGGCGGAAATGAAAAGGCCAAACAGCAAAGTCAATGCCCAGACAGGGAACAGACCCGAGATCAGATACAAACCATCTAGAGAAAGTGACAGGGAGAAAGTAATACAGATGGTCTTCAGAGATCATTTCACTGTAAAGAGATTAGCTGTTGTTGTTGTTTTTTCACCACATTTATGCTGACTTACACTCTCCCGATTGGAAGGTGAGAACACACACCAGTGGAGCCGTGACCAGTTGAAGGCAGTTTAATGGTCTTCTCCAGTTCCTATTGTCTTTGTCGGGATCCACCACAGGGACAGTCAGTAGCAGCAGCACCTCCAGGGGCATCTGGCGGAAAGGGGAGGAGGAACCTCGGTCAGTCAAACCCACTGATGCCTGGTTCTTCTCAAGGTTTCTTCCTAAGTTCGATCCATCACAGTGTTTTTCCTAGCCTGTTAGCTTGTTGATACGTGCTCTGCCGGGCTTTAGGCTGGGTGTTAGTAAAAGCACTTTGTGAAAACCCAAGTTGCAAAATAAATTGGATTGATCCGGTAATGCAGACACACCTTAATTATTTTGGCGGTTCTCCAACCCCAGGTCTTCCTCCTCCAGGTTCTGCCGTCCACTGGGTTTAGAGAATTCAGCAGGATGGTAGCGGTCGACTCACAGTATGGTAGCAGGGGACTGTATTCAGAGTCTACACATGCACACACACACACAGTTGACTGAACTGGCTCTTGCAGCTCACCCCAGCCAAGCAACATGGTGGAATGTGGACAGTGGTTACCATAGTCCTGCTGGATGTTGCCGTTCGATAACAGAGGAGCGTCATCGTCCGGCGACAGGATCTCTGCAGAAAAACACAACAGTCAGACACACACTCAGTAGGTAACACAGTGTATGTGTGTGTGTGTGTGTGTGTGTGTGGTGTGTGTGCCACACCTGGTATATATGGTGAGATCTGGGCAGACGTTCTGTTGGCTGAGTGATTCTGATGACTGTAGACGTAGGCACTCACAATGACTGTGATAACATACACTACATACAGCCCCAGGTACCCTACAGAGAGAAACACACACACAGTTTGTAATCCACCCAACCAATAAAACAACCAGCACATTTTAGAGTTACCAACTTATAATATCAAATGGTTTCTTTGAAAGTTTTTGTTTCCTGATGTTGAAACGGAAATTGTCATTTTTGGTTTTATATTGATTCAAAGAGTATAATTGGAAATGATGAATTTGCCAACATTCTATTTAATAATCTTGTCAAGAAATTAGTGAAAGGGCGCAACGTTAACAAATAGATTATGCACTTAATCAAAAGTCAGGGAGTTTGTTAATCAAAAGTCAGGGAGTTAGTTAATCAAAAGTCAGGGAGTTTGTTAATCAAAAGTCAGGGAGTTTGTTAATCAAAAGTCAGGGAGTTTGTTAATCAAAAGTCAGGGAGTTTGTTAATCAAAAGTCGGAGTTTGTTAATCAAAAGTCGAAGTTTGTTTGTTAAAACAGATTACACGTTTCTGAATAGGGTCAGGTCAATAACTACATGCTAATGCGTTCCCTTCCAAGGGCACAGATGCACGGTACTTCTTGTTCAAGAGCAACGTGATAAAAGGCAGCATTTCAATATTTCACATGGATTATAGACAAAAATGAAGGGAGAAAAGTAAATGGGTTGACTGTGGTAAAAATAATGTTATTATAAATCATATTAATTATATACAATATATAAACCAGGTGGTTCAAATCCTGAATGCTGATTGGCTTATAGACATGGTATCTTGCTGTATACCACAGGTGTGATATTGCATCTCTTTACTGCTCTAATTACGTTTGTAACTAGTTAATAACAGCAATAAGGCACATTAGGTTTGTGGTATTAGGCAAATATACCACAGCTGAACACTGAGCAATGCATTGTATTTTAAAACATGTATGGGTTACGGTCATAGTAAAAGGTTAGGGAAAATAATTATTTGGTAATGGTAATGAATTGTTGGTCCTCGCAAGTGTTTGTGTGTTTACCTAGTGTCTCTCCCAGTGATATAGTTCCTTTGTAGAGGATGACGAAGGTCCAGAAGACTGCAGCCATGAAGAAGACGACATCGCGCAGAAAGGGGCGGGACGCGACAGTGAAGGGCTTCACCAATGACACAGCCCCGGCAACCACCGTGGTTACAAAAATACCTGCTCCTGTGGAGAAAAAGACGGAAGGGGTCACTCTGCATGTGCACCAAACAGTGCTCCTATAGACAGTCTGTGTGCATGTATGTGCACATACCAAACAGTGCTACTATAGACAGTCTGTGTGCGTGTATGTGCACATACCAAACAGTGCTACTATAGACAGTCTGTGTGCATGTATGTGCACATACCAAACAGTGCTACTATAGACAGTCTGTGTGCATGTATATGCACATACCAAACAGTGCTACTATAGACAGTCTGTGTGCATGTATGTGCACATACCAAACAGTGGTCCTATAGACAGTCTGTGTGCATGTATGTGCACATACCAAACAGTGCTCCTATAGACAGTCTGTGTGCGTGTATATGCACATACCAAACAGTGCTCCTATAGACAGTCTGTGTGCGTGTATATGCACATACCAAACAGTGCTCCTATAGACAGTCTGTGTGCGTGTATGTGCACATACCAAACAGTGCTCCAACAGCCAGGCCAGCTGTATGTGGACGGGAAAAGGCCACGGTGGCACTGAAGACATCTGGGGCTCCGTTACCCAGGGCCAGGAACGTCACGCCCTGCCACAGAGTTGAGGAAAACACGTCTGGTGCTGACCTCTGTGTGCGAGACTGCGCTGGCCGCTACATCATTTAGCTTAATGTAATTACAGTCATTAGCTTGTGTGGCTGTCCCACCTAGCTATATTAAGATGATTGCTGCAAGTCGCTCTGAATAGGAGTGGATGTAAAACACTAAATTGTGTGTGAAAAACATGGACGTGTAGAAGGATACAGCCACGTTGTGTGTGAGCCGAAGGGACGATGAGATGGCGGAAAGGTTGGGACAGAAGCTGTGGAGAAAAAAAGAAAGAAAAGAAAAATACAGCATAAGCACCGGCACAGATATATATTGGTTCATTCTAGTCCCTGGTTGTATTCTAACTTTGTTTTCATATTAACAAATTATTCATCCCGTACATTTTTCTGTAATAGTTTCTTTTGACGCTTCTAATAAAACATTTTAAACTGTGTGTACCTCTGGAATCACAGAGTCAATCAATACCTGGAATTCCTCCACACAAACACTAAGTCCAAGACCGTGGTTCGTCTACTCCTGCTTTCGCAGTTCACGTAGTATGTAACCTTGGTTCCAGAATACATCCGTTTTATCTGCGGCACATGCGATCAGTCACATGACCAGACACACGGATCAGTCACGTGACCAGATCAGAAACCATAATGCTAAAGTCTGCAACGTCAGAGTAAACAGAACCGCAGCCACTCTAATCTCTCGGAGAGGTAAAAACAGTCGCCCACAAAAACCTGACCCATAACAGCTGTATCGGTGATTAATTGAACCATGTGACCAGAAAACCCTGATAACACTGTTCTAAGACCACAATCAGAACGGCCACAAACACCTCTCTTAGAGAGGAAACAAACCCCATGTAATACAATCTGCTAAATGAAACCCTTTGTGTAAAGATATCACTCAAGAGAATGTGAGAAAAAGGTAACTTACAACTTTGACGCAGTCACTCCCAGAACTATGAACAAGAAAAACAACCAGATAATCTGTAGAGAGGGCAGGGATGAATAGACTGAATATTAGTTCTGACATTAATCAATTATAGCACTGTTGTTCAATATCATTCTCCACACAAACTACAAAAATGTTGCCTATACTACAAGGGCAATTAAGTAAATGGTGTCTGAGCCATTTAGTTAAAAAGTAACCCAAACAGGATTCACCGGAATGCAGAGAAATCCTTAGTTTTCTTTGTCATTTTCACTGTTTAACTAGGTTTCATAAATGGAAGTTCTCCTTACAAATACAGGAAGTAGGTAGCTCTAGTTGGGGTTGCTTCCTCATGTCAAACATAAGAAATTTTGGATAATACACAAACTAAAGGGCAAACAGAGTTTAATGACAATTTATTCTTAATCTTTCTGACGAAGACATTACTTCCTACAACAATCTGGGAGCATTTAATGTGACCTGACTTGCTCAGTGACAGAATGTTTTTATAATCTTGCTTACTGTCAAGGCTACCTTCCACCCAGGAATAAAGGATTAAAGAATTAAATATTGCTGTGAGACGTGAACACTGGCACACTCACACAGAATGTGATGGTGAGGGGTGTGAGATTTGGCGGTAGTAGACAGAAGACCAGTTGGAGGTAGTTGATGAAGCCATCTTCCATGTAGCAGTCTGGCGTGTCCTTCACAAACGCACAGCGTTGACTAGTACTCATGTTCATCACTAGATCACACTGAAAGACATACACATGCACGCATAAGCACACACACACACACACACACACACACACACACACACACAAGGGTAAGGGTAAGTACGTGTTTTTCTCTTGTTACTTTTATATTAAATAAAGTTTGTGGTCACATTTTGCTGAGTAATCATTTGCCATTGACTAATGCACGTGATAAAGTGTAAAAGCATGTTACAGTGCTCCCAAACAGTCAACAAGTCAACTCATATCAGCAATCAATTTGATGCCTTTCAATGATACTGCTTCCAACAAACCAATGTGTCAAATATGGACATATTAAACAGAGAACCACAAAAAACTGAATGCAGTGACATCATACTAAATGTGATTGTATGCTGATTTTTAAGCCTTTCCAGGCTGCTTAGGGGGGTTTTGCACCATTGTTTACTTCCAAAATGTTATCATATTCATCTGTGTCTATGGCCCTGTTTCATCACAACACCACTCAAAAACTTCTGGGCAGGACCTCCCATTTAATCAATAAATAACACTGAGGATAGTGGTACATTTCTTTTCGTTACAAAGATCGACACATATGATTGAAATCTAATTAGTAATCCGACTCACCCCGTTTGTGTTTTCCTTGTGGAACATAGTGTATTCCGGGCCGGCCATATCCACAGGAGAAACTACCCCAGTGACAGGGTCACCCGAGACATGGCGAAAAGGACACCACGAAAGCAACAACACGGAGATAAAAACAAGCAGATATTTCATAATTCCCTCCGTCCAGGAAGTGCGTCCATTCCGATTCCTCGCTACATGAGTTCGGGTCGTCGGTTCTGATTATGTTTAAGAATTAAATACCGGAGAATTAAAAGTGTTCAAATAAACACCAGTACAGAAGTTGGTTCATGTTCTAGTGTGACAAATTGAAACCACACTGATCGCCATAATGTACACAAAGCTTGATCAAAGCTTTCACCCACTGTCTATTTTATGTTTCTGGTTCGTAAAGCCCGTGAATATTACGTACAGAAACTCCAGATGCATGTCCGGGAGAAGTCTACAAGACCAATGTTATTAAAAGACGTGACGTCCACATTTAAACCCATCCCACTATTTTAAGTATGTGTTAGTTTTGTTGCTTTCAGGATTCCTGGAAACTCGATCCGATTTCCTATTTGCTTTTTGTCTTCATTCCGTGCGCAGACGGGCGTGCGTCTGAAAACGGTTTGAAAAAGCAGGTTTCATGTGGAATAATATCACATATGTATTATCATTCCTCCTATCAAATATCATTACGTGCATAATTTACAACCGCTTTTATATTCTAGTCAGCGAAAGCAGAGCGATGTCGTCGAGTGTGTCTGACTATATATACTAGCAAGAGTCGGAAATAGACAGTGTGAGTAATAATAAGTGGGCATTTATTAGTCCTTATCCACTCTAGCAACTCCCACAGGCGGGTTTGGCTACTGCAAGCCTAACTAACCGAGGTAATGTTGGTTTTATAGGCGCACATTCCACAGACATTCAATTGACATTCAACAGAAATGTGCCAGTAAACCATTAACAGTTTGGAAAATCAATAACTAATTGAGTGATTGACATATACACATGAAACAACGTCCTGGAAAGATGATTTGCTTAAGGCCCCCCAACAGGCTAAGCCCGGCACTGAGTTACCATAACCAGACTGTTAACATTCTGCCTAACAGGACATTTTAGATAGCCACAGTATCATTGCCCTGAGTGCAGGCTTGTGGGCATGTTAGCACTGTATCTAGCTAGTTAGCGAGAAAACCCACTAGCTTGAATTAAGTGGCCACTAGTCAGCTAACAGCCACCTGCTTCCACACTGCATTTTTGTTGTTGCTTGTGTCACTGTATGGAAATAATATGCTATCGTACAGTTCAGGGTCACGTCACTGCAACAGCACACAATGGAACTTCAATCATGGAATCAAAGTTATCGGTTCGTTGAATTTTACAGAAAACATTTCACAACCACATACACAAACCCCCATGATTGGGCAGCTAATAGGCAAAGATAATTTGCAGCAAGTTATTATTTTACCGACCAACATGTAAAATTAATTGCTTAAAGCATTGGCTGCTCAATCCTGTTCCTGGAGACCAACCATGTCTCCAACATGATGATACTCCAATCCCAAGTGTATCACATATATAAGGCGATTAAAAGTCACACATATCTCTGTTATTCTCCATCAAACACATGACAACCTCCCACGGTTCCTACATAATGTTCCTCTGATTGAGAACAACAAACAGCCTGTCCCCCTCAGCCATCACCACACCAGATCACTGTCTTGTGGACTCTTCATAAACCAGCGCTGCATCCTGGGTAAATGTCTCAGTCTTGTAGCTACCCCGGGCTGCATTATTGACCACTGGACACAACTCCTGCTCACACCAACTGTAACACAGACGCAAAAATGCACACAGTTACTGCAATCCCTTTTTAGCAGTCTAAAAAACCAGGGACATCTGGCCGTATAAACCAAATAGGAGTCATGTTGATTACAACGTGTTTGACAGTCAATTATTAAATTAAGTTACTACAAATATGTTCCAGTTGGTCAAGACGAAGGCCGTCTGGAATGACAGCTTGTGTTTACCGGAGAGCAGCGTAGGCATCAGATGGAGATGCTCCCTTCCATGAGGCGTGGTCAATTAGCAGAGCACCTGAAGCATTCAGACCAGACACACACACACAGAGCTGCAGTTATAACACATCCCCAAAACCACTAACGGACAGTAAACTGGTACTAACTATATGACAATATTCAGATGTGATTGCTGTTGGCTGGTACCCATATAGATGCGAGCCAGACTGTAAGCCAGATCTCGTGCTGCCAGCTCCAGGTAGCCAGGTGGTTTGACAGCTGCGTCCTGCAGGAACTCTTTCAAACCACAGAGGGCGCTGTCTACTGATCTCACAGCCCCAGACAGCGAGGGGAGGATGTCTGTAGCAATCAGGGACTAGGCATGGTGGAGCACGGAGTGAATTAACATTTGTAGAGCAATTATATCAATCCTAAACAATGGCTGTGGCAATAAAAATATAAAACTGTCACTGACTAGCTGACTTAATCCCGTTATGGTCGTCTGACCTGAGTGTGTGTGAAGTAGGACTGCAGTATAAGCCCTGAAGTTCGAGCGATGCACCGGAGAACACCCATGGACAAAACATTAGTTGTCCCCTCCCAGATACTCAAAACCTAAAGAGAGAGAGAGAGATAAATAGATAGATTCAATAGATAGATACTGTTGAAGTACTGGAATCCAGATTCACCCCCGTTAAAAATGCTGATACTTTAATAGTGTGGTAGAAAATTTTATAATTTTTTTTATATCAACAAAAACATTATGTATATTATTATTTTTTTTAAATGTTTAGGCTCTGTCAAGGTGTTGCGCTCGTAGTTAGATTGAAACGTTTCATTCTTGCCGTAGTTTTAAAAATTGATTTAAGTGAAAACTGGCCGTTTCCACAGTCGCATTTACGTTTTTTGGTCCAAATCCAAGTATAATAGTTGTGTTTTCTTGCAAGCACTGCAAACCCAAAAGTGTGTGTGCCTGAAGACAGATTTTTTATTGTGACCACCTACCTGAGCATCTCTGAGCATTGCAGGTAGTCCTGTGTCCTCAATGTAACCCTGGCCCCCAAAACTCTCCAGTCCTTCGGAAATCACAGCAATCGCCTAAGACACGTGGCGCGCACACACACACACACACACACACACACACACACACACACACACACACACACACACTTACTACGGTTATTGAATGAATAAATCACACACCACACCTGCCATAGTCTTTCATCCGTGATAAAACACAGTGTGCGTGCGTGTACCTGTTTGCCAGTGTAGAGTTTGGCTACAGGTGTCAGTAGACGAAGGAGGTGGGCATCAAGCTGGGAGGCTTGGCCTGTCTCCTCTCGACCAATCAGCCGACAGATATCCATCACCAGCAGGAATGCACCTCGAGTTTCCACCTGCGCCGGGAGAGTGGAGAGGTGTGCGTGAAGACAAGTCAAAAAGGTCTAAGGGTTTTTAAAGGGGTTTCTCGCTACGGCTCACGAACAGAACGATCAGCTGACCTCCATCCTGGTGAGGGTCTGGATGTGGAGAGGATGACTCTTTAAGGGCTTCCCAAAGACTGAGCGATGTCTGGCGTAGTCACGAGCTAGCTGGAGTATCCTGCCAACATACACACATACACATTACTATTGCAACCCAGTGAGCGTCAGAGGAACACTGTGCAGTTGTAGTTAGATCATACCTCCTCATCCCAGCCACAGCCGACACACTGTTATGGATGCGGGTCAGTGTTAGCATGTTGGCTATACAGGCCACACCTCTACCCTCGTCTGACAGCTGACACGGAGAAGTCAAAGGGACAGGAAAACAAAATAATGGATCTGAGATTATGGAGTTCACGAACGACCATGACACGTTAGCACATTCATGGTTTCAGTCTGTGTGTCTGTGTGTGTGTGTGTGCGTGCGGGCGCTTGTGTGTGTGTTATTATCTGACTCTGTAAGCAGGTAGTCCGTCCAGCAGCAACTCAGCGGTTGGCACCTGCCTGGTTCCCAGTTTGTCCTTCAGTCTCTGCACTTCGATGCCCTGAACCATCCCCTGCTGATTACGCACTGGAGCATAGAACAGGGACAGGCCTCTACTGCCCTAAGACACACACACACCAGAAGGAGACGTCAGGGGTGAGAAGGTGAACGTTAAGAGGTCAGGGGTCAGAGTGTGAGGTGAGGTCGGAGTTCTACCGGTGTGGTCCGTCCGTCTCTGTCTGCAACTCTTCCCAGTGTCAGAGTCATGTCTGCATCTGTAGCCGAGGTGAACCACTTAAAGCCTGACAGCCTGTAACTCCCATCACTCTGAGGCAATGCTACAGTCTCTGTGCCACTGCCTAGATGAGCCCGCGCACACACACACACACACGCACACACACACACAAACCATTACTATCAGTAGGCACTAGGCAGGTAAACTCCATCATCCATTACAGTGTATGAACCGTAGATAATACAGAAATACTGACCCACGTCAGAGCCTCCTTTGCGTTCAGTCATCCACTGTCCAGATGTCCAGAAGTAACCAGGGTCACGAGAGGTCAGACGGCTGAAGGCCTCATCTGTTGGCCCGGATACGCCCAAAGACTGTACGCCCGCGCGCGCGCGCACACACACACACACGCGTTTGAATAACAATTTTTAAATGAGCATTATTAATCAACTCCATTTGTCAGTTCAGACCAAACACACACACACACCTGGATAACCTTGGCCGCTCCATCAGTCATAGCCAGAGGACAGGAGTAGAGACCAGAAGAGGGAGAGAACAGGTACAGCTTACACATCTGGTACACACGACTGAAACAAACAAACACACACACACACACACACGGCATGTATTACTAATTTAGCAAATATGTTAAAAGGGTGTGTGGTCTATACATTAGATACCACTGTATCTGCCTGAGAACAGCCATTTGCTGAGTTATATTGGCCATGTACTACTACATTATTTGGCCTCCCTGCAGGTCAGTGTGTCAATGGGTCAGATAACACCTTTTCTATTTACTTCCAGGTCACATAAATGAAATCACATTGCATATTTGTTTTTACCACTACCAAAGAAGCGTGATTGCAACTGTGTAATGTGAGCTGCCGTTTTAGAGGTGGAGAAAGCAAAATGCATTCAAGGCAGCCAGAATAACAAATAGGAATTAATGTGAGAGATCGGAGACTTTGTGACAATTCAGAAAACAGAGATAACATAACCCAAACAAAATGATTGACAAAAAAATCCTGCATGTACTTATACCTCCATTCCCCATAGGTCCTCTCGTATCCAATGGCGACCAGTCCCTCCTGCGCTGATAGTTCCTTCATTCGTCGCCAGGCGGGGGAGGTGACAATGCGGTCGACACGGCAACCCCAGGCGTCATATGTCACCAGCGTAGGGGGTGTGGTCTCACATTCCCGACCCCAACCATCCACCTCATGTACCAAACGCTCCCCAAAAACAAGGAGCTCTGAATACACTGCCTGTAAACATGAACAAATACCATCCTCATCATCAACAAGGAGCTCTGAATACACTGCCTGTAAACATGAACAAATACCATCCTCATCATCAACAAGGAGCTCTGAATACACTGCCTGTAAACATGAACAAATACCATCCTCATCATCAACAAGGAGCTCTGAATACACTGCCTGTAAACATGAACAAATACCATCCTCGTCATCTTCCTCATCAGAAGCTAACAAAGCATCATCATCATCATCATCATTGCAAGTCTTTTCAAAAACCTTTGCACAGGTTAAACACACACCTTGCTAGGCAGATGTCTCCTCAAGTATCCCTGTAACAAAGCATCCTCCAGAAAGGGGTTCTTTAGCACTGGCTTCTGCTGGAAGAACCCCCCTATTCCGGCCCGGGAGAACTCCGTCTTCCCCTCTGGTGTTGGGGTGTCTTGTGGAAACGAAGCCAGGTCGTGCTTAACAACGTTTGCAGAAGTGCTGCGTGACAGCAGCCGATACACGCCAGAAAACACCCAGCAGCCGTGTCTGGTGACCTGACGATGCAGGAACAGGCTGGAAGCCATCGCCCAGGTATGTAGAGTCACGTCAATAGCCTGAACATGAGAACAGACCTCCCTGAACAACCAACCACTACATGTTTGGTGATACTCATGAAGGTGGCTGTAGACCCATCTTTCCCAACATTTAGAGAACGTTTCTATGATTTCTCTCTCATGGTGAAGGTTCAGAAGCCTCCATGTATGTGCAGATAACAGTCAGAGTACGTCGTAGGGGCTTATTCCTTATAATAGGTTGGAAAAAGACCCAGTGGAAAGAGACCAGTTGCCAATAGCCTGTTCCTTAAAGGGCAGAACATGATACAAACATGCACAGAAGCTTTTGGGTCTTTAATTAAATGAAAAAAATAGTATTAAGTTAGGAAAAGGACTGATCCAAAACAACTTCATGAATTTAAACAAAACAAGTGTTTTGCTATAAAGGCAGTAAAAACACCGCACAGATTGATATTGAATACGGATTGGCTGATTGCCGTGGCATGGAAACCTGCATACCTTGTGATTGGGGAAAACATTATCAATCAAATTATTTAATCGCATGGGTTTGAAAGAGCGAAAATGTAACTAGTTGGTGGTTGTCAAAACTGTTATCCCAATACGTTCGTGGCCAATTATATATATTTTCTGTAAATATGCCATAGTTTTGAAAATAACTACTGTTATGCCACCCAATAAAACATGTTTACTGTTATATTCATCCTTTAAATGAGCGCCTCCTGTTTAATGTGTGGTCAAACATAAATTAAATATATCATTTATATATTGGACCTTGCAAGATCCAATAGGCAAATGTAATCAAAACCGAAGAGAAATACATTCAATGCCAACATCAGCTCTTGATCGAAAGTGTGTCAAAGTTCACGCCACACTCGTCGGAGCAACCGCTATGGTTCACCTTATCTGGCACTGGTGTCAAAATATCAAGTGCTGTATGTTTAAAAAAAATGTAAACAATGACTTTAATACATGTCTAGTTTGCCCACTTACTGTGCCTTTTTCTGAGTCAAAACCCTACTTCCTTCACCCGTGTTCGTCGTAATCGATCTTAGAAGTTTTCCTTCTTCCCCTTCAAAATAAAAGTCCGGAAAATACATCCTATCCAATTAATTAACAACCTGTGACTACTTTAAAATGTCAATTAACAGCTAGAAATGCCTCAGAGAAGACTAAATATTTACAGTAAAAAATATACTTAAATATCATTGTTGGGTCTGGGGGGGGGTCACGATTTCTGCTGCAACATTCAGATGCTAGGGTCAGATTGTGTGTATACAACATGCGAGTATGGATCAATCGTCTAATGGCTACTTAGAGCAGGATCATGCGTCATGTCACTTTAAACTCATATCATCTCAAACTGGCCTCCACAGTTACTAGGCCTCAATCCCATAGAGATCTTTCGGGATGTGATGAAACAGGATTTAGATTCAGCCTTATTTGGATTTCAAATGAAACAACCGCGATACAATTATAGTGCAGACTTTCAACTTTAAGCACAATGTCTTTTTCTTCAGGAGGGTTAGAAAACTAATCAACTGATCACTGCCAGATTCAATGTGGTATTAGTGGATATATCAATAAACATGTTTAACTTGCCAGTGGATGGCATTCATGGATTCTCTAAAAACAATATTAAGTATTTTTTATATAAACACACACCAAACAACATCCACCTTTTAATAAAACATTTACTTGACATGTTAAAAATACCCATTAGAAGAATGACAACTGAATTATATGAACGAAGAAGTTTGGATAACTAACTCAGAATCAAGAATATCACATTTGGAAACAAACTAGAACAGTGAACAGTTGTAGCTCACAATGGTAAGAGAAATAATGGGGGATATAATTCAGTTGTAGTTAGGAGACGTCGAGTCCTACTGATAAAACCCAGTAAAAACTTCAGTCTTAATGGTCATGGAGGACAGACACCCCTCAATAGTTCGGTTCATTTTAGTGGATCTGGATGGGTGTCTGTTTTCTGGTCTATAATGAATTTTTCAGAGGATAGGGTGGGAAAGACCAGCAATGAAGGCAGATTGGGAGAGACCAGAGGGAAGGTAGGGAGAGACCAGAAGGAAGGTTTGGAAAAGGTATAACAGGGAAAGTGGAGGTTAAAAATAGCTAGGCAACACTGATTTTTTGCCCCAACACTGACATTGCTTTAAACCTCACTGCCCAGTGTTTCAACATGTATAATTAATAATACCTATAATGAATTAGGATTAATGTGATATAGTTGCCGTTCCCAAAAATATAATTTTTTAAAAGTATCTGTGACAATGGTCTGAGAACACCACAATAACTGAACAGTGTAGACAAATACAAGGCTTATAAAATATAAAACGAGTAGACCGTCAACTGGCCAGCTCAATCTCTAGATGTTGATGTCAAGTGTTTGAGGTGGAGTTGTGGGCTATGTGGCCTACACATAGGACAGGAGTGAACAGAACATGAACTTTAGGTGAGTTTCACTGGGCAGCGAGCTAAATGTTTTAACAGGGCAGGAAAAAACTAGACCACCCTGAACGAAGACAGCATCAAACACCGGCTATAACGATGCTGGGTTTTTATCTGAGTGTGACCCGTGTGGGTAATGCAGTTATGGGTTATAACACATAGGACTGGTTTATAGTGGATGTATTATGTCCACCTGATCACAGATCAGTCTGGAGAATGCATGTGAATCTTCACTGCTCATTAGTTTAGTTTAGAAACGCTCTCCCACAATCTTTCCCCTGTTGTCCACATCACAGGAACTTAGATAGCAGTGACGCTTGAGGGAATACTTACAGTGTCTGAATCAACACACCACGTTCGTACAGGGTGCATGGTCAAAACTGAGCAGAATCAAATTCCCGGCTAAAGATTGAGGACAGTTCAGTTCAATAGCAAATCCGAAATTGGTTCGCTCAACAAAGTATCTTAACATAGCTTGTATAGAACATACATTGTTAATAATAAAAAAAGGACTAAAAATAGATGCCTGTTACATGCTAATCTTAGATTGAACCACCCAAACACAGAGCATGCTAACGCTAACTAAACAGGAACAGAAAGAGAGAAAATCATACTGCAGTTTTATAAAAACAAACTGTTGAGACCGCACAGCAACAGCAGCAGGTCAGTCAGCATCTGCGTCTCCTCCCCTCCATCTAACAGATCACAGAGCATACTGTGTAGAGTCGGGGGGCGTGCCTTGTAGAGGGGGTTATGGGTTAAAGACGTCCGTAGGGGAGTGACAGAGATACAGTACATTGGGAGGGACGGACGGCGTTCTGAGAACCAGACAAGGCGTAGCAGCCTGTGTGTGTATCTCCGGGTCGATCATCACGTCTGTCTCTAGTCTCCTTTGGTCAGCAGGTCTTCTATGTAGGCATCCAGTTCATCGTCTGTGTTTATGTCAATGTCCTGAAAATAGGAAGTAGGCACATTAACATCTTGTATACTATAAAATACTATTAAACATGATGATTTTACCACACCTCACTCCTATGAACACAAACCCATATCCCTGTATAAAGGTCACGCTGTATATATACACATAGTTTTATTTCTTATAGGTTTTATTTCATTTCCCTTGTAGGTAGTGTGTACTTTTAGGCATTTATTTTGTACAATATGACAGGTTTGTATGAGCACATAAAAGCAAGGTAGCATGACTATTTCAAACCGCAAAATACTTTCAAATTAACGTAATAGCAGGCTTGAACGGATGCAAGTGTATTTTGACATCAAACTGTGTGCTAATAGAATCTGACCGGCCTGTAGCATGTTCAGGTTGATGATGGGGCATCCTACCTCCTGTACTTTCTGCAGAAGTTGTACAATGTTGGTTCGTAGTTTCTGTAGTTTTTCATCTGCTTCCCTGAGTTTGGTCTCAGCACTGCTACTCTTCTCCTCCACAGCTTTGGCTCTGGCATCTGCCCTGCTCTGGTACGAGTTACACAGAGACTGGAGACCCAGCTCATACTGTTGGAAATACTCTTTCTGTGGACACACAAAACGCAGGGTGAGTTAGAGACAATGGAAGACACCGTGCCCTGGTATAAATGTGGCCGTCTCAATAGATCACTTGAAGGAATGGGTCGCTCAGTCAACTCCGTCTCACCATGGGGAAAGCCACCAGTTCCTCTGCAGTCATGCTGTTCACGTCGTCCTTTGGGATCCGGAAGTCAGGTGGAAAGAAATAACGGAGCAGTGTCCTGACCAAAAACAACAACAACATAAAGACACACCTTTCAAAGTCCCCCAGCCTACCATTCCACCAATGGAGAAAAAAATTGGAGGCGAAAAACCTACGTTTGTACTTAACGATTGAGTATCGGGTAGTCACGGTTACCTCATCATTACGACCAGGTTCTCAGTCACCTCCCGACTGGTTCCTGGTTGGGTGGTGTCGGGTTCCATGGGGGCGGGCCCTTTCTCAGTCCCCTCCCCTTGCTGCGTGTCAGGGGTTTGTGACAGGGGAGAGGGTGGTCGCATCAACCTCACCTCCTCACTGCCTTTGAAAACCCTGATAACACAACAACGGACAAACGGAGAGACAACATCAATCTAAACCCGACCAGGTGCACATTTGACCCAATTTATACAAGCCTCATTTCCTCATAACCTATTCACGCCTAGGTCTCTGTCTGGTCGCAACAACAGCAGGTAGTGAATCGTTAGAGGGCTAGTTTAACTTTGACATGATTGGGGGAAATAAAGCTGAGGTAGAGCTGTTGTTAAAGTCAAATGAAGCCATTATTCAACGGTTTAGGGTAATTAGCATCTTCCAATCGCATTAATTGAAACTGCAGTGAATAGTGCCTTGTCGTGTGAAATTATTCCACGGTCCTTCAATAAAGTTTGGGTTATTTCACTCAAATATGAATGTAGGTGAAAGTATCGCAATACCACCATAACGTCATTACCATAAAACCTTAGGACAATAATAAAAACACAACACACATTACATGTCACTTGGGAAAGCACACACACACACACTGTAGATGTAGTATTACAAAGGACAGGCAGGGTTCAAAGGTCAACCCACCATCGGTCCTTAGGGGTGGATCGGGGCACGTAGTCGAACTTCACCTTCCAGCGGATGCTCTGCTTGTTGGTCTCCACAGCAACCACTTTACCCGTGAACCATTCCTTATTCACACGCACCTCTACTAAAAGACCCTTATCTACAGGAGACAACACAGAGGACAAGCAATGAGTTAAACATGGGTAACAGTTTTTACATTTCAATCAATCAAATGTATTTTATTCACTCAATTCATACACGGCGGCTAGGAAAAACTTCCTGAAGGAGAAACTGAGAGGAACCAGGCTCTGAGGGGTGACCAGTCCTCTTCTGGCTGTGCTGGGTGAACGTATGATAGTATAATATAACAGTGCATGCAAGCAGTGTGCGAGCAATCTTAAAAATTTAAAACAACGTAATCATGTGCAGCCTCCTGCAGTGATTGCCTAGACACGCATGTTGTTGCCTTAACATGCATATAGGCCAATCAGAATATATGGCTGAAAGCGTCATTAAACATGTTACAAGTCACCTTTCTGAGGGTTCTGCTGTTCAGCCTCTGGGTTCTCATCCTCTGCGCTGTCTGACGCCTAATGATGTAGAAACCACAAATAGAACACACTGATGACACTGTGAGAACACTGTGTGCAAGAAATTACAAGAGTGGAGTGTTAATAAAAAAAGGTTGCAGGAGAGTGAAACCCATTCCACTTGGGATAGTTAGGAAAGAAGAGTAGGATTATTTCTATTCTAATTAGAGAGTGAACAGGATAAGAGTGAATCCAGGTCTTTCTTTTGGCTCTGACTGGTGGGTACCTTGATTTTAGTCCCATCGGTGGGTTTAGGGGTAGTGGTGATGGGTTTGGCCAGAGTTGTAGTGCTCTTCTTCTCAGGTTGCGAGGGTTTGCTGCTGGGTGGGGGGTGGGGACCTGCGGGGTCGATGACATCACATAACCTGTGACCTCTGGGTCAACACTACAGTGGACTGACCTGAACTCTGGTCTGCTCCATGTGTTCACCTTTTGGATCTTTATACGGCAGCTCTTATCTTAAACAACTCCTCTCCCAATTGTCTTCAAAAGACCTGCAGTCTAGCTTTACATGGCCTTTGCATGACTGCACCGCATTCACTCTCTTCTGAGACAGTCTGACTAATATATTGCAAATGTGCTGCTAACGACCAACAACAATGTCAGGACACACAATTTTGACAAAATCTACTTGAGTCGACACACATTTATGTACATCATGTAATGGTGAGCAATGAAATGTGTGTTTGAGTGGGTGAGGGAGAGAGCTTGAGAAGAACCGTCACCTCGGCCACCTTTCCCCGTTTTAGTGGCGCTTTCTCAACAGCTTTGCCACGATTTCCCACTGAAGCTGCCATCTTGGATTTCTTAGACTGAGGCTCCTCCTCTTCTTCACTTTCCTCCTCCTCATCCTTTTCTTCCTCCTCTTCTTCCTCTTCCTCCTCCTCACTCTCATCTTGCTCTATCACTCTTTTCCGTAAGGTGCTAGCAGGTGTGGCTGATTTGGTTAGAGATGTTTTGGCTGGAGTCTGTAGAAACAACAGAGATAAAACCGGGATCAAAAAGAACACCTAGCATGCTGTCTCATTTGACTAATATAGTGGATGAAGGGCTTGTTTGATAAAATCTTGCACTATCCCTTGAACATAGAATAGATGAAAACAACACTCACCCGTGAACGGCTAGGAGGGGTTGGTTTGGCTGGGGCTTTGGCGGAAGCCTTTGGGGAGGGTTTTGGGGGAGGCGGTGACGGTTTGGCTGCAGCTCTGGCTCTAGACTGGTCAACCCTGGGGGCTGGGGGAGGGGCTGAAGGTCGAGAGGACGGCCGAGGTGAATTAGTGGGTTTGCGGTCGAGGGCGGTCGTCTGACTGGGAGGGTTCTTAAGAAGAGCCGGAAGAGGGGGAGAGCGAGGGCGTGACACCCGCTCGGACGACCTGGTAGCCTAGGAGACAGAGGCCGTGAAACATATTATATTCAGAAACAGACATGTGTGGGTTGTGCGTGTGTATGTGTCTGACCAGTTCAGGGTAAATGTGTACCTGAGAACTCTCATTAATCGGTCTCATGCTGACGTCTAGAGGTAACTTCTTCACGTCTGCTGCTGATCTGATTGTGCTGGTTTTCTGCAGAACCTCGAGTTTCTCCTGTTGTTGTCGGATCTTCTCCGTCAGGTCTTTCTGTTTGTCCTCGGCGGTCTGTCTATCCTTCTTCAGAACTCCGGATGGAAGGTTCTGTTTCTGTTCTGCTGCGTCACACCTACAACACACACACACACACACACCACTGGAGATGGGCCTGGAGGTGCGCGAGTGACTGTATTTGTGAGTGTGTGTGTGTAGAAGATTGTGTACCTGTCCTGAGTGCTGTCCGGGTTCATCAGACAAACCCAGCTGTCCGGGTAACGTTTATCCACAGCGTCCATCTGGAATGGCAGAGTTCTCCACTTCAGACATTTATCTACAGATACACAGGGAGAGGAAGACACCAGTCTCAGATCTACTTGTGTTTGTCTGAGGTAAAATATATTTGAAGTATCTCTGAATTTGTGCGTACAACTCACCACACTGTATTGTTAGCGGCATCTCCATGGCGCGGCGTCTCTTGTATCTTTGTTCTGACGAGGGGAGCGAGGACCAGCTGGCAGACAGGTAGCCAAACTCATCCCAGAACTTCACTATGCCTTTCTGAGCTAAAGACAGAAAAGTAGAAACATGCTGCTCATATGGTCTTGTTTCACCGGTGATGATAAAACCATGTACAATGACAGATGATATTACAAATGGGAACCTGCATGAACAAATAATACCTTTATGAATTTATTACGTTATACATTAATTGAGTTCTTTTCTCTTTTCCCTCTTGATCACATGTCTATATCAGCATTTAAAGTGTGCTGTTAATGTTCATGGTTCATATGAGCTTCATAATTGTCATCTGTATCGGGCCCATTTCCTCAAGGTGATTGAAACCTAAATAAGCTTATTTTCTTGCGATTTTTACCTTTTTCCTTTAAAAAGATCAGTTCATGCTCAAATACACAAATGACAAAAGCATGTGGATTAAAAAAGTCAAATTCCTCAACTGCAATGTGGGAGACGGATCAAATAAATTGCCTCTAGCACTGTATGTCTGAATTACCTATGTTGCTGTCCTTCCAGTACTGTATGTCTGCATTACCTATGTTGCTGTCCTTCCAGTACTGTATGTTGCTGTCCTTCCAGTACTGTATGTCTGCATTACCTATGTTGCTGTCCTTCCAGTACTGTATGTCTGAATTACCTATGTTGCTGTCCTTCCAGTACTGTATGTCTGCATTACCTATGTTGCTGTCCTTCCAGTACTGTATGTCTGAATTACCTATGTTGCAGTCCTTCCAGTACTGTATGTCTGCATTACCTATGTTGCTGTCCTTCCAGTACTGGGCTAGATGTTCCCCCATGGCCCGCAGAAGGTGCCGATATTCTTTAGCGTCCGCAAAGTCTTGCTTGTTGTGCGTGGGTTCCAGAACCAGGTATGGAACATCGACTACCCCCACAACACCCCCACAGGCCCTGCAAAAACACAGACTCCATTACAAATGATTTCTGGTCTGGTCCGATCAGAACAGAGTGTCCAGGGGAGGGGTACTCACATTCCTCCCTCTAGCTGAGGTCCAGTCTTCTCGTACATTTTGATCAAACGCGAGCAGTTATAGACAAACATCCCATCCAAGTCTCTCTGTTCGATGTTCACCCCGAAGATAAAACTCAGCTCCTTTGGCTCCTTCAGAGCTCTGGGGGAAGAGGACAGACCTGATCGTATAGGTTGTCTTGCATGCACTTCGTTATGAAGCTATTGTGCTATGAAGATATTGTTTTACTGACTTCTGTTTGGAATCCTGAATTTTCTTCTTTAATTCTGCCTCCCTACGAAGCATCATAGCACCTTCCTGAGCCTTACGCAACATGACCTAAAGCACGGAAAGAGAAAGACAGAATAATTTAAATACGTTTGATCATTGGATCAGGACATTGCTCACGTTGCAGCGTGGTTCTTACTCGTGATTCTCTGGCGAGGTCATCTCCCAGTTTAGCTTCTAGAGCCAGACTTTTGCTCTCTGCCTCACGGGCCTTCTCCTCCGCTGACACACACACACACACACACACACACACACACACACACACACACACACACACACACACACACACACACACACACACACACACACACACACACACACACACACACACACACACACACACACACACACACACACACACACACACACACACACACACACACACACACACACACACACACACACACACACACAGGTCAGACCTGGATACTGTGTAATTTAATTATCTTAGCCAGGAGATCTGTGCGTGTGTGTGTAAAGACATTCACCTATCTTAGCGAGATGATCAGCCTTTTTGACTTCCTGCTCAGCACGAGTTTTGAATCGAGTGGATGTATATTTATAGACCCTGAGGGAGACAAGAAGAAATACAAACTTATATATTATTATATTATATATAATACACACATATTTAGTATATAAACCTGGGTTTGTAGAGACAGAATGTCAGTGTGTGTGTATATAAATATTTAATATAAACCTGGGTTTGTAGAGACAACAGGACAGTCTTTTGGTCCTGACTTTGTGTCCCTGTATGTAGATCCTCATCCTGGGGTCAATGTAGAGAACAGCCGCATACGCTCTGAAAGACCTTCGCTCTGGCTTCCTGTGTAAGAGGATGTCGTGTCATCATGGTGAACACACTTCTAGCTAGTCTTAGGCACACACACACAATACTTACACTCCCTCTGATGGGGTTCCAGCCATCAGAATATCCTGGTGGTCTGTCTCCACGTCCAACTCCGGTTCCCTGGTGTCCATCAGCTTCAGATTATAGATAATCACCAGAGTACCTACAGACACAGTTCAGATAATCAATGATCCAATAAAAACACCCCCCTTCCCCGCCCAAAGTCTCGACAGACACCCCCACATCTCACCACTGACGCCCTCTATCTTGTTGAACTGTTCCATCAGCTGCTGTTCATTTTTAAAAGGGGAGTATTTATAGATGAGCTCTGTCTCTATGGAGAACTTCTCAGGGTCGCCTGGGATTGGCTGTTTGGTCGCGAGGTCCCAGGTGGGCAAAGGCACAATCACCTGACAGAGGAAACAAATAGCCAAACATAAAATACATACTGAACCCCAAACCAGCCCCTACCAACTCACTCAGAGTGACTTAGAGTGGCAAAATATGGCATTTCAGTATGTCAGAGACCAACATGACGGCCAAAAAATATTATTATTTTAAGACAATTTACATGCAATTACTGTGACATCACTGGGTGAGCTCGAAGGAAAAAAGCCTGCTTAAGCTGAAATCACCTCATCAAGCCCCTCCTCCTCGTGGAACGTTCTGGATAGGAACAGGCAGGACTGAGTGTTCTCCTTCTTGGTGAACAAAATAAAGTCCTTCCCAATTCGCATGGAGCCCCTAGAGAAAAACACATAAACCACATGGGCTCACTTGATAAGAGCATGGCTGGAGACCGCGTGTTCAACCACCTCCGGGGCTTAAGGACACACAAACAAATGCGTGAGAGTATAACAGATTCTTACGATTTCAGTCCATTCCCGTACTGGCCGATGTGAGTGGAATCTGGGGTACGCTTACTGGACTTTCCGAATTGAATCACATGTGTCGCCTCGTCTGAAAGAGTGATACGAGGGAAATATAGTCGTCACATGGTTGACAGTGGTTTCTATGGTATATTTTTAATGCTCACACAGATGTGAAAATCAGTGTTGTCGTTCTCGAGTCCAGGACTCATTGGTGACCCAGACTTGCATTCTACACTTGGTGATTCCGACTTGAACACAGAATACTTTGTGTTCTCAAGATATTGTGTTTCTGAACGCAACTCACTGGGGTCCATTCCTGTGCCGTCATCTAAGAAACATATCATGTAGCCTCCACGCAAGTCTTGTCTCTTTTCTGTCGGCAACAAATGGAAAAGAGATTAGACGACTTACAGCTCGAGGAGCATGATACATAAATGAAAAGAGGTGAAAAATAGAGATATAAAAGTCCAAGAGTTTCTTACAAAACGTGTCTTTGTAAACTTGTACCGTAGGTGAACCAATATATTTGTAACTGTACGTGTACCTGTGTAGATATCGATCCGAGTGGCATTGGCATCCCTGTGATGATTGACAGACGACAGAGCAAACAGAAAAGACCATTGTGTTTAGACGTGGTTCTCATTTCAGAATGCATAGAACATACATTATTGTTTCCTCCTTCATGTGCTTGACACCAGGAGAATTACATCACATATGCAGTATGAAGATGATACATCACAACATTTTAGAATAGTAAAAAGACAGTAACACATATAACACATAAATTGTGAGTGTGCGCAGTCTGTACCTGGCATTGTCCACAAGCTCTGCCAGTGCTCCAAACAGGAACTCGTGGGTCGTCCTGAAAACAAACAATAACTAACAAATCAACCTGCAAATCCCTGAAATTGAACTTTTCTGAGAAAGCCTTTCAACAGAACGAGAAGATGTGAGTGTGCATATTGGCAAGTTTGTGTTAACATCGGTGTGTTCAATCCAGGGTTTGTGGTCTGTGAGTAGGGGAACATCATGGGAGAACATCATGTGGAGCTGTGTGGAACACAGTTCTGGGCATTGGCCGAGTCTAAAGCAGCTTTCGGTGGGGAACTTTGGGTTGTACAACAGCCTAAGCCCGGTGATGAGCAGTACCTTGTTTTCGCTCATTTCAGAAAAACATTCCTCGCACTCTCAGTGTCCTTTAGGCATCATGTCACATGCTTTTTGAAAACCTGTTCATTGGAGTGCGGCAGGGTTCATGGTCTTTCTGGTTCTACCATCTCTGCAGAGAATGGATTTCTGTTAGGGTGGCTATTGGCTTCTTAGTCACCTACATCGCCATGGCCCATCTTGCCTAGAAACTTATTTTGCCAGGACGGTCGGCTTTCCCATCTACCGGCAGGAGAGAACTTTGGAGTCAGGTTAAGACAGGTGGAGGTGTCTATTTTAAGGTTTACTCTCACTGGGATTTGGATTTTGTAGTAGTTTCGGCACAATGCACACCATACCTGGAGCTCCTAACCATAACGGTACGTCTCTCCTACCTTCCTAGGCAATAAAGCTCCGCTAAAGAAACAGCAATACACATCCCCCCAAAGGCAGATAAAATGTTGGAGGAACTATACAGAGAAATGTATGGACCAGAGGACGTTCACCCTTTTATTGTTGTTTTGCGTCTTCAGTAGGACAAATATAAAAACGTTTTGCTGAAATACAACGATCACATTAACTATCCTGCCCGTGGGGATGAGACTGTAGATCTAAGATATTCGCAAATATAAAACAGCTACAAACCCCTCCTCGTCCTGCCTTTAGTAAGGCGGATCACATCTTCTCTGCCTACAGACAACATTTAAAACAAGGAAAACCATTTTTTTGGACAATTCGGTGCTGGAGTGAGGAATCCATCATCAATCTTCAGGACTGCTTTGAACCCACAGACAGGCAGCTGTTCTGTGCTGAATACAGACTCTGTCTCAGCATACATCTCTAAGTGCGTTGATGATGTCAAACCGTGGGTCAATGTTAGGACTTTCCCCAACTAAAAACCATGGGTTAATGGTAATGTCCTGGCTAAGCTCATAGCATGGCTCTTTGCCTACATTACCAAAGAAAGCTTCCATGACCTGTTTGAATGACAACCCGCTCTGTTGCACTGACCCCCATCATGAGGTGCTTGGAGCGGCTGGTCAGAACTCACATCTGCTATTCTCGTGGAATGATCGTGGAATTCAGAAAGCAGGAGAGGGGCACATTGATGGAGGTGAAGTGAAGAGCCTCCGACTTCAAATTTCTTCAAATCAAAGATCACCTCACCGGGTCCAGGCAAGCAGACGAGGAAAAAACTACACAGAAAAAGCCTACACTTTCTGAAGAGACTGGAGATGTTTGGCATGTCTGCAAACTCTTACCAATTTCTACAGGGTTCCATTCCATGTTCATTCAGTGCACAGAAGGTGTCATTTATATCCATATATCAACACGAAAATCTCTGTTCATATTGTCCACATTCCCCATTTTGACACTTGCTAAACTTGTTTTTAGTTGCTATTGTACGTAGACATATAAAGGGTGTAACAGTACATGTATCCGTTTGGTACACATTGTGAATTTTAACCAGGATTGTTACTAAAACACTAAACTTCCAGTATCCCCCAAGAGCTGGATAATGGAACTTAGTTCATTACCAATCTCCAGAACCGAGTCTTCTTTTTAGACCATTTGTGTGAAACCCAATACCACACAGCCATGAGTCAAATCACTACTCAACTAATGTTTGTCAAACAACACACGCAAAGCGCATCAAAGTAGTTTGTTTGTGTGTGATAACAAAACAACTGGTAGATGACAAGTTTATAATGCGATTATTATTTATTTTTCTTCTTTGTTGCATTGGCACAATTTGACCATGTGTTGCTAGTTTTATTAGACTTGACTTTTTACTGGCCCAAAGTTATCATTACAGTCGAGTCCTTTTTCCCCCAACTGTAATGTACATAACTGTACCAAACCGATGACTAAAATTGGCAGTACAAACCATGACCTTTGCATATCGTTACATCCCTAATATATAGACATTCTTTTTTGCCCTGTATCTTGTTAAATGAGAACTACATACAGAAAGAAGTGCTTTCATCCCCTGCTGATTTTGTACATTTGCCCACTGACAAAGACATGATCAGTGTATCCTGTAAATCGTAGGTTTGTTTGAACAGTGCTGTCAGTGATATGAATGTCCAGCTCCATGTGTAGCCATTCTGTCGCCAATTCTCACTTGCAAGGCACAAGGACATTCACCTCTTCATAATGTCAAAAAACAAGTTGTGAAAAACATTAATTTGCCGTCTCTTGTTACCACAAAACAGAAGTCAAACAGTGCAGATGTATTTGTATAGAATTTGTGACTTCCATCGAAAGTGTCCGGTATTCGTGATTGTGTGAGGAGCTGTGTGGTAGTAGTCATTGTGTGAGAGGTTTGTGTGTGTGTGGTATAAGTGATTGTGTGAGGAGCTGTGTGGTAGTAGTCATTGTGTGAGAGGTTTGTGCGTGTGGTACAAGTGATTGTGTGAGAGGTGCGTGTGTAAGTGAATTGGTGAGATGCTGTGTGGTATTACGGATCATGTAAGGTGCTGTGTGGTATTACGGATTGTGTGAGGTGTGTGTGGTTGAGTCATTTTTCCTAAGCGGTACTTACGAGTTAGTATGCAGATACTCGAACGTCAGCTGAGCCCTATTCAGGGAGCTGTAGCTTGAGTAAGCCATTGCCACTTGCCAAAAGCTAGTTGCTGTTATCTTCCTGGTGGTCTTCTATCTGACTCCTTTTCAGTCTGGCGTGGCTTACGAAGATCTTCATGCACCTACAGAATCGCAGCATATTGGCAAAGGTACTCAAGGACTAGAATACACGTTCATAAAGGTCAAATAACTAAAAATACCACTGGAACCAGAATATTTCTGATACTTCTTCTGCAGATGTAAAGTGCTGTTGAACTGTAAGTGTATCCAAATTGGGAATAAGGAACATGGTTATGATAACAAAGCCTATTTGTATTATGCATAATCACTTCTTCTTGAGATAAAGACAACGCGTTTCAACCCTACAACTGTACCATCGGTCAGTATTACCACACATAAAGCCTTAGTCACTGCAACTTACTCAACAAGTGCAATATACCAATGGCTGTTGACTCAACCAGAATATCTGATTTACACATTCAAGGGCTTGGTGATTAAATTGATTAGGGGCTGCTGTGCCACCACTGGAATATACCAAATGCATGACGACTCGAGGTCCCAGCGGTGAGGTTCAGGACGTTTTTATAGACCACGCGCCCAGGTAACACCACCTTCGAACTGGCCCGGGGGAAATGGAAAACTCACGTGGGAGGCCCGTGTGTGCTGTGATCTGGATCATTCCAGAACATCTGTGCGAGCTCAATCTTAACGGTATTTTATGAAGTGAAGGGATGGGTTTTGTCACGAGGTCGTACATATATGAATGTGACTTTCAGTGTGTCGTAATTGACGAACACATTTTAGTCCATTGTGAGCCAAGCTAACTATGTAGCTAGCAACCTATCCAGCTCCCTGATACCAACACACATTCTCTGGCACACACCAACGGTAAGTTGCCATGTAACGTCGTTAGCGGGCTAGCTAGTTTGGGTCACGTAAACACCGTTATAAAAACAAGTACAGTAGCGGAACGTATTATGTATTCAATATGCAAACCGTTCAGGGTGTCAGCGACTTCGAATTGACGTTAGATCCGAATAAAGCATCCGTCTGATCACAAGGAAGCGGTAACTTACACGTAGCTAAGTCAAAATTATGTATACAACCAACGCTGCAGGCCGCGAAAACCTCCTCGCCTTTCGCCCCTCCCCTCTCCGTATTGCGCACGACGCACTGCGCATAGAGGCGGTTCCAAAAGAACCATGCACGCACCGGAACACCAATAGAAACACGTGGGATTTATTTACGTGATTCTTATTGGTCAAACTGGCGCAACTTTAGAGAGAGCAGGAAGTCAGACTTGTCGATGTTTTCCACGCTGGATGTACCAATTTTGGTTAGAAACAAACGGTGTTTAAAGATATTTGTCTTGGCGTGCAGTGATACATTTTTAGTATTTCGTAAATAAAGGTGTTCCCGTTAAATACTTGAAAAGGGGTTTGGAGGAACTCAAAACGTGTTTGAATTAGTTGCGAGGTGTCTTTGAGCCCAGACTAGCTTTCAAGTTTTCGGTCAAACTTAACCAACGTTGATCTTCGCCTTGGAATTGCTTTTTGTCCTTATGTCTTATGGCTCATGGTAAGTTCGGTACTCGCTTAGTTTATTCATGCTTAAATATGACCTTGGTGTTGTTAATGTAACGGAGGGTTTAACTACGGTATTTTAATCTTTTTGCTTGCGGAATTAGCAGAGAGGTCTGTCACGTTACCCTGAATGGCTTCCCTGTGTGGGAAAACAAGCTGTTGAGTCCATCTTGACCTCCATCACTGTCTGGTACACTGCAGCCACTGTCACTCTGCAGAGTGGGTCATTAGCTGCAATCTGCTGTCTCTATGCGAACAACACACCTCTAGGCTTCAGGAACATGCCCTAAGAACCAAATTGACCTCCCTGCTTCTCACATTCATATTCTCTCAGAAATCTCACTGGACATTTGCATCTTACATATTTTGAGTTATGTTTCATTCGATGTTCGTACTTGTTTATTGCTTGTGTTAATTGGTGCGCTACGGGCCAGAACAACTTCCTTGTTTGTTATAAATATAGATAACAATAAAGAAAAATCAGATTCTATTTATTAAACAGATTATTTTATAAGTTAGTTAGGGTCCCGAAGAGCTTAAAAAGTATTTCAATACTGTTTCTGCTGCCAGCGTGCAGTACACTGTTCAACCTTTGAAACTGAAATACCGATATGCAGGATCACTGATTAGAAATGATCCTGCCATCCACAATAAAAACAGTTAAGCGAGATACTGGAAAATGTAAATATTTATTAATGTAAAGTAGAATATAGATGGCAGACAAGGCAGCCTTCCAACAGCAGCCTCAGTGTCCTTAAGGTGAACCGTCCACTTTCTAGGCAGGAGCTGAACGAACATTAACTGCAGTTGGAAGTTATCTGGTTGGGGTCAGATTCAACAGCAGCCTCAGTGTCCTTTAGGTGAACCGTCCCCTTTCTTCCTTTTCTGTTGGCTGTTATTGAGTTGTGTGTTCTAATAGTCTGGTTCAGGTTTCCATCAGTGGCTCCTAAAAAAGGAGGAAGCAGTGTTGACGGCTGCTCAAATGAAGAGCACACTACTTGGATTAAAGAGCTCTCAAAATCAGAACACTTTAATTTGATGGGTTTGTTATAAACCAAAGTTTAGAAACGCTAGTCCTACCTTTTGATGATCCAGGGCTGTGTGGTAAGAGCGAGTTTGTGAGTGTGTGAGACTGGCAGAGAAGAGGAGCAGCACAAACACTCCCAAGAGGCAGATACTCATCTGAATCAGATGCCTACTCGCCAGAGCCATTTCCTTCTGTGGAGTAACTCACATGTTTAGATGGACTGACCTAGGCCAGTGTTCTTGCACTCGTTTCCTTGGCTGTGTGTATAGTAGGTAACTGTAATATACTGTATCTATAAAATGATGCTCATAAGTACTTTCAAAAGGTTCTTCCACCAAAAATGTAATCCAGGATAAAGACCAACTATTCCATTTTACTTTTGGTATTTTTAATATTTAAAAAAAATCAATTGGTGGTACTGACACAACAAAATGTGAGAAGGTTCAATAGGGTAATGGCACTTGGCTTTTCATTAATTATACTAACAATTGCCTATTATGAAGTAATGGGAGTGTTAATATATGTACCCGTGGGACTGTGTGTATGTACAGTTTACCTGCGTTAGCATTGCAGTAAGTGTAGGGTCTGGTGTGTATTGTAGAATGTAGCAGGACTGTGACCCCGGTGTCTTTTGGCTGCTTGTATCTGTTCCAACTGCTGTGACAGGATAGGATGTCCCTTCACTAGTAGCGCACACAGCTGGTCGTCTGGAAATGGTATAGACAGATATGCTTTAGTTAGGACAGCACAGTCATAGAAGTGACTGTCAGCAAAAAGCCTGAGCCATCCAGAATACATAGATGTATAAAACAAGACATTGCATTGATGTACAGTTAGGTCTGAAAATAATTGTTTTGTAATTCCGGCTGTTTCCCCCCTAAACATTAAGTTACGGTGAAATAATTAATATGGGCTTAAAGTGAAGTCTCTCAGCTTTAATTTGAGGTTATGCACATCCAAATTGGAGGAAATACAGGAACATTTGGAGAAGCCAAATCGACAGTTTGGTACATTCTGAGGAAAAAATAACACCCTACGAAAAGACGTTTCATATGACATTTCTGTCCAACCCTTTGAATTAAAGCTGATAGTCTGCACTTCAGTTGCATCTCGGGTCTTTCCATTCCAAATCCATTGTGGTGGCATACAGAATCTAAAGTATAAATATTGTGTCAGCGTCCAATTATTTCCAGACCTGACAGTAGGTAAGAGTACATTGTCTTACCGAGTAAGAGGTAGGACGTGTGTAGGGGCACTGACGGTAACACAGGTGTGGAAGTTGCCTTCGACAGGCTGAGAAGATGACATCAATGTCACGTTCACCATCTCATTACCTGAGGAGACACATTTTCTACTTTCACTCCTACTACAAATGTTAAATAACACAAGGTAGGTTTATCTATTATTTTTATGCATGGTTTAGTCACGTACTAACTATAACATATAATTGATGGAAGATTTAAACTGACCTGTGAGGCCCAGCTGACTGGCCAATAACGTTGCACGGAGTTGAATGTTGCTCAGCGATTGGCTGTCTGAGCTGTGCGTCACAGCCAGCGACACCGACAGGGACAAATGGGTGATCGATGAAAGACTCTGGGCTGTTCCACCTACCTCCACTAGCCCAAATGAAGTTAAGGAATCTACCTCTGGATTGCTTTTTTCGCATAACTGGAGGTGGGCCAAAGAGGACATGAAGTGGTTCCAGTCCTTGAAAAGAAAATATACATCTGCAGTCATCAGCCGGAGCTTTTAATTTTATATTGATCATTTATAGACTGGGACGGCTAGTTCCATACCTTCTGACACAATGATGCTTTAGCGGTTCCATGTGTGTGAGTGTTCGTGTATCAACGTTATGCAAGTGCTGCATGGTTTGTAATATGGAGCAATACGTGTGTGTTTGTGTATTGTACCTGTAGTGTGTCGGGGTTGGGCAGACGGTGTGTGTGTGTGTAGGACCCGATGCTTAGGAAGGTAAGTGCAAGGGTCAGCACACACACGAAGAAGATGACTCCTGGAGGGTGATGGTGAGCATACTCCTTTATATTAGCGACAGGACGCCAGGAACCCATCACTTGTAAAACAACATATAGCCCCACGCCTGTATAACATAAATGTATGGCCAAAGGTTTAAGCCAAGCAAACACAATTGTCTTTATTTTTGCGCAACGTTATTTAGAAAGCATCATACAGAAGTCATGCCAGTCCCGTAAAGCGACACAATCAAGAGCTACACAAGAGGCTCATAATTGTAGATGGTCCAAATTCAAGCATTGCCATGTTGTTCACAACAAGTTACTTCCATTTTTGTCCAAGTAGATACCCGAACGGATTGTAGCAAACAAAGTAAAACATTTGCATCTGTACAGTTGACAGATGTGTATATGTGCCAGAAAGTAAAAATCCACGTTTGTGGATCTGCCTCTACATCTAGAACTGGTGTTTTCACTAACGAGCTCATCTACCTGGTAGAGGAGCTGGTTTAGAGATGGTTGGAACAGCTGCTGTACAAGATTTCTACTTTCTGGCACCTGGACTATACACCTCTGACTTAGGTATTGTCGTACAGTCCTTCGCTAGTATCGACAGCTAAACGATATTATGTAGTCTAAACCACACAACCCCGTAGTCCTATCTAGCATTTCTGAACAAACGCATACAGTTTTTCATACAATAGCAAACATGTTGACCAAACAGACATACCTGTACAAAGCTTTGCAAATCAATTCCAAAGCAGTAACGATTAACATGTCTAACCTGCCGTCAAAATGTGTATTATCTGCATCAACACAGTAAAGTACTTCCGGGTCATGCATACTCGCTATTTTCAGAATAAAGGCCGTAACCGAAAACATAAAATAAGATACTAATGTATTTGGCCTCTTACTCCTCTTTCTACTTTGGTTAAAGCCAGTTTGCGCTGTTCTGTAAGGGGGGGGGGTATGGAGTTACATTTTTCTCAAAAAGAACAAACAAAATTATTACTATTGCAACCAAAAAATATGTATTGCAAACAAAAAAATAAATATTGAATGCAAAACATCCATTCATAATTTTGTTTGATCTTTTTGAGACAAATGTAACTCCATAGGGGGGGTAGTACACTCAAAAGTTGTGCATCATTGTGCGAGATATTCAATTTCTTGGCAATATCTTGCATGGATTTCTCAGAGCATAATTAAAAAAATGTGTTCCCCCGGAAAATGTATTTGTTTTGCCAATTGACCCTCTAATCCAGAGACTAATGCTCCAGATAATTAACTAGTCTAAATGACAGTTTTATTGCTTTCTTAATTAGCGCAACAGTTTTCCGCTGTGCTGATAATTGACATCTGTACTCCCATGAAGATATTCCATTAAAAATCAATCCCATTTCAACACATAACAATGTCTAGACTGCATTTCTGATCAATATTATTTTATTGGACAGGGAATGTGCTTTTCTTTAAACACAACAACATTTCCAAGTGACCACAAACTTTTGAACATTAGTGAAGTATGCAGTGTGAAAAAAATAAACATTCAGAGGAAACATTTATACATCCTTATTAATAGATCTCTTAACAGAGATAAAACATTTCATATGAATAATAAGAAAATGTAAATCAAATAGCAGCAAAGAAAAATAAGACTTGATAATACAACACAAGTAATAAACCCTATGCTCTTTAATTTAAAAACCAAACCTCCAATTTTAAATATTAAAAAGAACATTTAAAAGAATCATACACTCACAGAAATTAATTCATGAGCGTTTTCCCAAGCAAGACAAATAGAATTAAAACATCAAAGTAAATTCTCTCTTGCTCTTTTCACTTTGTCTATCCAAGATACAATTTTAATGACCTAATAAAAGGTGACGATTGATATTTACAGTATACGTTCAACGTCTGTAAATGGGGAGCCAGGCTAACAATTAAACTTTCATTCCCTTCACTAAAATACTTAAAACGTACAGAGTTAACAACACACACTTTAACCCTGAGTCTACCATTTCGTTGTAACAAATGTCCCTTTAGAAAGTACTGATCAGTTTCCTCTCCCACACTGAAGGGTGTGTTAAAATATGGCTCAGCAAATTGGCAAACATTACTACTTGGAATATATTGTAGAGATGCCTACTCTATTTTAATAGTGCATTTAGAGCTTTTGATACTTTATCTTTAAGCATGTGGCATTAGAGCAAATCCGGAGGCTATTCTGCACCCAAGCCCCACTACACCTTATATTTGGTTGTGTTCTAGATGGAACCCCTGGTTTATTGATTCTGTGGTGAATTGGGATAGAGGGGACAATTTGTTACTTATACTTGAAATTAATATTACATATATAACGTCTCCGATTGCTGTTAAGAGACAAGATGGCTAATTAACCCTTAACCGTCAGGGTTGTCAAACTGCATGGGATTTAAAGTGCCATAAACCCATCCTAGTGAGGCCATATCCACACGCATCAAAACATGTTGTTGTATAGTATAGAGGGAGTTCAATGTGAAAATATTTTCCACTGAGAAAAAGATGCATTCTTTCCTACCACAACCACCCTTCACCACAGTACCCCAGGACTGTCCCCAAGGTGTGTGCGGATTAGGTCGACCAGGTGACTTGTACAGGTAGAAAGTCCCATTTGTCTGGGTGTCCCATGTGCATCAGGTCTGGGTAGGGAGAGGAACTCCACTGGAAGACGGGCACCTGGTCCCACGTAGGTCCATTCACTGCCAGGAATCCAAACTCACGCCACTGCCCATAAGACGTCACCTACACACACACACACACACAATGTGACACCTACAGCAGGCATGATGTACCAACTCACCCAAGTCCTTTCTCAAGAGTTAAAAAGGGGAAAAGTTACAGCTGCAGAGAACTGTCTTACCTTCATATCTATTCCTCCGTGTGATCTCTGCTTCAGCGCTCCGAACGGATAAGTCCCATTGGCCGGGTTAAGATCAGACCGAGCTGAGATGGTGTTCTCTCCATTACCAGGTGGGTCGCAGCCCTCACAACGAGACAACGGGTCCTCTTTAAAGTTATTATACCTACAGAGGTAAGGAAGGTGAGGGAGGGATGTCCAAACAAAGGTTATACACTGCAGGTAAGGATTTCAGTTGTATTGACCTATGTGCGTTTCAGTCTCACTCCATTGACCCAGGTGGTGTCAAAACGTCTGAATAAGAGCGTACCTCATCAGGCGAACCATGGAGTCCATGTCTGTCACCTGCGACTGGTTTCTTCTGAAAATCTGAGCTCGAGGGTTCATGTCCATAGAGAACCAGGGGCCAAACTGTTCCACCAGTTCTCGACAGCCACTGGCATTAAACACCTCTTCATAGGACCTACACACACACACACACACCACACACTTATTACATACACTCGCTGAGAGAATAATGTGTATAAATGTTCCATTTATGGATATTGGTACTTACGGGATATTGTAACTGGACCAGTAACTTTTCTGCAGTAACTCTTGTGTTTTATCAGAGTGAACAACTAATCCACTGAGGAACAGAAGAGAAGCAAAAACACAAACACACTTTTTGCTGATATTGATAAATAGCCAGTCCATCACTGTGGCAAGCACATTTCACACTGAGAACATTGTGTTCTAGAAAACATATTTTTTCAATTAAGCAATCACCTCACAAAATCAGATGTTAATATGGAATGGTTCAATCTATAAGAGACGCTGTCTGAGGACTTTGGATTGACTTTGGCATGTCTTTGTATTTGCCCCCATGGGGGGTCCTAAAACTTCAAATGAAACTAATGAAGAGTTTGGTAACAATGACAAATGAAGGGGTAAAAATTAATTGGATATTAGTTGATGTTAGGTGTGTGTGTGTGTGTGTGAGTGTGCACTCACGGAATCTGCTCCAGTACAGTAAACAACTGCTCCTTAGTCTCGGTCATTCCCGGAGTAAAGTGGTTGTAGTCCACAATCATCCACTGATTGTTGTATCTACCACACACACAGACAAACATTAGAGCAACAAATTAAACAATGTGATGACATCAAAAGAATGCATTTCACAGAGTCTGAGAGCCTGTATTTATGACATTGTTGATGAGACAGTAGTCAGTTTTCTATGGGTTCTACTGTAGCATCCCTCTTATCTGTGAAGGTTTTAAAAGACAGACGTTATGTAGACATGTTGATTAAATAACCATTTCAGAAACCGAGATAAGCTGTCGATGGCAGGAGAAAACAGCCACAACTCAAATCCTGAACCAGCTATAATCTCTAGGGACTTTGACCTAAGTTGCCGTCATTGATAACCTGGTTTGCCTTTCCAAGCCTGCACAAGTAGGGCTGTGTCTGTGTCTTAACACGACTCAGCACATTGGAGGAACGACTACATCAGCTGATTAAATAATGTCCCACATGTGACATTTCATGTGATGTTATTTTTTTTGTCTACTCTTCATGTCGTCACCCTTCCTCTCCTAATGTCCTTAGAACAAACCCCGGCACCGGTCGGACAAGATTGGGAGAGGAGCTAAACATGATGGACAGCCACAGCTCAGTGAGAGTCGACAGAACGCAGGGGGAAATGTGTGCCAAAATCTGGAGCTTGGCTAACAGTTTTTGCCCAATCCTTGCCTCCCTAGCCTCTACTCACTGTCCTGTCAATAAAATATCACCCAAAATGTATTTTAAATAATATAATTTTATATATATATACACACATTGAAGGAAACGTCACATAGAGGTTCCGCAGAGACTCACGTGCCACTGTTGTATTTGCTGAAAATCTCCGCCCACTCCTTGCCGTTCGCCGCCAGCCTGTTGGCTACGAGGTTCCTTATCCACTCCATCACTGTTCCAGTGGGTTGAACAAACTTCCATAGAGAGGGGTTGCTATTGCCAATGGTGGTCTCTAAAGTTACCTAGAGAGAGAGAGAGAGAGATATTTATAGAAAAGTTAACCACGCACACAGTACATGCCACGTCCAGACATTATACAGCGCTCTCACCAGCCCACTGCCAAGGATGTAAAAGTCATCACCAGAGAAAATTGACCCAGGGTAGGAGGAGAACGCCTGGGTTCCACCAGGGACTAGATCACGGTCTAAAAAACAATAGAACACAGACATCGAACTTAATATAAAACTAATATATCCATTTTTCAGTGGATATCAGAGTTTTGTGTGTTGGGGCGTGGCATTAGATACTGAGGTACAACTTCTAGCACCTTCAAGAAAAACTCAAGATGTGTTATTTCACCAAAATATCAATCTATATCAAACTATTCCTTTTAAGTAATCTTTATACAAATCACAGGTTTATGGGACACAGGTTTTGGGGACACGGGTTTATGGGACACGGGTTGTGGGGACACGGGTTGTGGGGACACGGGTTGTGGGGACACGGGTTGTGGGGACATGGGTTACCTGTAGGCGAGAGATGGAAGGCAAATGTGTACTTCTTCAGGATACGCAGCATGGACTGGTAGTTGCCCCAGGTATCTTGTGAGACCAGCAGATCCTTGTTCCCAGGCAACAGCTTGATAAGAGCCGAGCAGGACCCAGAACCCAGTGTTCGTGATTTGCTTGATTTGTTCAAAGCATTCTCAAGATCCTCTATGTCGCCTCCCATTTGGAAAAGCCTAAATGGCCAGATAGAAATTAAGGGTTTGGTCAAAGCGGTGTGTAACTCACATAATACATTTCCACACTGGAACACCATAGTTAAACCAGGGGTGTCCGATGAGAATCACTGCTGCAGTGAACTCTAACCCATAAATCATAGTAGTGAAAGACAATACTCACAAGAAGCCAAACGGGTTGAATGTGAAAGGGCCTTTGGGAAATGAAAGCTGACCATTATAACCATCCTCTAGGCCCTTCAGCTGTAGCAACGACAACTGCACCTGGGAGAGAAGAAGTCTAAATGGTAAATGGCTTCTACAAAGAACAACTTTGTTATTTACTGACATAAAAAGTAAGTATTTGATGCTTCAGCGCATTGGCTGACCGGACTCGGCCAATACCTGGTGCCAGTAGGGACAGTTCGGATGGTCCTCAATTTGCTGGCTGACCCACTCCAGGTTAGTGTTGATGTAATCTTTCAATCTCAGGCAGAAACCGGACTCAAACGTAAACGTACCGCAGTATCCCATCAGTGTGTTCATCCAGTGCTTATAGATTAGCTGAGACAAACACACAAAAAACATTAATCTGGTATAAAATAAGTCCAATAGGATTAGGGTTGAAGGTTATGGGTTGAGGGATGAAGTGACTGTCCTTACCTCCGTGGTAACTGCAGCCTCAACGGCCCCCGCAGCGTAAGCCTGAATGCTGTCATTATAGCGCCTACTAGTGGTCACTTCGAGATAAGACCAGCTAGGGAACAGAACACTTTGGTAAATACATCCCTAATACTGACATATAATTGTTATTGGTGATGTCTAAATGACATAAATATGGCGACTAAAGTCGGTCATAATTTCAGATGATGAACTGAAGCATGCCTATGTCTTAAGACTAAACGGTGGTTTGTGAAGCACTAAAACAACTGACGTTAAAACATAATTTTCTCATATATAGGGACATACAAACTATTTTGTAATCTTGAGATAATAAAAAATGTACAGTAGTATTGAGAACCCTAATATTTAATGTATGTCTATGGCTCAAAGCAATAGGACAACTATTTTGCGGAACTGTTCACTGTCACTCTATTCCCTGGATCATCACATGATAACGAAAGACCTGAGTCCTGGAGTCGATATCGGATTACATTAAATGTCTTTTTTTCATGAATAAAAAAAAAGCCAGCGAAATGTCAGAAAAGCCAATAGAACAGGAACCAATCAAAAACAACAATCTAGCACTAATAAAACAATACTATCTACTAAATCGCATTAATCTCAAACCGTATTGTTATGGACCAGATTTAGCACATGACTGCATTTACCCGGAGTTCTTGATGTCGTCGGTAAAGTTCGCCCAGGCTACAAAACCGTCCCGAAACCCTGCCTTCATTGACAGTTGCCCGGTATGTTCGTCCAAAACGGCAGAAATTATTTCTGCCCGAGCGGTTGTCCAGGATAAAAACAACACAAACACAATCATAGAGCCCTTCATTGCGTTGGTTAACTGGTACAAGCGTCTGTCTACCATCTCTTGTACGATATAATGATCAGCTGAAGGATGGATTTCAAAATAAACGTCCCACCCAGGTGAATTGGCCACAGAGGACGATATGGATTCTACTGCGGAAAATAAATAAAAACACCGAGATCTTCTTTTGCCGTTGAAATGGCGGTTGACAACCGAAGCTATTGGCGCATTACCGCCACCCACTGGACTGGAGCCGTCCAACAATAGTAAACAACGAAATAATTTAAGGCTGAGCTACATTAAACCCTCAAATGTACCAAAAAAAACAACCCTAACAAGTCCTAACTGTTGTGGGCACATTACAACAAGTGTTGAGATGCAAATTGTACTTACATATCTGTTTCCAAATAAAAGAAAATATGAAATGCAAACTGACACACTCTTCACCACTTAAAACCAGCTGCATTTGCTTGGTGAATAAAATCAGTGATAAACTTCCTGAATGGATTTTCAAACATAACCGATGTAATGACATCGTTTTTATTCATCTGGAGCATATATTTAAGTTCTCAGATATAATTTTATGGAATTCCATTAATAAAAAAACACTATAAGAGTAGCAGATTTTTAACATGTAATTGTTTTCTACAATTATATCATCATCATCATCAGTCCCATATCCTAACCAGCTTTTACTGACATGTCCACGCGTGCGCACACGCACGCACGTTGTTATAAAAACACTCTGGCAAAGTCCTTCAGTTTGTTTCAGAAAATTGGCCAATTTAAATTGGAGAGGCTATGTGCAGAATCGCTGAGGAAACATCAGTCTTCTACCAGGTTTCGCTCCATCTGATGAACACTTCTTTAGCGCAGGTCTACACGATGCAGTCAGTCGTAACCGCAGTCGTACCCGCATGGGGCCACATTGGGGTGCGGGTAGGGAGTCAGTCCTCCGCCACCCCTCTCGTTTCCAACGTCTCCATAATCTCCTCCATCACCTCAGTCTTTCGTTTTTTGATAGTGGTGTCTGATAGAGAAACAAGTCAATACAACCAGAAAAAAAATAATATTGACATTTTATTATTTCTACAGATTACTGCATCCATTTGCTGGCACGCACGCGCACACACACACGCACTTACCGTGAAAATGCTCTGCTGTTTTCCTACGCAGCGTCTCCACAGTATCTTCGGCATCCGCCCACTCTAGAACAAGCCGTCGCCCGTACAAATGTGTGCTGTGACACAGCGCAGAGAACGCTTTCTACAGGGAAAACAGCACACATCTTAAATGTACTGAACATCCAGTAGGGAAACGGCACACATCGCAACAGTACCGGACATCCAGAATGAAAACAATACATAACCTGAACTCACCTTGGCATCCTGTTTGGTGAGGAAATCCACAAAGCCAAACCCACGATGAGACCCAGTTCCAGTACCAGACACCTTCTTTGGCAGACGCACAGTTTTCAGTTCCCCAAAGGTGCTGGAAGGGAAACACAGGTGACGATCAGCATCAGACGGCTTGATGTCATAATGAAGATGTGCCGTTCAGGCATGACATGGCAGAACTTGGAAAGGTTGAAAACCAGAGTGGCCTACAACTGTCATGGGAAAAGCAGGTACTACTCTGTGACAGTGATTGTACATTTGTTCGGGGCATTTAAAGTGTGTGTGTGTGTGTGTGTGTCTGCGCGCATTACCAGAAGAGCTCTCGGATCTCCCGGACTGTTGCCTGGAAGGGGACATTGCGTACTAGGATCTTAGAGCTGGTCTGTTTCTTCTCAGTCTGCTTCTTACGAGACACTACAGCTGACCTGCACATAAACAATTAAAAAGGAAAAAAGCTAAAGGACTCAAATCTCGGAGGAGGAGAACGACACTGTGTCCTCTGTGAACGTTAAGTACGATTACTATTCACTGGTTGTAATAACAGTCAATATGGGACTCACTTGGTGGCTCGTTCAGAAACCTTTAATTCCAACTGGTGATCGTCCACGCTAGCGTGCTGAAAGAGAGAGGGGAGAGAGTGAAGATGTGGGGTATCTGAAGCTGTATGTGTTACGGTTAGGGACCAATATCAGGGTTAAGGTTGGTACCTGTAGCTGTCGTAGGGCCTTGTCTGCTGCCTTCTGCGTCTGATAGGTGACAAAACCATAGCCCATGGACAAGAGCCGACCTGCAGGAACCAAACAGGACTGAGAAATCACTGATACACACGTGTTACATAGAATGTCCAATGCCAGTCTAAAGGCTGTGTAACGTACCAGTCTTGTCTTTTTTTTGGGAGATGGTACAGGACTTCACTCTGCCACATTTGGAGAAAGTCTGTTAACACACAAACCCAGGCGTAAGACATAAATAATACACGACACAATACATCATCTTTTAACACATGTTCTTATCGTACGAGTCACCCATTATCTCTCCACAGAAACCTAATTATATTACCCTACCTCACGCAAAGTCTCCTCTGTTGTGGTAAAGTTAAGGTTCTTGATGAAGAGCGTGGATCCGGCTTCTGCTTCTTCCTCCTCTTCTTCCTCCTCCTCCACTTCGTCGTCTTCTCCCTCCTGTTCTGTGGTTTTAGAGGGGGGTTCTGGTACAGATGTAGATGTCTTGCTGGGCATGGCAGCTGAGAACACTCCTATTGGGGCCCACTCTAGGTATAAGGGAATGTGCTGGAACTAGAGAAACACAGGCAGAGTACAGTATAATGGGTACAGTATAGTGGCTACGGTATAGTTGGCAATGTGAAGTGGGCACGCTATTATCCTCTCTGCAATACAAAAAACATTAATTCATACACGGACCTTGCTGTATGCCAGTCTAGTAAAGGCTCGTTTAGCCTCGGTTGGCTCCAGGTATTCTATGATGCCAGTTAAGCCCGCAGGTGGAAGCAGCACTCTACCCAGGGTGCCGTGTGGTGAGAACAATGTCTCCAGATCCCCGACCGTCACGCCTGCTGGAAGGTTCTTCACCAGGAACACACACGTGCTACGAGGCCCTGCTGCCTGAACACGTCAACAGATATTGCACGTTGTAAAATTGCACTGGTTTTCCATAAATCGTCACTGCTTTGGAAATGAAATGATCTCTAAGAGTATTTTAGACCTTTGTGTAGTCAAAAGGGTTTGAGTATCAAAACATAAACAATTTAAAACTAAATTGATAGTTTGCCCGTTTATCAATTCCCCATTACTTACATCAGCAGAAGTACATTTAAGAGACATTTCTGTGAATACATGAAACATATTTGACAGCTAGCTGCTAACCGGCCCTGAACATACCTGACTAAAGGAATCCAGACAGACGTGGTTATCCAACAGGAACTGGCGGGTCTCCTGGACAATCTGAGTCTCTCCTAACGCCATCCTCACTGCGATGCTCCCCTTAGACTCCTGATAAACAAGATCAGATCATTTGTATTAAAATGGGTCACAGGGAGAGAAAGGTGGATTTGGAAAAAAACAGGAAGTTAAAACTCACATGGTCCAGCACTTGGCTCTTGGTGGTGTTGTATTTCTCAGCGATCGCATCTGCGACCGCGCTGGTGCCCAGAAACAGGGTGTTCCAATTATGGGAGCTGCAGAGGAACAAATATCACAATGTTAACACAAACAGAGGAACAAATATCACAATGTTAACACAAACAGAGGAACAAATATCACAATGTTAACACAAACAGAGGAACAAATATCACAATGTTAACACAAACAGAGGAACAAATATCACAATGTTAACACAAACAGAGGAACAAATATCACAATGTTAACACAAACAGAGGAACAAATATCACAATGTTAACACAAACAGAGGAACAAATATCACAATGTTAACACAAACAGAGGAACAAATATCACAATGTTAACACAAACAGAGGAACAAATATCACAATGTTAACAAGCAGAGGAACAAATATCACAATGTTAACACAAACAGAGGAACAAATATCACAATGTTAACACAAACAGAGGAACAAATATCACAATGTTAACACAAACAGAGGAACAAATATCACAATGTCAACACAAACAGAGGAACAAATATCACAATGTCAACAAAAACAGAGGAACAAATATCACAATGTTAACACAAACAGAGGAACAAATATCACAATGTTAACAAGCAGAGGAACAAATATCACAATGTCAACAAATATCACCATGTCAATAATGGTTTGTAACAGGATCACAAAATCTCTTTACTTAACACAAAGTCAGGCTTTAAAGAGCTCTAAAGTTGTGTTGATGGTTAAAAGCCACCGTCGGATGTTACAAAAACAAATCAAGGAGGCAAAGTCCAAGTACAAAAAAATGACTCACCATGCGAAACAGCAGATAAAACTTAACAAGCTGAAGTCAATATTTCAGAAGTATGATCCATTATGCAACTGACCCGGCACTGACCCGGCACTAACAAGGCACTGACCCGGCACTGACCCGGCACTGACCTGGTACTAGCTGCTTTGTTCTTGGCATCTTTCTGGCGTTTGTATGATGATGAGCCTGGACCAGAAAGTGCAGAATCAGACTTCTCCTTCTTTAGTGTGGATGGAAGAAGGTGCAGTATCCTACCCTGTAGGAGATATGGACAGATGAGAGGTTAGATGTAGAGAGATAAAGCAGTCAGGATTTATGTTAGATGTTAGAGACATAAAGCAGTTCTGGATCTCTGTCAGATGATACAGGTTACAAAAGCGCTTAACACTGAGACTGGTACCTGAAATATGTGTCCGTCTAGTTCAGCCAGAGCAGTCACTGCGTTCTCGGGGATCATGTAAGAAACAAAGGCAAAGCCTTTAGGCTTCTTGGTAAGATTGTCAATGGGGAAGACCACTTCAGACAGAGGACCTGTAACATATGTGAGCAATCAAACTTTCAAAAACGTTCAAAGAAAAAAGTACATTTCTGAAAATAGCATAAAATCAAAGAGCAAAGAACGTAAAGTTAGAAAGCATAAAGAGTATCTGTGTGTGTGTGTGTATGTGTGTGTGTGTGTGTGTGTGTGTGTGTGTGTGTGTATGTGTATGTGTGTGTGTGTATGTGTGCGCATGTGCGCATGTCTGTGAGTGAGCATGCATGCATATGGGTAAATGGTAAATGCTGCGCTTTTATATAAAGCAAAGCGCTTTACAGATCCTGCGTCACATTCACCCATTCATTCATACATTGACGACCGCGTCTACCATGCAAGGCGACTGCAGGAGCAGCTGGGGTTAGGTGTCTTGCTCAAGGACACCTCGACAATTTCCCAGGAGGAACCGGGGATCGAACCACCAACCTTCCGATTGATAGACTCAACCCACTGAGCCACTGCCGCCCATGGGGTGAATGCATACATACCGTGCTTGGAGAAGAGATCTTGCAGCTCCTCTTCTGTGCAGGTGTAGGGCAGGTTCCTGATGAAGAGTCTACCTGACTCGGCTACATCTTCTTCCTCTTCATCCTCCTTCAGCTCTCTGGTGAAGCTTTTCTCACTCCCTTTGTCCCGCCTCTCCGACTGCCACTCACTCCGAACACTTGTCGGAAACACCTCGATATAGCGCCCCCCTTGGGACAAACGGCAAACATATCGTTGTAATCTCTCCATTCACTGTGAGGAGACCAATGCTTGCACACGGACAGAGAGATTCTTACCCATGTAATCCTTGTTCTTTTTCAAAGCTTTTTTCACTTCCTCTTCTGAGTGCAGGTCCACATATATGTACCCAGTTCTGTTTCCTGTATCGTTCTTAATGATCCGAATGGCTGCAGGCTTCAGAGGAGTCATGAACTCTCTAACTTGTTGCTGTGGAAGTTGCAAACATCATTTTTATTTATGTTTTATTGAACCTTTAATTAACGTTTATTTAACCACGGAGGCCGATTGAAAACAATTTCTCATTTGCAACGGTGACCTGGCCAAGATAAGGCAAAAAAATGTGCATGACAACATACATTTGCACAATAAATACACAGAACACAAGAGTTCAAATAGCAATGGGACATGAGGAAACCCATAAACTGATGACTCAAAACGTTGGAATTGGGACATAACAAGGCAATACAGGATCAGGTGGAAAGTCAATATACAGATAATACAGGATGAGGTATCAGTAGGTCAGTTGAGCAGCATTGATATGATAACAACAACTATATAAACATACCTGAGTGTCTATATACAGAATGTAAAACAATTAAAGTAAAAACGGCCGGGCATAAGTGAGAAGTTAACGGCAGTTAACACGTACAGTGATCAGACAAGTGTTCCCAAAATGTCAAACAGAGCCAATTGGCGCGACAGTGAACAGTAGAACCAGACAGTTTTATTTTAATATTAATGAAGTTAAGGATTCGTTCTGAGTAATTCAAGGAATACCGTTAATGATTACTTATCCAATCAGTACTGTGTTTTTGGTTGTAATGCACCACCCACACTTACCTCTATGACATTGAAAGGACATCCTCTCAGTTTCACTGTGAAATCTGTGGTGGGTTCAGTCTGTAGACACACACACACACAAACACACACATTACTAAAGACCCAATCATGACAAGTCTCTGACCTAAGTTCACCCACACGCCATATCATCCAGCAACCTCCATGTGCTGAAAGCTGGACCTGAAGTAGAATCTACAGGCTTGTGGGTGAGGAAACTGCCTTACCTGCTCCTGCCGTTTGCCAGGCTTGCCCTTGCTTTTATGAGGCGAAGTGACTGGTGCTGTGGCTTTCTGAATACTGTCTTTGAGAGCCCCCTCATCCGAACAGTCTGCCTGCAGCAAAGGGACAGACTCGTTTCCATCTTCTTTTTCCTTCTCCTCCTCAGCCACCCCGGTATGAGCCACTTTGGAGCGCAGGTAGTCCATATCGGACAGGCCCGACTTCAGAGCATCCTTACAAACACCTAACAGTGGGAACACACTGATTACACACACACAGATGAAACACACTTATCAAGGAAAGGCACTGTGTATGCATGTGAACATACCTTGATTTTCCTCCACGTCTTCCTCCACCTCCTTTTTTTCATCGTCTGACTCATCAGAATCAAAGTTAAGGTAGTCGTCGGAGTCAGGCTTCTTCTTCTTCCTCTTCATCTCCTGACTCTTCCTCCCCAGGCCCACATCAGAGGCTGCTGATTGCAGAGTGTCGTTGGCCCAGACGGGCACCTGCGTACGGTTCTGATGCACCGATACGAACTCCTGGAATCCTTCGTCATCCTCCAGCTGACACAAACACAACACAGAAATGTTATTGAACAGAACACCACAATGTCAACACCTTAAATATGAGCCATCTTAACCACCAGCCATAAAATATTTCCTGGGATATGCAGACATTTCCTCACCTTGCCTAGAATACTGGAGGTTTCCTTTTTCTTCTCCTAGAGAAATAAATTAAAATATAGCATAACATCTTAAACAAAAACAATGTAATAATAATAATATGCATCTGTAAAACCCTTGTATTTATATATTAATACTCTCTAAGTGCATGAGAAATTAAATATATATAACTCAGCAAATAATAACAAATATAATAAAAAAGAACCATCACGCTGATAATGATTGCTTAATGAACAGTCAACATAATAAAGCACCAAAATTACCCAGATGCCTCTAGATGAACAGACTGTATCAATGTGTGAAACATTTTAAAAAACATTAGCCGCTAGACTACAGCACAATCTTCTAACAATCTACCTTTATATTCTCCAGAGGGACATTGGCAGAGCAACGGGTGTGTTTACTCCAGGCTCTGGCCTTAGTGGGGTCCCCAAAAGACTTGCACATCTCCACCTGGAAAAGGCGAAAAATCACACCATGTTAAAGTACTTGAGATAGCATAATGTAAGTAGCATGTAGCATATGGCTATGTGATCCCAACTGATTGGCCTGGTTCAACGGTAGTCACCTCCACTTAAACCTACTCACCACGATCAGACAGATATCCATGTGGTGTTTAAATGTAAACTTGTGGGATCAGGCCAGCACTAGGCCAGCCAGCACTAGGATGTAGCAATGATATGCTGCTAGTGTCAGGAATCTGAAGGCAAACTGTCTCACCGTTACTCTGGATGTGTCCATAAAGCTTTTGTTAAAATGCTTGAGAGCCTTGTCTGCATCCTCTTCAGTCTTGAAGCCCACAAATCCAAACTTGCGAAACTTGCCATCTTTGGTGAACTTCAGGTCGCAATCTGTCAGGGTTCCAAAAGCAGCAAACATCCCCTTAAACCGCTCCTCCTTCATCTGCAGATACAAGGTCACTGATCAACAACCTAAACAAATGTACTTACAAACTCCCACTTACACAATTAAGTCAACTCCAACCTAGCCTCTACATCATAGGGACTTGTGTAGAAAATCTGTTTGGCGATCCCTTCAGACCTACAACTGCCTCAAAATTTTGCCCACATTCAGAAATCATCAGTAAGCCCATTGTTTCATGATTCTTCAGCATCCTCTGTGGATAGACCAGGGACCTTGTACTCTGGGTTGGGAAAACCTCACTATGCGTTTGTAGCCAAATAAAAACGGCGAAAGCTATATTATCTTTTTCTACATGCATGTGGCATAACTAGCTATCTGAATTATTTTTCCCGTATTATACGACTGTAGTTTGAACCCTCAGCAACTTCCTAGGCTAAATGTATAAATTTAGCACACATTATCTTACTAGCCACGCAAATGTAATCTATCCATTCAATAACCCATACCAAAATCACTTACCCCGTTAGGAAGGTTTTTGACTATTAATCTCGACATTTTTTATAACCTAGAGGCTGACAACACGATGAAAATTAAATAAAAAATATCAACAACAAACACACATGGACAGTAGACTAGGTTGCCATTGCTAACCCGGAAACAGTTGATGGTCTAGTAAAAATCGTTTGCGAGCTGCGAGTTTGCAGCTCGATGCTTCTCATTCTGTCTTTGACATTTTGCAGAATCATTCCGGGTTAATATAATCACAACACTTCTAAATAATAGAAGTTAATAAAAAACTGTACTCAATATCATTCAGTGAGCAACATTATTCACATAAAAATATGTTAAAGTATAAGTTTATCTATTTTGGTACTTCAATTCTAACACAGTAAACGAACTAATATTACGTTAAAATCTCATTCTGAATCTCTCGGCACTTGTATTTTCACCTTTATAGGTACAATTTTCAATATTCAACTCGATATGATTGTTCAATGAAACAAGTTATATATGTAATATTTTATAAAATATGTATACTCATTTTACGCTTAATTCGCGCAAAAGTTGTGTTTTGAAATAACAACTCGAGTTGCCCATAATGCATCACTTGGCACTGTGAACCAAACGGATCACGTTTCCCATCTCCCCAAAACAATCTCAGAAAAAAACTTAAACAATCTACTCTGTAACGTTTGAGCTTAGTGGTTTTGTTGACAAGTTAGATACACAAATTTGTTATCTGGAGTATATATGTATTGGCAAGTATACTAGCAAAACCATCGTTAGCGTAAAATGTCTATATTGAATAATGCGCAAAGGTTACAGAAAATTGCATTGAATCTTGGGCCTACATGTTTACAACGATGTGCTGTAGGAGCTTCAGTACATTACAGAAAGTCCAAACAAAACGTTAGCTGCCGGGGTTGGAGTCGTTGTATACTTTTCGTACATCATCAGTACAGTACACACATAAACATCTCTAAGGTAAGACATATCCATATGTGTGGGACTATGATGGACAAGCTGGAAAGCTGTTCATCATCCAGGTTGTGACGCAGCTTGTTGCCCATGTTTATAAATTTTCCTATTTCACCTAGGTGCCCAGAGATCCTACATGGGAGGCTATACAGGAGAACCAGCTACCTCCAGTTAGTAGGTTTTGCATTACCTTTTTACACTAGTGTTCTATTATATTATCGATTTAAGAATGCAGATCACTAAGTAGACCTAAAATTATACTTTTTTTCAGGCTAAGCAAGTTCCTGCTGACCTTGTTGACAAATTAGAGAGACTAGCTTTGGTAGATTTTCCAAACGAGCAGGGGCTGGTGTGTCTGAAGAAAGCTATCCGATTTGCTGATCAGCTCCATGTTGTTGACACAGACGGGGTTGATCCAATGGATTCCATTCTGGAGGACAGGTTAGAAGCCCAGGCTTAACAAATCTTTAACCAAATCCAAGCCCTTGAGTGTTTTCAAGTCTGACCGAATCATGTGGTGGGTGTCAGACATCATATTCTTGTCTGTCATTTAGGGGATTGTATCTGAGAGAAGATGCTGTGGCAGAAGGGGACTGTGCACATGGACTGCTACAGCTATCCAAAGACACCGTGGAGGAGTACTTTGTGGCACCGCCAGGTTGGGAACTTGGCTCTTGTCTTATCAGCTGGGAAATAATTTGCAGTTTGTACTTTTGTTCTGCCTTTGAAGGTGGTTTCCCATGTCATCTCTCCTATTTTCAGGCAACATTCCACTACCAAGGAGAGAGCCATGTTCAAACAAAATAAGGAAAGACTTCTCTTAATGACATAGACCTTGTCGAGGACATGCATGAATAAAGACTGCGTGAACAAAAATCGAGAAGGTTTAAGGGTGGGTGCCTTCAAACCAGACAAATTGGAGCTAAACCAAAGAAAGGTAATGCAGTGGTGTGGATCTGCGAAGCCCTTCATTTGGAGTGGACTGTATTGTCACGGTCTTCCATTGTTTGTTTTAAACAGTATGTAGTGTCACTGTGGAAAGTATCAAATATTACATACCAACCGTACATACGTGCTCAGAAAATGCTCAGAAAATAAAAATATATTCTTCATGAAACAGTCTATTAAGAGTCTTCCTTTTATTTAAAAAAACAAACAAAACAAAAACATGTTTTTACAAAGATGTTAGGAGATACAAACATTATTTGATAACGGGAACATGAGCACTTGCAAATAATTTCACTCAAATAAAAAGGAACAAAAAATTAAGATCACCGGAATTTGCGAGGCAACAATGCGGAAGGCAGTGCCATCGAGACGGGCTGTTAGAGAAACATGATTTTAAACATCTTCCAAAGAGCTGTATCACGTTTAATCCCTCTAGTATGCAGTCTCCTTCACAAATCTCCCAAGTCAGCAATATCTGAAGTCTGAGAATTAACCAATTAAACATGAGGCAATGCAAGTCTGCTCGCTATGCTATTTAAAAAGTCCTCCTTTGGAGACAGTCCGCTTAATGGAATGCACATGATAAGACTACAACGAAACACATCAAATGAAAGTCACCAGTGTAGGTGTACTATCGGTAGTGACGGGGGGGTGGGCTGCGACTTTGTGGGCTACGGCGTGCTGCAGATAGGCGACGTGGAGGGGGGCTATGGCGGGACAACCTTCGAGCTGGGGGTGACTGATAACGAGAGGGTGGGGAGCCGCGGCCTGGATAAGCTGGTGAGTAACGCCCCCTGGATCTGGATCTGGAACGGGACCGAGAGCGGGAGCGCGAGCGTCCTCTGCCGACTCCCATTTCTCCATGGACACGGATACAGGAAGTTTCCCCCTGAAAGACGTCAACCATGTCAATGTCCCGAAACGCTGCATTGTTTTTGGACGACTGTACAGCTGGGCACCTTAGTTACCTGATGCGATCTGAACTCGGTCCGGTCCAGGCGCCTCATGGCATACTCCATGTCCTCTCGGCGCAGGAACTCCACCACGCCTTCCCCGTCCCGCTGAACATCTGTGAAGCAAACGTCTCCCGCCTCCCTCATGTGGTCTTTCAAGTCTTGCCAGCTCCCAGTTGGAGGAAGTCCTGTGGGAACAGAGACCAAACCATTGAGCACACTGACCTTAACAGACAGCCCCAACGAGCATCAGGGTAGGCTGAGCCTGTATTGGCATACAGGGTCATAATGTGGTAAAACTCCTCATGGTATTAGTGACACCAATAACTGCTATAAAAAGATAACATAACATGGGGGTTAGCAGACAAAGCCCCTGACCAAACATGCTTCATGGTGAGGGTTCAAGCCCCTGAACACACGTGCCCCGTGTTGAGGGTTCAAGTCCCTGAACACACATGCTCCGTGTTGAGGGTTCAAGCCCCTGACCACACGTGCCTCGTGTTGAGGGTTCAAGCCCCTGACCACACGTGCCCCGTGTTGAGGGTTCAAGCCCCTGACCACACGTGCCTCGTGTTGAGGGTTCAAGCCCCTGACCACACGTGCCCCGTGTTGAGGGTTCAAGCCCCTGACCACACGTGCCCCGTGTTGAGGGTTCAAGCCCCTGACCACACGTGCCCCGTGTTGAGGGTTCAAGCCCCTGACCACACGTGCCCCGTGTTGAGGGTTCAAGCCCGACCACACGTGCCTCGTGATGAGGGTTCAAGCCCCTGACCACACGTGCCTCGTGATGTGGGTTCAAGCCCCTGACCACACGTGCCTCGTGATGAGGGTTCAAGTCCTGACCACGCGTGCCCCGTGTTGAGGGTTCAAGCCCCTGACCACACGTGCCCCGTGATGAGGGTTCAAGCCCCGGGTCAGCAGACTGTCCTTCTTCTGATATTCCTCCTTGTACCCGTCTCCCTATACTCTTCCTCATGGTAAGCTTTGATAAAACAACAGTACCAAAATCATCCACTTACCAGACACAATAACTCTAAACTCCGATCTGCGAGTAGGAGGCCCAAACCTCCCTTTAGGGCCACCAGGCCCTCCTTCACCAGGACCTCCTCCCCCAGGCCCTCGACCCCCCAGAGAACCGTTGAATTTTGAGCCGGAAGAACGAGGGTGCTCAACACGCAGCTTGCAGTCACCAAATGCATAACCATTTCTTCCGTAGACTGCATCCTCAGCATCTCTGATGAAGACATGAATGTAACATTCATATTAATGAATACACATTATTATATACATATTCTAGGTCTGTACTAAAGCCATTGTCTTCTGAAAATGTCTGAAGCTAAGCTACAGTTATCTTAAACACCCAGATGACTCTTGATGAGGAAATATGTACTTCGCTACAACTTAAACTGAATACCTGCACATTTACTTATCCATGTCAATTGCAATTGTCCTTACACTATACTCCATTTCATTTTGTATTTCTGGTTGGATGCAAACTGCATTTCATTGTACTGTCTAATGACAATAAAGATTAATCTAAACGGTGATGTTGTCTCACCTAGCAATGTTCAGGTTGGGGTGGCTAAACATTTAGATAAATTCCCATTAGTGCATCAATCTACAGCACGTGTTCGTAGTACGAAGACGACAAGTCTAACATTGAGCCACACCGTGGGGGATGGAAACTGGCAACATTAGATTTGAGCATGTAAAATGAATTAGTAGATGTTCACTAGTAACTACAAATAGATCTTGTTTCAACTTATTGGTTACAAATAAATAATGCAATTCATGAACACGATGTTGTATCTTACCTTGGATCTTCAAAGCGCACAAAAGCAAAGGGAATAGTGCCTCGGTTGTTCTTCAACTCAATGTCTCTGATTTTGCCATACTTAAAGAATATATCTTCAATGTCTCTCTCTTGCACATCGGGTGGGAGGTTCCCCACATATATTCTGCCATCTGCCATGACGTTACAAGACTGCTGGAGAAAATTAAGAGAATGTATCAATGTTATACATCAGTCATGAACATTTTTGAGTTTTGTGTCAACCAAACCATATTGAATATTAGTCATGAAACGTGAATACGGAGTGATTATTATAAAACACTATTATAAGAAAATACAAATGCATGCATACTATTATCCGTGCAACCACCAGTTGGAACAAAATAGGAGCCAGGATTAGTTAGCTAGATGTTGTTGAACTAGTTTAACAATTCAACGCCGGATAACTCCTTTCAAACGGGATAACCTGGTTGGAGGGGCGGGACTGTCTGTGTTGTTCGCTAACCACTTAAGAGTAACTAGTTAGGTATCTTTTTTGCATTTTTTAACCTTTGATAGTTAATCACCTACGTTTATCATATGCTCACTTGTTGCCCAAATTAATTCCGTATCTAGTTGTCGACAATAGTTAGCCAGTGACGCTATCTAACAAGTTAGCCTCGCTGACTCGTGTTATGTTTGTCTTTCGAAAATAATTCATAATAACTCACTTTCTTCTTGTTTTGCTGACCAGACGTGCAACCCCTGTGGTTGATGTGATTGTTTTCTAAAGCCGATATTGGGGTTTTCTCGCTTATTTTCAAATAATGGTTGCATAAAACCTCTTTCGAATGATCTCTTTATGGCTTTAGCTAGCCAGGCTAGGCTAACCAGTTTCAATGACTTCCGTTTCCGTTTCCTGACGTCACACCAACACATGACTTGGACGTGCGCGATGTATTACTCTTGACAAGACGACATAATCCAAATATGAGAATGAAAACCGAAAGTTACGGGGTGGAAAAGAGAGGAAAGCAAAACTTAATTGATGGGGTTTTTACGCGTTTACACAGCAGACTATATAACTGGCTCAGCTGTATAACTGGCTCAGTAGAAGCTGTCTTTCTCAACCGATTTACATCTTTAAAACCAACTCGCAATTACGCAATAGGCTACCTTGAAGGGACTTGACAATTTTTACTGAAAGGGTAAATCAATATTACCATACATAAATGTACTGGATAAAAATAATACGATCAGAATAACAATTACAATTGGCTTATTCAGTTGCTTTATAAATGGTACCACCAAGGATAGTAAAAAGTATGATAAATGTGTGTGCATATTCCCAGGAAATCTACACCGTTTGATTCTGCTACAAAGTTTTAATATAAGACAAGGACTAAACGTGTTTTTTTACATGTTTTTAATGATTGACACATATTGGCTTCAAATTAAAAAATTAAAAATGTCTAATAAATGAAACTAAATCCTGTTTCAGATATCACATCATGGAACTCACTATTACACTTTTCAACGGGAACTCAAAACAACTGCGGGTTGCGCCACAAACCACCGTGGGATCTCTCAAGAGTCTGATTCAGCAAACCTTTAATGTGGCGGTGGCAACTCAGAGACTGTCTGGTGTCAACGGGAACAACATCAGTCTCATTGAAGATTTAAAGACTTTGAGCGACTATGGCCTGCATTCCGGGTCCAAAGTGATGGTGCTGATCACTGCTCCCACCCAAGTGTTTCTAAAAAACGAAAAGGGCCAGACTCATACTTACGACGTGGAGCCCGGTGAGACCGTAACCCAGTTCAAAGGCAAGGTGAAAAACAAGGAGGGGGTCCCGGTCGACCAACAGATGCTTATTCACGAGGGCAGGCAGCTGGAGGATGGCCAGAAACTGGAAGACTACGGCGTCAGAAATCAAAGCAACATCCAACTGTCGCTTCGTCTACGGGGAGGCTGAAGAAACCCATATCAATCCGAATCATATTAATTACTTTATTACATGATTACGTTATGCATTCATTGTTTAGTAATTTAAACTATTAGGAAGAACGGCGTATTCTGTTTTGTTATGTTACCGTATGGTGGCATAGCCTACATGTTATGGTATAGTATATGCTAATATAATACGCTATATATATAACTTTTCCCTGATGTTAGATGTGATACGTATAATAATGTTGTTATTAATATAGTCAATATATATTTTATAAATTCTATAGTTTTTTAAGTTATCTTAATGGATGTTGCTTATGATTTGTACAGGATATAATACTTGATCAATAAAGAAGGAATTTCAAACCTTTACTCAACTTTCTTATGGGATGTGAGACAATCACAGGCCTATTAAAACAATGTTAACATGTAGGGCACAAGGGTGCAAATGCTATAAGAACTCAATCCATCTGAATATACAGTCTTTATCATTCTAAATATATAGATTTTATCATTTTGAATATACAGTCTATGTCATTCTGAGTATTCAGAACCCTTCACATTCTCATTTTGTTGTGTTATCGACTTCATTTATAAAGTACATACATGTTATATACATGTTTTGCCTTTAATCTACACAAAGGAATATATATCATAAAAAGGCAAAACACATTTTTATAAATAACTGATTTTATATTCAGGAAGGTGCTCATAAATCCAATGGTGGTGTCAGCATATTGCCATGGTGACGCTTTTCAGCGGCAGGGCAGACAGGGTTGAAGGGAAAGATGGAACAGAGCAAATACAGAGAGAGCTTAAATAAACTGATCCAGGACAAACGGGACCTTAAACAGAGGCCAAAGACAATGCGAGAATTGCTTGAGAAGTTATAAGTAAAAAGAAGGATTGAAGAAACAGACGGAAATCGAGTGGGACAAGAATCAATGTAGGCTAATAAACGAAACAATATTTAAAATGTCACACTTTGCAGCCACGCATTTGATACATGCATGACAGTTATTCGATTGTGGAGGGATATCAACTCCTCAAATGAAGTTAATATCAACTCCTCATGTAAACAAAGTTTATATTCTCCAAATTGCACTTCGACATGCAGGTTTAGATTTTTACATGCCAATTTTGTGAGACATCTCACATGTGGTGTAAAGACTCAGTTCATCATTTAAACTAGAAGCCAGGTAGTGAATTAAAAGTAACCTATCAGATATCTCTCATCTCATCTTCAACCGCTTATCCGGGGTCGGGTCGCGGGGGTAGCAGCTCTAGCAGGGGACCCCAAACTTCCCTTTCCCGGGCAACATTAGCCAGCTCTGACTGGGGAATCCCGAGACGTTCCCAGGCCAGTGTGGAGATATAATCTCTCCACCTAGTCCTGGGTCTTCCCCGAGGTCTCCTCCCAGCTGGACGTGCCTGGAACACCTCTCTAGGGAGGCGCCCAGGTGGCATTCGTACAAGATGCCCGAACCACCTCAACTGGCTCCTTTGTACGCAAAGGAGCAGCGGCTCTACTCCGAGTTCCTCTCGGATGACTGAGCTTCTCACCCTATCCCTAAGGGAGAGGCCAGCCACCTTTCTGAGAAAACCCATTTCGGCCGCTTGTACCCGCGATCTCGTTCTTTCGGTCATGACCCAGATATGTTGACGATTTTGTAAAATATTCTGTTCCCCAAAGTGAACAGTTGATACAGTTAATACATTTTAGCTTTGCCGACGTTAAAAATGACGTCACTGATAATTAGCTGTATGTTGTATGTGAGGCTGGTGGAATTCTTCTTTTGGCCATGTAAATATCAAGGACCTCTTTTGGGTCTGAATGTCCATGTTAATGGAAAGCAGCTGAAGATTATTTTCTCCACTGGAAGGACACTATAGGCACTTTATTATGTATTCTTAAACATTGATGGGCTACAGAGGAAGCTCATGTTTTAAATACAGTAGCATAAATAGGCGCTCCCAAGAGGGAACCTTTGCCTTAAGGGCGTTATTCACAGTGTCATCTGGAATTGTTATGGAAATGTAGGGTGTGGACGTCTGATGTGTCTGCGTAGCAATACTGATTAATTCGTCATAATCAATTAGTTTGACTCATTACACTTTCATTTCCAACAGTTTTCACGTGGAGATTTGGTTTCATTGTCACTGTTATTAGTGTTGTTGGGTTTCTCTTTGCTTTTTGTCCGACATACCTCATTTATTTGCGGACATTCAACTCATCAACACACATCCTAAAATGTTATCTAACCACATGTCAACAAAACACGCTGAATCATTTCCAAATAAACACGTCACACTAGGAATCGTTTTGGATTGTTTATAATAATAAAAAAACGGAATACATACATTTAAATGAGTAATTGAACTGTGGAGATTGTCATAATAGTGTATTATAATAATAATAGGCTACTTTACAGCGTTATCAGTAGGCCTATCAAAAAGGTTGGGTTTCATTGTAAATGTTGTTCGGTTTCTCTTTCCTTTCTGTCTGACATTTGTTTTTGTTATCAACTAATCATCTGGTTGTGAACAGCGCTCTACTACTCGATGTGAAATGTTATCTAAACACACTGGCAAGTATAATATGCCAGCACATTTCCAAACACAACATAAATAAAATATTTATACCATATGTTATTTCTTTGTACTGAGTTTTAAGAAAATAAAAATGCATTTAACTTTCTGCAACAGCAGCAAACTGAGAATGGAAACCAAAAGTGACGAGGCAGAGTGGAAACCGAATCATAATTTCAGAGGAGGGGCAGATCAGCTGTGAATATAACTGGCACAGCTGTTCTACCTTTGAATCATTTGAAGTTGTGCTTGTGAACATATTATCAACAGATCAAAAACCGGACTTTCAACAATATAAAGGTAAACCGTTTTTAACTTGAGGCATGTGAAGCAGTGAATATTCATAGTATTCTACGACATTTTATAATGTAGGCTATATTGCTTTTGTTATTTGTGATGGAAACTTGGGTTCACCGAGTCTAACTCATTATGTGTGACGGAGAGCAAGTTCTCAAAACACAATAACAGTTTATGATGCTGTAGACGGACATGTCAAAAGTAACATTCTAGTAAATGTCCATGTTAAAATATCTAAACTCCTGCAGGCCTTAAGCAGCCCACTCCACAGATACATTTTAAAATTATGCTAATTTAAGGCTGAATAATCAAATTCTCTTTCAGATGGAACTCACTATAACACTTATGAACGGCGAATCACTGCCCCTGATGGTTCCGCCACACACCACGGTGGGATCTCTCAAGTGCCTGATTCACCAACACTTAGGAATGGCGACCGCAACGCAGAAACTGTCTGGTGTCAACGGGAACAACATCAGTCTCAGTGATGATTCAAAGACTTTGAGCGACTATGGCCTGCATTCAGGGTCCAAAGTGATGGTGCTGGTGATCACTGCTCCTCCTACCCAAGTGTTTCTAAAAAACGAAAAGGGCCAGACTCATACATACGAAGTGGAGCCCGGTGAGACCGTAACCAAGTTCAAAGCAAAGGTAGAAAACAAGGAGGGGGTCCAGGTCGACCAACAGAGGCTAATTCACGAGGGCAGGCAGCTGGAGGATGGCAAGAAACTGGAAGACTACGGCATCAGAAATCATAGCACGATCCAACTGACGCTTCGTCTACGGGGAGGCTGAAGGAACCCAGTATCAATCCGAAGCACCATGATTATTTATTATGCATTCCACAGGCACTATAGTGCACAAAGTATAACTTTTTATTTCATTGTAAATTGGGCATGTGCTGATAGAAGTTCACCATCGTTGACATGGCTCAAAACAAGCATAACCCAATGTTTCTAATGTAAACTATTCATTTTCACTGTTTTGGATGTAAATTCAAATGAAAAGTAGCTTGTAGCTTAAGAGGGAGTTATTAAAGTAGGTTTTATGATGATAGTATAATATGCTACAGCCGAGATGCGGCTTTCCAATTATGTGTGATAGATACTAGTGTTGTAATAAATGTTTTAATATACTTTATACTATTATAATTTTGAGCATTATAAATGCCATTGCAGTAATAAATAATGAAATGTCAAAACACATTTGGATGTATTTGGGCTGATTTCATGTTCTGATATCGAGACTCCCATGACACACCAATTTGAGTAGAGGGATCCAGTGTCCATTAGTAGAACTTGGACTCACTGTTCAATTAATTGCACATGATTTAGAAAGAAAGATGAATGGAGCAAAATACTGAGCTTTAAAAAATAATCCAGGACACGAAACATAGGCAAACACAATGCTGGAATATCTTTAGGACACATCTGTGTATAGGCTATATCATTAAGTGGTCCAGCTAAAATCGGAAAACTGCAGTTAAGACGCTCCCCATCCAACCGGGCATACCATGAGGGAATGTGTGTGATAAGATGCAGATGAAGGGAGAACCAGTAGCAGTAATAGCGGGAGTATTCCATTTATTTTAGAACCTCTGAACGGACGTTAATTTAGTAGCCCGGAAGAGAACATCTCACACACACAAAGCAATGACGCACGAACAAAGGGTAAGCAAAGGAAAAAGATATAAATGATCGTTATGATATGGGAACCATGTGTGCAATGATGAGACATGGACTGTCCTAGGATTGGATGATGAGGAGTGGGCGGTGGCAGCTAGTACACAGGTGACGTCGAGCGCTGGAGCCGACTGGTCCGCAGGGGGAGCTGGAGTATAGGATGACGTGACATTATGTAAATTGGAAAAACTGCATAAATCCAGTGGGGCACTGCTGGTAGGCATCGCCAAGAAAACTTTAAATTGACATTATTGCCGAAGGTGCTGAACACAGTGTCTGAATTGATCTGTACATGAGATACCACATTCCATTATTATGCATTCCATAGAAAATGTATTGCACGAAGTATCACGGTTCAATCGTTTTATTCGATTGTTAGGTTTAAAGCAACAATGGTTGGCCAAAGGCTAGGATTCCATTAGGGCAGTAGCGCGGCACCTTAAATACTGTGTGAATTAAGTCCTAACCACCATCCCAGTTCACCTAACTGTTATGGGTTCTTCATGTACTTGCATTCACCAATCTGCTCTTTTGACATTATGCAGTTTAGGATCCAGACTTGTTCCCTCTTCATTCATAAATCAGTGGGGAAAACCTGGGAGGCTTCACTTCCTCACTGATGCAAGGTAAGCATACCAAAATAAAGCCACAAAGTTGGCAAAGAGCACCCTAAACTAAAAAAACAAAACACAGATTAGTTAAATAGCATGAGCAGTCCAGTACATTTAAAATGTATGTAGCCATAAATAAAAATCCATTGAGAGTTACTTACCTGTACAGGCACATAGATTATATTAAAGAACTGGAAAGGGGTCCACACTTTCCAGTTCATTTTCAATGCAGGCCAATAATTACAATTCATTTTGCTCTGGAAGTCCTTCCACCTCTTACCCTTAAACGTATTAGAACAGATTTAAAACAAGGTACAAGAATGACTATAATTGCCATTGTAATGTAAATTTCTATAGAAATTAATTCGGTAGTACAACGTTATTTTGTTTGGATAGACCTTAGTTGACAGGGCAATAAGCAATACCTGCTAACCCTTGTCACTTGTATCAACATTTCACCATGACACGTGTTATATGAACAAACCACTGAGAGTAAGTCAGATGTTCAGGTATTAGTCAGGTGTACGGTTCAGAAGAGCGGATACGGGGGCACATCTAGGCTAGTCTCTGAACCAGTTTAATTACATGGAACAAGTTGAGATGCTTGACTAGTGGTCCACTGACTAACCTCCAGGATGTTCATGACAAAAAAGAAAACCAGCAGGAACGCAGGGGCGAAGATCAGACGGTCCAAGAGTAAGCGTTTGGCCATGCAGAAGGGAATAGTGGTAGGCAAAAGAACCTCCATGAGTTGATAAAAGTAATGGCTCACAGGCCCAGTAATAAGCAATCTAAACACCAACAAGAAAAAAAGATAAGTGGTGTAAATTGCACAGTAAATTGCACTGGTGTATGTTGTAACAAACAGTAACATCACTCCAGTGTTCTGGACGTTTATTCTCTATGCCTACCCATAAATGGCAAATCGTGCAGGTCCTGAAATGTCAATCTCTTTCACTGGGGTCCCTTTAGCCTTACGCTTTGCTTCCAATGCTTGCGATAGAAGATTCCCCAAAGCGGAGAGAATAGCACTAGAAAAAATTTGACAGTTCATTTTAATGATGGTGGTTGTCGGCCAATTTCCATGATATTGGCCCACTTGCACCCATTTTAAGGTTACACAATGTTTGGAGGGGTGTTCTAGAATCTAACAGCAGGATAAACAATGTTTGGAGGGGTGTTCTAGAATCTAACAGCAGGATAAACAATGTTTGGAGGGGTGTTCTAGAATATAACACCAGGATACACAATGTTTGAAGGGGTGTTCTAAAATCTAACAGCAGGATAAACAATGTTTGGAGGGGTGTTCTAGAATATAACAGCAGGATAAACAATGTTTGGAGGGGTGTTCTAGAATATAACAGCAGGATAAACAATATTTGGAGGGGTGTTCTATCACAAAACTGAGGTTAAAAATCCTGTACCCGATCAACGCAACTTATTTGCACTGTCTGTGACCTATGGTGTAACTTTGTCCACAGAAACAGGGGTTTATTTATTCCTACAAAATCAATGTTTGTTTTAACTAATTATTTGAAGCCCCTTTCTTTTTTTTAGACGAACTTGTTCAAAGCCTTTCAGAAAAACTAATTTTAAATAAATATTTCTCAACAAAAATAAATGTGTGAAATAAAATCAAGGTGCTGTCAGGAAATTTTAAGGAGGTTCCCGGGGAAGAGGCTGATTGGCTGAAAAGACGAGGAGAAACTAGAAAAGTCAAAGGACATGTTTACTTAATCATAGCTTGCACAGTCACCCCAGACCGTTCCCTAATTAGGTTGCCAGTTAAAATATCAAAAACAATGCATTTCTGTACCAACGTTGATAATTAAAGCGTGTATTAAACAAGTTTGCCAGAAAGACATTATCGAAAACCTTACACTTAAAAATATCACAATTTACACGTGAACATAAACTAGGAAATTGACATGCCAAATAAAATTATAATCTTCTACTACCGCAAAGGACAGTCGCAAAGTTGTAAAAAAACCTTCTGAACATATGCGCAAACAATCTGGGGAGGAGTGTTACAGTAAATCCATTCATACAATTTGCAAAGGCTATAGCTTGCTATGTAGCGAAAGAGCTAACTATACGGACCTCGTTACTGATTTGGTGAGAATAGGGTAATTCTTCAGCAAAACCAAGTATTGCCGCAGTAATCGGGCATGAAGCGCCGAGTCTCGAATCAACACACTTTGTACAGGCATTGCTAATAAAGAAATGTAAAATCAGACGAAAAGTGTTGTTTGCCAGACCTCCCCAGATATGGTTACTGAAGCTTTAAAATGTAACCATAAAGTAAACACGCCCTCTTTAAAGCCGGGATGCGTTTAGGGCAGTGTGCAACGTCCGGAACGGTACAAAAAGATGGAAAACGGTTTGTTTTACAGCTTTTTAGCAGCACATGGTTTGCTGCCAACTTCAGTGTTAATCTGACACAATTTTTTTCATATTAACAAATTGGCATGAATGGTTAACTGAGACGCAAACACTCAACCAAAAGTAGCCGATTACAGACGGAAGTAAAATTGAGGGAGTTGTTTGTGTGACAGCAATAACAGTCCGACACTTGTGTGCACAGCTGTAATCAGGGCAAAATGTGTCTACTTTGAACAATCTACAATATGAAAAGTATTTTAATCTGTGTTACACCCGTTCTGGATGATACATGATTTAAATGTATATTTATGATGTCCCTACAATTTCTCTACTATGTACTACTGTTGAATAATTGTGTACAAAAATGCAAAAGCTAAATCAAATTTTTAGGCAAACTGTTTCAGTGACTGGAAAGCTTGTGATGGCAGGAGACCTGGACTCGCCTCCCAAAACATAGCCCTAGCGGTAAAATAAAGAATATGTTGTGACACAAAATGTGGAAAAGTCCAAAAAGGTGAATAATTTTGAGAGCCCACCAACACACACTCGTCCATTGCAGATTAAAAAAAAAATCTAAATTGTATAAAATAATGTTTATTTAAAAAAGATGCATAATACAAAATAAAGAACACTTTGACATTTACAAATGTCGAAATACCAGACACATTCCCCAGCTCAGACATAGCATGGATCAAGAGAGATCAGAGTTAAAGTACCATGTCATTCACTATCAAGAGTGGCAGGCTGCTATGGGATTGGTCATCTTAAAATACCCATTCTACTCATATGGTCAAGCTTCAGCAATAGCTGAGGAATGCACACAAGAAGGGACACTTGTCAATGAGGTAGACATTTTAGTTGTTGAAATTGCACGTTTTATATATAGCAACCAAGTAACCACCTCTAAAATTAAACAGAACTTCGCTTAGATGTATATACAAAATGTACATGGCGTATACTGCCAACCAAAAGGAAATGTATAGTTTTTCAATAGAGGACTGTGACCTAGCCCACTGCAGAACAAAACAAATTCAGGTCACACAGATAATATTACGACAAAACGTTAAGTAAGCTTATCTATCGCGAGATTCGCGGTCAGTAGTGATCAACCAAGTGTGTTGTAGTTGGGAACTCATGCCCAGAAAGTGAAGTCACGCAGAACACCTCAAAGTGCCTTCCAGTCGATGGGCTCCTTCCCCGATGACTCCAGGAAGTCATTGGTCTTGGAAAAGTGCTTGCATCCAAAGTATCCCCGATGAGCAGACAATGGCGAGGGGTGTACTGTGTGGAGGACACGGTGACGTTTCTACCAAGAACAAATATGAAGATCAATTAGCCAGCGATCAGGAAAAATATAAAGACTGCTGGATCAGCAGATTATATATACATTTTCAATCTTATCTTGTTCGCTGTCCTTTTACATTTATGTATTTTCCACTTTTACATGCAATATATTAGTAAGTAGATATTTTTTTTAATCAATGATTACAGTTATACCAATTTAATAAAGACTTCTATATTCTTGTAATGCTTTTTGTATAAGAATTTCATACATTTGAGAAAATCGAATACATAATTATATAGCCTGACACACCTAAAAGCTACACAATATTTAGTTATTAATATTAAAAGTAAACCAACCCTATCAATAGCTGCTCCCTTCTTCTGCGCATAAGCTCCCCAGAGCATGAAAACAAGGCCTTCCAGATTAGAGCTGAGCCACTGCACCACAGCATCAGTGAAGGTTTCCCAGCCTTTGTCTTTGTGAGAGTTGGGTTGGTGTGCTCGAACGGTCAGCACAGCATTGAGCAACAAGACACCTGGACACCATAACACGACTTGACTCTTGACAACTACACAGTATATGATTGCAGTTCATCGGTTCTCTGTTCATATGTACATTTACACGCTATGAATGTAACACACGTGTTTATTAATAGTGCTTGAAAGGCTACCACTACCAAAGTGGGTGCCATCCTAATGGGTAATAGCTAATAGAAATGTAGATAAACGGATAACATAGCATACCAATTGCATTAATTTAGCAATATGTTTAATAAAAACTACATGCAAAATGTTAGCTTTGATACCCAAAGTAAAGTCATGTGCTAGACTGTATAAAATAGTAAGCCTATAGTACCTTGTTTAGCCCATCCAGTCAGATCTCCATGTCCTGGATGCTTGAAGCCCTCTATATCAGATGCCAATTCTTTATACATGTTTACCAAGCTGGAAGAAAAACAGGCTTGACATTCAAAATGTGTCAATAATAACAAAATCGAATACAGAAAATTCAAATACAAAAAATAACTGTGTCATACGAATGCAAACATTTAAAACAAACAAAACGGCAAGAAAATAATGTATTTCCCGCAACAGGAAGTGTTCAGCATGGTCGACTGTGTGACATAACTGCCTGGTTACCTGGGTGGAGTTGGGACAGGCCGCTGCACACTGAAGCATAACCCATGGGCTTGGTTTGGACCGTGGTATGGATCCTGTCCAAGAACTACCACCTTTACCTGAAAACATCAATCAAAGAAACATAATAATATAAATAATACAGACTATAGCAAGCCATATAAGCATGTATTTCCTGGAACTGGTTAACCTTTTAAAAGGAAATAATAGTTACCAATGACAATTACGTTAAAATGCTACTTATGTTACTAACAAGTGGATGAGATACTGATGAATATGCAATTGATAAGTTATACTAAAGGAAAAATAAGTTACGGTTTCTACTAGTTTTCATACATTTTCCGTCATGATGATATGATGATAACATCGTAGGACAATAGGACTTTCTCCGAAAGGTTTTACTTTTCAGCAAACATCAAGGCAATTTGCAGAGTATGATCTGATCTCACCATTTCGTATTCATAATAAAAATATGTCTTTCAAAAATAAAATAAGATAATTGCCATTATGGTGAAAAACAAACGTACATCTTGGATGTCACACATCTGTGTCCAGGTAAAAACATGCTGAGCAGGTGGATAGACAGTGTGTTGTTTCCTCTCCCCATCCACAAAAGACATCAACTGTAACACAGTACACAGGAGGGGGAATTATGAGGAATATTAGAGGAATTTCTGACAATATACAGCAACAACACGTGTGTGGACTGTACGCTTACGTTCTTAAAGTACGGCTTGGCAAACTCAGAGGCCAAACCCTCTTGCCAACTCTTCCCAAATCCACCTGGGCTTTTAACAGCCGACCGTCTCAACAGTGCAGCTTTCTTGTTTTCTGCGATTCGCTCCAGTATTTCCGGGCTCAACGCGACTGAGGAAGCCACGGCTGGCGTTTCATTGCCGGATGTTTTCAGTTTCTTCGCCTGTCCAACCTTTGGTTCACAACGCACAGTGTGAGAAACAAACGCGGTTGCCGTTGGTGCAGGTAAAATACTTGCAGAACGTCTTAAATATGATCTAGTCAACATAGTAAACATTTACAGTGTGCACGCGGCCACGAATCCGCGTGACCAGTTACTACTATCGCGGGATTTGCTACGTCACCAGTCTTGAATCAATTTACTAGCTAATAATATGAACGTTATATTTTTCCATCAAGACAACCGTGCGTGCAGTTAAACGTACATATAACTTGGTTTTAAATAAACGTGCAATTCAACAAGGTATGTAAATTCATTACAAGGTAAAACCACAATATGACAATATTCTATTTTTGCGTGCAAACAATAACATGCTAATTCTCACGTGCTCTTGAGCGTCCACTCCGTTTTCATGCTGCTTTCCCGAAGTTCTCTTCTTCGAAATTGGCAAAAAGAATGAATGTATAGTTTTCTGCCCTATCATTTTACCCGGGATTACTCGTAGGCAGTTAAATGTACGCTTGCTTTCCTTATTGTTCGCCACTCTTCTTTCTTCACTGAAGCTTGTTTTGAATGGGCAACTTTCTCCTATATCCGGCAGAACAGTTCCCGCCAACAAGCGAATGACGTATGAATGAGGTATACTGTCACAGTCTGTTCATGTTCATACTTGAGATTTAAGAAGTATTAACGTATTCCAGGCAGATATAGTGGGTTTCTATCTAGTTTTGATTTCTGTACACATATTTCTCCTGGTAGTTATCTTAACCACTTGGTTCTTCTCCCATTTAAGTGTTCTCATGATGGATAAGTGCCTGAATCGGAAGAGGAAGATTGATTGGTCAACAGATCAGCAGAGACACCCTAGCAGGATTAAAACAGAAGAGACATGCAACCAGGAAATGATAGAAGGCACTGTGAAAGAAGAAGAGGATGCTCATTTTCATGGGTTCCCGGAGTCTATTCCTTGGCAGAAGATTGAAGCAGAGGGACTGGACTGTGACTATGCTTTACTCTTTCCGAAACAAGAAGCAGACAAATTGTACACACAGCTAGAGGAGGAGGTGGTTTACCTTAAAGGTAGACGTATTGCTGTTGTCACACAACAATTCAGTGACTTACCAGGGCATTTTATTCTTGGTGTGTAGATGTGCCCGTCTGGTTTCGTTTCAGGGGATAAAGCAAAGATTCAGATATTTGGAAAGGTGCACAACGTTCCAAGAAAGCTGGCAACGTATGGGGATATCGGACTAACTTACACCTATTCTGGCGTGAGTCATCAGGCAAACCCCTGGACTCCAACACTGGGGTGCATTCGTGATGCTGTTACCGAGGCAACAGGGCAAGCTTTCAACTTCGTTCTGATCAACAGGTGAGTCCATTTACAGTGCTGATGTGAAAACACCTCCAGCACTGTCTGGCTGTGGTTCTGTGCTCGCCACTGCATAACTGATTCATTAATGTGAGTGTGATTCCGCAGTGAAGACGAGCTGCTTTGGTTTCATTCCAGGTACAAAGATGGACGTGATCACATGGGCGAGCACCGTGACGATGAGAGGGAACTGGACCCCCTCTGTCCCATTGCCTCAGTATCCTTGGGTGCACACAGGGACTTTGTCTTCAGACACCACGAGGCGCGGGGAAAATGGCACAGACGGCAGATCGACCCGGTGAAGCTGGAACTCGCCCATGGAAGTCTGCTTCTCATGAATCCACCCACTAACACACACTGGTATCACAGCTTGCCAGCACGCAGGAGGGTCCTTACACCCAGAATAAACCTGACCTTCAGACGAATCCTCCAGGATGGCAAAAAAAGGGTTAGTCAAGGTCATCAGTTTCACTTCATTGTGGCTGACTAGGGTGGTATAATCACTATATACATCATGGCTAAGGACGAGAAGTCTTGGTGGATTTACATGAGTTCCTATATGGTATCTGACTGGGAATTTTGTTAATATAAATTTGAAAGAGAAAAATCCTGATTAAAATGTATCTCAAATTTTGACAGTTCTTTCAGCAGTAACTGACAGTGGCTTTGAAATCTGACCATCACCATTTTTTTGATATATTCTAGATATAATAATGTATTAAATCCCATTGTACATACCTGGGGAGACCTGGGCCCAGTTTTTCAAAAATGTAATCTGGATCAAATTGATCCGGATTTGGAAATCTCATGTTTTGCTATCCAGGATCACCTGATCCATTTTACTTTTATGATAGTTTTTTTAAAGGAACATTGGATTGGATCACTGTGATCCAAATACCAAATTTCAGGATTACCAAATCCTGTTTACCAGAGCCTTAAATGGAACCAACAGTGTTGGCTTAGCAAAGAACAACAGGTAGGCAAAATACCGGTGGCAACAAATAGCCACAATATTTTAATTTCAAGAAACAGAAACACTGTAATAAACAGAAACATTTTCTTTTTTAATGTTAAATAACCAAAAAACAATACTATCAGTAGTCAAACTGAACTCACCCCTCTTATCTGGCTTGTAACCTGTTTGGGGGTTCTTGGCTTCAGTATGGTCTTTCGTTGCCTTGGCCATAAGGTTCTTCCATCGCAACATAACACAGCCATGGTGTGTGGGTAATACCCGTAATACACGTGTTTAAAATGACTAATATTTTCGTTTGCGGTCTCTTTCTGTACATCACAGTACTGTACCCAATACAGTAACTCCACCAGTCCTGTAGTTTTCAGATACGTTTTCATGATGGAGAAGCAGAGAAGAAAGGCTATTTAAACTTAGAAGACAAGCTCCATGGATGATGCTTCTTTACAATATTGAGATGTTGCGAGTATGTCAATTGAAAGGGGAGACACAGCATCAACATCTAACTTGTGGGCAACGCCGACCTTATAATAACCAACTGTGTTGTGAAATGGCCCGGGTCTGTTCATGATGCACGTATTCTAAAAGAGAGTGCACTATACAGAGAGCTTCAATCCCACCGACCAAATGGCATAGTATTGGGAGACAGCGCGTATCCACTCCTACCATGGCTAATGACCCCCAGTTGCAAACACACCTGAGCAGGCACGCTTCAACTCCTCACATTGCAAAACAAGATGTGCACTTGAGCGCTTAATTGGAGTCCTGAAGAGACGGTTGGCGTGTCTTAACTACTTGCGAGTACAACCCAAGGTGGCATGCAACATAATCCTTGCCTGTATTGTTTTGCATAACATCGCCACCAGGCGCCAAGTTGATGACAATTTTGATGGACCTGAGTCTGATGTAGAACCAGAACAGCCGCCAATGTTCTTAACTAATGAAGGACACACTGGCCATGCAATCAGAGATGCAATTGTGAGAACTTTTTAACTAGGCTACTGAATGACTGATATATATATTTGTGGTTGTCATTGCCGTTTATATAGTTTGGAATTATAGAGCTGTGCGCAACAGTGATGTTTATTTGACAGCTGATAGCTTTGAGATTTTTTTGTTTACAATGTCTCATTAGATGTGACATGCTTAAAATATGAACAAATGTATATATTTTCAGTAAACATTGCATTTGTGATCATTCATTAAAAAAAAAAAAATTCACTTGGAGAAAATCACTACTGAATCCACCCTTCTGTTGGGATCAGGATAATCCTGTTTTTTTTGGATCAAATAGATCCCAAACTGAGTTCAAAGTTTTGAAAAACCCAAATGGCAGGTTTGATCCAGATCAAATGTAAGATCGGATTACATGATCTCCCTCTTTTGCTTTTGAAAAACCCATTTCCAAGATTTGATCCAATCCGTGATCCGAAATCCCACTGGATTACTTTTGAAAAACTGGGCCCTGAAGATCCAGTTCTGTAATCGTGTCCAATGGCTGATATTTGGATGAAAAAAAAAAAAAATTGGCATGGAATTCCCCCAATTTTTTTTTGCTAGGTCATTATATGAAAATAGGGTTATTTTATGTAGCTGATGGCAATTTTTTAAACTATTCTAAGTTCTTAAAATCCAACCTGTACAGCGATTTAATTAAAAACTATTTTACTGTGTTAATGTACAATAAAAATGCCTGAATAAAAAAAATGATTGACGGGAATCTCAGGGATACAAATTGTTCTGGAAATGAAGGATTCATTCAGTTGGTACCACAGAAACACTAATTTACCAAGGTTACGTTTTTGAACATCCCCCCCCCCCAAGAAATGTATGCAAATCAGTTGGTAACATATTTTATTTTTCATAACATGAAAAAACTATTGACAATTTTACTTTATTTTTTATTTAATACCAGAAACAGTGTTTAAAACGACGTGTGTATTGACCAATACTGACTTTGTAGTTATACACACTGGAACTGTGACAAAACACATTGGCAAATCAACAATTTATGAACCATTCGTAGTCAATGAGTTTAATTTCAATGCTGTATAAAACATGCCATTAATATTAACGCCTAGTAAAAAACTATCAATATACACATATTCACGCTTTAATGCATTTTTTTCAATTGCAGAAATGCATTGTGCACAATCCAAACAACTGGGACATTTACATTTGAATGCTCTAGTAAACACTTATCCAGAGGAACTTTACAAATTTAACCAGCAACCATTTTTGTTTCTGACCCAAGGCTCTAACCACTATCAGCCGCCACCGAATGACAGTTAACTGAATAATTGGTTACACAAGTAGAAAAATAACATACAGAAGCTTTTATACAATGTGAATTGAAACCTTTTTTAAATAGACATTTTACATTATATTGACAATTATCATTTCCAAATTTGAAATGCTCAAAAAACAGTGGGAACATATTACTGAGCTCCACTGCACATTCATAATCTAGTAACAACGTAATTAATGACCTTAAACTGTCTTGGTTTAAAGAACTCAAGTCGTTCCAGATGAGAGAAACGACTATGAATTAGCAGTCATTATGAAATACGTTTATGAGACCAGTTCAATGCGTCCTACATGTAGGCAATATCTGGGATCTAAAAGGCAGTGTCTCCAAAACAATAAACAAGGGAGACATGATTTAAATCTAAGGGACCACAATAGTAAGTTGATCATAGCTGTGGTATACGACGTTCTCTCATGACCATATCTGTCGTATACGACGCTCTCCCATGATCATATCTGTCGTATACGACGTTCTCCCATGATCATATCTGTCGAATACGACGTTCTCCCATGATCATATCTGTCGTATACGACGCTCTCCCATGATCATATCTGTCGTATACGACGCTCTCCCATGATCATATCTGTCGTATACGACGCTCTCCCATGATCATATCTGTCGTATACGACGCTCTCCCATGATCATATCTGTCGTATACGACGCTCTCCCATGATCATATCTGTCGTATACGACGCTCTCCCATGATCATATCTGTCGTATACGACGCTCTCTCATGATCATATCTGTCGTATACGACGCTCTCTCATGATCCTATCTGTCGTATACACGCTCTCTCATGATCCTATCTGTCGTATACGACGCTCTCTCATGACCATATCTGTCGTATACGACGCTCTCTCATGACCATATCTGTCGTATACGACGCTCTCTCATGATCATATCTGTCGTAGGCTATATGACGCTCTCTCATGACCATATCTGTCGTATACGACGCTCTCCCATGACCATATCTGTCATTTACGACGCTCTCTCATGATCATATCTGTCGTAGGCTATACGACGCTCTCTCATGACCATATCTGTCGTTTACAACGCTCTCCCATGATCATATCTGTCGTATGCGACGCTCTCTCATGATCATATCTGTCATATGCAACGCTCTCTCATGATCATACATGTTATTTACCGGCTCTCTCATGATCATACATGTTTTTTACGTGCTCTCCCAACCAGAGTTGTACGTCAACCGACAGCAGCGATGAGGTTTTCAATGGGGGGAAAAAGTTGCGAAACTTCTGACAAACATTAGCCAATTAGAAGACCAGTATAACAACCATTTTGATATTGATGTCCGTTCTCCACAGACGAAATTAGGGCGCAGGCCGTAAACATAGAGTCCTGGGTCAGGCTCTATTTGTCTGAATGAAGACGAAGCGGTCTGACTCGTTCATAGAAGAGCAGATAAGCGTTGGCTGATAGCGCCTCCTGCAGGCTGGCCGTGCGTACCGCGTCATCGGACACCCACAGCCACTGGGAGCTGACCGGAGCGGCGCTGCGGGACGAAGGTGGACAGCGGCGATACGTAACAAAGTGTCCCGAGAGCGTATCACCATGGTGAACCAACACAGCCATCAGCTGGAAGAGGAACTCCGAGGAGCTGTGTGGTAGAAAAAAAACAAAAAAGCCATTGTGCATCAAACAAGGAAGTGTTTCCATCTTCTATTCATACGAGTATGCTTTTAAAGAGGATTTAATTGGCTGTGTTCACCTGTAGCCATATGTCAGGTTGAGATGTGGACTGAGTCCAGGGGAGTGGAGAAAGACAGACGAACAGGTTCCATTGGACAGAGGCGTGTTGTTGTTATGGTGTTCTACATCTGAAATTAAGTATAAATACGGTGCTTTATATCGTACAGGCCTTCACGGCGATCCGGAAAACAAGACTTACATTTTGATTTCATATATTCCAGGTCTTTTTGACCTCATCTAACCTTTTCCGTTGGGAGTGGTTTCATCTACGGTTACCCCCGAATCTTCGACTTCGGTGGTTTTGGGCGTACAGCTGAGACGCGGAAGCCTCTGAGCGGCCGTGCGGTGTTTGTAGCGGTCCATGGACAGGTATTCTGAGATCTGAACATGTTCTTGTCTCTTTATGGGGGCACCCTCATTGGACCACGTCAGTCTCTGCAGGTGGATACAGAGACACTGGGGGAGCTGGGGGGAGGACACACACACACCCAAATGGTAAACGTTAACAAGAACGACATCATGATGCTGAAACACACGTGACAGTGCCGTTTACAGTTTAAGTAAACCATTTAGGACACTGCACTTGTTTTACATATTTACAATCAAGTAGGTAACTATTTTTTGTGGGAATTGGTTAAGTTGAACTGGCATTGATATACAAGCTGAATTACCTTGCCCAGTTTAAGCTGTTTAATGAAGGCTGTCCTCTGGCTTTCCGGGACCTGCCCATTCACTAAGGCTCCATGTTGAAGCTGATGGCAGAGAACAAAGATTGACCCAAAGCACCACTAATAAAACAAACAGGCTCAGAGGCAGCTTTGTTTTTTTGTTTGTTGCTACAACACCAGCAAAAAAACCTAACGTAACGTACCTTTGTGCAGTTGCCACACTCCACCTCTCTTATAGTCTCTGACGAGATGAAATGCTGGAGACATTGATCCAGAGAAACCGGTCGGCCCTGACGGAAACACACTATCAATCGTCATGTATTTTGCGTACAAAGCAATTTACATAACGGCGCTACATTATTTGTTTTTAAACGACCTAGCTTTCGTACCTGCGTCCTCAGTGGACATTTTGAATTAAACAGAAAACCCTGCCCATAATGATTTCTAGGTTTCCTTAATACATTTCATTTTTATTTCTATCTATTCCTCCGGTCGTCTACTTACCCATTGCGATGTAGGAATGGATAAGGAGAGGCTGTCGAAAGAATCATATCTCACCGGACTCTGCAAATAACAAAAGGAATTAACGCACGACAAATCCCTGATTTAGCGACAGCACACATATCTGATATTGAAAATGAATGCATGAACAGACAGCACACTATCGGATATGTAATATGAATGCGTTACCTGCTGTTCACAGCGCTTGCATGACATGTAGCTTGTTAGACGACCGTGGAAAGGATGTGTAAACTTCCAAGGACTTCGTATTGGATGAAGAGGGCCTGGAGGAGAAATTAATAGGAAGCAATAGTTTCTCAAAACTTATTTTGCCAACAATCCCAATTCCCGATTAAAAGAAGAATATCATTACCTCGACCTCTGCAGCTCAACGTCTCATCTAAATCTGGAAGACTCTGATACCAAAAACAAAAAGACAGAAGTCAATATTGTTATTACATTTAAATAAATGATGCATTGTGCTGAAAAATACAGATTCATAAATTCGATGGGTGTTACAGTAGGATATGAGATCAGAGTAATTCACCTCAAGGGACTGAATGTCAAAGAGATGGGTGACTTTAGGTTGTCGGTCTCGCTCCTCTGCTAAAGAGGAAGTGAGGACATGGAAGAGCTCATGGGCATCCTAAAAGAAGTAGAAAGTGAGAGATTAAAACACTTCTATTAGCTTCATGTGCATTTAGACTTAATGAAACCAAGGGTGTCAAACAGACAGGGCTAAACCTGGTCCATCGATTATATTAGTCACACGCACGCACGCACACGTAAGTAATAAGAAGAACTTGCCTGCAAGTAATGCTAACCTCCCAGTAAGTAATAAGTAAGAATAACCTACCTGCTCCTCAAAGGAGCTGATGTTCCACCTGTAGAGTCTGAGGACCTCCAGGAGACACCCTGCATCCAGAATATGCTCCTCATCTGGACCCTCGTTCGACAGCGCTGCAAATCAGACAGTCAGGCTGCAGCACAAATGGAACACTATTCCCTATAGTCCACTGTAATGGAACACTATTCCCTATAGTCCACTGTAATGGAACACTATTCCCTATAGTCCACTGTAATGGAACACTATTCCCTATAGTCCACTGTAATGGAGCACTATTCCCTATAGTCCACTGTAATGGAACACTATTCCCTATAGTCCACTGTAATGGAGCACTATTGAACATCTGCGAGAACGAGGATTTAGACTCCTTCTCTGCTCATCACAATACCTTTGAGAAGCTGCAGGAGAGTTTTTGAAACTTTCTCTGTTTCGCCGTCAGGCAAACCTTTGCGTTTGGTGAACTCCTCTAGCCACCTAATGAACGAAGGGCAGGCCGCCAGTCCCTGGAGCAGAGAATTCATAAAGCAGGTGTTTCCCAGATTCAGCAGGCCTGGTACCATCCCTGTGGGGGACACATTTACTCTCAGTGGACCTCATGAACTTCCGTCTATGTGGTAATGCCAAGTTGAACAGCCTTACGGACTGACACAGGTTAAACATACCTTTTTTATTTTTCTTACGAACTGTAATTGGACCCCATAGAACATATACTCCAGCAGCCATTGCAGCTGCTATTCCACCGATTACTCCCCAGTTCTTCATCATCTTGTTCCTGAAAGTGATAGAAATTATGGATGCAGCCTCTGGTTATACGTAGTAAAGCTAGCAAAATCAATTGTAGTAGCAACGGGGCCCAATTTAGCAAGGTAAACCTTAGAGGCAATAAGTGGAGATTTTGCATCGTAGTATGAACGTGTTCACAGTACATCTGCAGTTAATGGAAAAAGTATGCTGTTAATATTCATTTGATATGTGAAATGCAGACTTTCTATTGCTCAGCCGACAAATGAAAAATGTCTAGTTTTTACAGAATACAGACATGATCACCTGTTCTAACTGCCAATCTAAAGCATGGGCCTTTAATTGATTGCCTTCATGTCTGCAAAACCGGTCTCATTTTGCCCCAATTAAGAAGATACACTGTGGGATTATGGGTACATGTCTAGGACACACTTCGGATCCCAACCCATAATTTCAATAAATACTCATCTGTGACCTAAAGGTTTGAGGGTATGCTATCAGGGGAGGACGTGTGGTTCTTCTACTCGAGGTAAACACCACATTTAACTGTGCAAATATGCTTTAAGTACATATTTTTAGTTTTAAAAATACAGCTCGTAGGAAAACACAAGTTTCTGTCCCCCTATTTGTCTTTTCACGACACGTTACTAACGTCATAAGCAAAACTGTGGGTTGTCTAGTTAATCATTCACTGTGGCAACAACATCACTACATGTATGCAACTTTAAAATATGCTGAATATTTGCTCACAGATCCACACTACGGTATTCCCATAGCGGTAGTCTAGTCGTTGATTTCAGATCGATCAAAGGTCCTCGAGATTGTTAGCTTCTACTACTAGCTAGCTGGTTTGGCTGGTTTGTTTATGTACGCCACTTCAACATGTCGTTCATTAAGTTTCCCAACGAAGAGTAAGCGGTCAGACCCGAATGCGAACACATATTTATAGCGCTAAAAACGCGGCTGTGTTTCTAAACATTCACAGACCCGACTATGGATCCAGAGTACAGGAACCCCCGAATAAGCTTCTCAGATGTCCCCGGTCTGCACCACGGCATGACGGACCAAATGTTGTGGAACTAAAATGAGCAGTCCGTCGTTGATGTTTCTGACGGACCATACATGTAGCTGTACAGGAAGTCGGTCGGAAAATCTTTGTAGAAACGATTGTTTAACTGAACCGAGATGGTCCGCAAACGGGATGCTAATGAAGTAAGGTGGGCGAAGCTCAGCACAAAGAGCGAACGGGATTGGGCAATATTTCTGAGTTCTCGCGTTTGTTAGGAAACGCATACTCTGTGAGGTGCTCATGGGAAATTATCCCTGTACTACAAATGAATAAGGCAATACAAAATATATTGGCACGACTTACTCTGTTCTTCACATATTAAAACTCTTTCTAGAACATATTTTAATCAAGATAGAAAAGGAAAAACGTATGATTTTTTTTAAATGTAGATGGTGGCCCAGTTTGTCTGCCCGATGCTTCTAATGTATGCATCCGGTGAATTATCTGGCTTCTTGTCCATCTCTGGGGTGTCACATCTGCATTATAGGCATGAACGACACAAGCATATTTTGCTGCGCATATTGCGCATGTTTGCAGAAGCTTTGTTTGCATATTAAAAAGAGCTTGCTGTCTTTATCTGCAGACATGTTTGCAATGTTTGAAATCTGAATATCTGACGTACAAATCTTACTTGCATGAAACATTGTCAATAAGCTTACAGCTTATATTACATAACGGGGACAATTGACACGCGTTGTTGAACGTGTGCGTGGGAGGGTGGATAAAACTAAATAAAATAAATATTATTTTTTTGAAGATATTGATGCAAATGTCGTCATGAGTCCTGTCCCGGACGACTATCGCGCACAGGGCACGCACATCCTCCATGGCTGGCACACTTATTCTCACAACACTGGGAGCTGAAATTGTGAATATACCGCCTGAGAACCAGAAGCGGTTGCTCTCCTCTAGACCCTGGTGCTGAAATCTCGGCTCCATATGATAGCAATGTAACGGCAATGACACAATTCACTGTGGAAACCTATAAACACTGCCAATATGGAGGATGATTTGTTCCAGTTGAGACAACTCCCGTGAGTATATACTCCCAACAACAGTAATATGTACACCTTATTATTTTTCATGTGGCTTTTAACTGGGCCATTTTGTTTAAACGACCCTTCGTTCCAGGACAGTCGTTTATTCTCAAACATTTTTAGGAATGTTTGAATTGGAACTGTTGGGTAACACAATGTGCAATATTGTATTCTTGTTTTGACATTGCTACAGTTAAATAAGCTCTTATACGTTGATACAATGTGCAATTCGAGGAACTAACGGGTTCTATTTGAAGGACTGGTAGGAAAACCCTCACCTAACTGATCTTATGGTTGCATTAACAATATCGGCTACAATTTCTATTTACATTACATTATATACATTTACAGTATATTACTCTTGTATCTCTGGGTCTTTTAGTGATGGTGGCAGTGTGCATATTTGCTGTCTATAAAGCAACTGTGAAACATCTTTCGTCGTGCGTTTATTTTGTGTCTTCATGAGAAGGTTAGATTGGTTGACATTTAACATGATACACAAAACGTTGCGTATTGTCATTTTATCCCTTATATGCGCTGGCCACGCTTTTAGCCAATAAATTACTTTAGGCATAGATACTAGGTGTATATGTGAATGCTTATAAGGTCTACAATTTATTTCGTTGGAAGAATTATGAAAAATGTAGAATAGGTTTATATTATGAATGTAGAGCATTTTTTTTACTGAGCATAATTAATACGTTTCTATTCGTTCACTTGTGGTGCCAATAAGGAAAGACATGCCTAATACTGCAGGTATTGAGTTGCTTAAAACTTAAGTTTAGCTTGTCAAGTTGTCCACACTTGGCACTCATTCCCTATATCCAGCTAAGTCTCTATTAGTCTCTCCTTGATTCAATTGCAAATTGTTGGCCCTGAGCCGCTCCCCACCCACTCCTTTCCATTCCACACCAAAAATACATCCAATAATATAAGATGCATAGGTGTTGGACCTGCCGTGTGAACAGCAGTGTGTTATTTTTCTCTGTTTGCCTGGCACAGAGAGTATTACGCAACTCATTCACAAACCACAATCCGGGGCAATTTTCAGGCTACAGACACACTTTCATTTTTTGGTAACTGGCGCAACTACTACTTGAAATTGGGTTTGAATGTGTATCTAATCTGATCTTAATTGCTTTATCCGCATGAAAGGAACATTACTATTTCCTACACAAACAACGTTAATGTCACTAGCCTTTTCAGGAATATTAGGACCTTCTACAGTCTATGATTAGGACATATTTATGGCCAGGTTCAATACTTTGGATCACTGTGTATGACAAGTTTTTTTACTTATAGATTATGCACATAAAAACTACTTATTATATGGCCCAAAATATGATATTTCTAAAATAATTGTTTGTTGCAAAAGACCCAGAATGCATCTGGTAGTAGGGTAGAGGATTGTAAAGGGGGATAGTAAGAACCCTGTCTAGGTGAATGGGATCTTTTCTGATTAAAAAATCATACTCTTCTTGAATTTATTATGAAATAAAGATGAATTATTCTCTTTTTAATTGGTCCTATGCTTGTACACACTGCCTTTACTGTCTGTACCTAACACAGAACACTTTCATAGGTGAAAGGTTATGGAAATTACACAATCAGGCATGCAAAAGGGATCCAAGTTGATCTTAATGGCTTTCTCTCCTTCAGCGTGGTCAAGTTCAGGCGCACGGGAGAGAGCACCCGCTCTGATGATGACGGTGTGGGCAGAGAGCAGGAGGTCCAGATTCACGGGAGGGAAGCTTACATGGAGTCTGTGGCATTTCAGGACAGCGCACCGGTACCCAGAGAATTTGCCAATCCAACTGATGGTATGGCAGGGTCTTTCATTAGCCACCACTTTCACTTCCATTTACACTCCCTCTCACTCCCCTTCTCCCACCCTCCGAACCCTGGAGAGCACTGCCTGGAGACCACTTCTAAGGGCATAGTCGTGTAATTAGATTGATTATAGCTTGGTCATTGCATACACTTACACGAGAACATGCAACCCAACTTGCAAGTCTATAAATCATTTTAGTATATATCGTTTTCTCGAGTTGGCATGCAATATATTTGTCGTTTGGTAATACGTGTCTTTTTCTCCAGACACATTTATGGTGGAAGACGCTGTGGAGGCCATTGGCTTTGGAAAATTCCAGTTGAAACTCTCCATCCTCACTGGACTGTCCTGGGTGAGCAGCCAGACTTTAGATAGATTTAGAAGAAAACAGAACCGTTTTATTAAATGTGTACGTTGTGAATTTGCATATAATGTACCGTGTGTGAGCAGAATGTAATGATCTTATCGTGTCCTTCCCCACTGGTTCTTGACCCTGGTGTTTGTTCAGATGGCTGATGCCATGGAGATGATGCTGCTCAGCATTCTGGCACCACAGTTGCACTGTGAATGGAGACTTCCAAGCCTCTGGGTGGCGCTACTCACCTCGGTAATGTGTGATTATTTCTCATTTTGATGACTGGGAATCATGGATGTATTAAGAGAACACGTCACGTCTTACTGGGGCGGCAATTCAATTGGGATGTTGACAGCTCCTAAACACTCTCGCCATCGCAAGTTTCACTTGAGTGAATCCCCATCAAAACCAGATGCAATTTTTAACCATTAATATGCATTTATTGAAATTTCAAGTGAAGGAGTAAAAAACACATATGCCGACTGATATTACCCAGCATGTCATGCAAGGTGTTGTCACTTCTCTAACGCACGTGGCCTCATAGTGTCAAATCAACACTACTACATTTCTGTGTCTATATATCGAACCCTGTTGGTCAGACACCTGGTGAGATTTTAGCTAGTCAGCAAATGCTTCTTTGCATAGGCTAGTTCACTTGGATGTGACCATTTAAAAAGTAGTTCAAGTGATCAGTGTTTAAGAGTCAGTCTATTTTGCATTCTGGGTAGTTTCTCTAGTCAGGCACGTATAGGAGGGGACACTGGTCTAATTAGTGACTGGAATAATTGCCAATGAGCTGTGTCTTGAAGTCATCTGCCTCTGTGTTGGGCTCTTATGGTTGCTGTTGAGATGGTGGCAGCTATTGTAATTACTACTAGTGCTAGTTATTAGTGGTTTTGCAGCAGCTGTTATTGTTATCCAGTTTCAGTCATCACTTTTTACTTACTACTGACACAGTCATGTTGTGAGAACGGTCTCTCTGTTATTTTGACTCCAGGCGGTGTTCATTGGAATGATGATAAGCTCGTCCATCTGGGGGAACATCTCTGACAAGTACGGCAGAAAAACAGTGAGTTCCACAACCAGGTTTATTAATGTGAGGTCAGAACTATATTGCTTTATATTGGCAATTAAGTGGCATTATGTTGTGCAGGAGAGCCTGTAGTATGTTACTGCCAGTTCCGGAGCTCAAATCTGTGGATCTGTGTATGAACAGGGTTTGAAAATGAGCGTGGCGTGGACCATGTTCTACGGTGTCTTGAGTGCTTTCGCTCCCATATATGGCTGGATTCTATTCCTCCGTGCCCTGGTCGGCTTCGGCATCGGAGGGGCCCCGCAGTCGTACGTCTACCTTCTCGTTTTCCTGTCGGCAATAACGTATACTGTAATAGGTCATAATTAAAGGATCTGGTTATCAACCCAGTTGTAGCTGAACCAACAGATATCCGGGGCAAAATGCATTATTACTCCTAAGTTTAGTGAAGATCAGTCATGCAATGTCATCAGAATCAGGCCACTTGTGTCTCACTAGATATTTGATTCTGATGGACATACGGGTATCTTAATAATATAATACAGTGAAATAATACTTTGATAGCACATAATAGTATCATAATGGTGACTATGTCCTTCCTCCTTCAGAGTGACACTGTATGCAGAGTTTCTCCCCATGAGGTCCAGAGCTACCTGCATTCTGTTGATCGAGGTATCTTCTCCGAACTTCCTGTATATCTTCCAATCCAATTCCAATCTTTTCAATGCGCTTCTACCACATCACTCTATCCAACACTGCAACTCTGTCAGGTGTCCATTGATTTTAGACTGTGGAAGTTCTGCGTGGTGCATATTGATCCACATGCCTGTGGTCCTCTTAATGCCATGTTTGGGGTCGATTAGGAGTAGGATAGATCTCCAGTCTGACCTGGATCAATCGAGCAGCTTTAATGTGCCAGGGATCGCGTGGAACCTTCTTCTGTACCTATTGTTGTGCCCTGCAGATATTCTGGGCACTTGGCACAGTGTTTGAGGTGCTTCTGGCCATTCTAGTGATGCCCACTCTGGGATGGCGCTGGCTGCTTGGCCTCTCCACCATACCCCTCTTCATATTTGCGATGCTCTCGTTTGTGAGTATAAAATTAGCCGCCACTACCGTTACTGCCGTTTTTGTTTTCAACACTATAAAAACGGCTGAGACTTTGGTTTTGAAAAACAGTGGCTGCCAGAGAGTGCCCGCTATGACGTGCTGACAGGGAACCAGGAGAAAGCCCTGGCCACTCTGAAACGCATTGCCAAGGAAAACGGAGTCCCCATGCCCCTGGGAAAACTAGTTGCAGCCAGACAGGTACAGCCCAGTACAAAAGACAATGCACTACATACAGGAGGTGCTAAAAGGGCGTCCAATGTTAATTCGTTTTTTACATTCTGTCATTTAGGAGGACCGTGGGAAAATCCAAGATCTTTTCTCACCACATTTCCGCTGGACTACCGTGCTGCTGTGGTTTATTTGGTATAGAACTACTTTAACATAATAGCCTTTACATTTCCTAATTTATGGATATGTTTTCGCTGCCAGCTTTTGATTACACAAAATTCTTGTTACCTTAAATCTGTATGTCGAAACCAGGAATCACGGCTTGAATGAAACCAGGTTTCCATATAAAACGATTTGTATTGACTGAACGCGGTGATTTATGTCTCAGGTTCTCTAATGCCTTTGCATATTACGGCCTGGTTCTGCTCACCACTGAACTCTTCCAGGAGGGGGGTGCCTGTGGAGGTGAGTCAGACAGCAGTTAAATTCTCAAGGACAGCATTTACCAGCTGAACCCAAACCACCTTGGCATTTAACGTAACATAACGATAGAACACAACCAGTGATGGTTATTTGAAAGATGCACTTATCATGAAGTTTTGACAAATTCAATGTGTGTCACACTTTACCCAGAATAGCTTAAGCTGACATGAGGTTAAGTGTGCCTGTATGTCTGAAGGCTCTGCAGGACCCTGTGATTCGAGTTCTGGGAGGTGTATCAGCTGTTTGCTGTGTTATGTCTCCATCTAGAGTCTAAAGGCAGTACGAGGGAGCCGAGATGTAGCCTGGAGTGTAAATACCTGACCTCAGATGATTACAAAGATCTGCTGTGGACCACCTTGTCTGAATTTCCAGGTGAACCTCTTTTGATTTCAACTTCAACACTTGCAACCACACGTGCGGTATGGCGAGGAGGGAGCGGTCAAATAAAGTTGACGGTACATTGTTCTGATTGATTAAAACAACTGGTTGATTATCTAAACAGATTTGCTGTCGTGTATTAATGTTGGGCAGGCCTGCTGGTAACTCTGTGGGCCATCGATCGCCTCGGACGGAGAATGACCATGGCGTTATGCTTCTTCATCTTTTCTCTCTGCCTCGTGCCACTGTATGCCTGTGTGGGCAGGTGAGATAAGGACTATAATATACATGTATTACATTTTTACAGTTACATCCCTCTAGAGCTGTGCTACTCTCGAGTAAAATATCAGAATCAGAAGTGTTTATTCGCCATTGAATGTGTGAACAGACAAGGAATTTACTGTGGCAGGAAGGTGCTTACATGCAACATAAGAATAGAACAATATAAATTAAACTAAAGGGATGAGGGGGTAGAGGGATAGTATGTACAGTACATATGACAAACATGTAAGATTTTAATGGATTCAAACTGTCATAACTTGCAAATAAAATAAAATGTATTATGGATTCAAACCTGACAAATCATCCACAATGTTGTTATTGCGTTTTGTTGATGTTGTTATTTTTTCTTATTAATAGTGTTGCTGTTGTCTTTACTTTAGGACCTGGTTGACAGTACTGATATTCATCGCCAGGGCGTTTATTGCAGGAGGTTTCCAGGCTGCATATGTCTACACCCCCGAGGTAAGGTCATAGGTCATTTTACCCAATATGCACGGTGGCTACATTGTGTGAGTTTTTCCGATTCCTACTTTCCCTCCACACTTGTTTCTAAGTATAGAAATCAAATTTGGTTAGGTGTTGCAACTAAATGACACTGTAATGTCAACGTGTGAAATGGACAGTACCTTTTGTTTATATTGCCAGTGTCTTTCCTAAATGTATTCCCGTGGTGTTGTCCTAACTCCTCAGGTGTACCCAACTGCTACAAGAGCATTAGGTCTGGGCACCAGTAGTGGGATGGCCAGAGTAGGAGCTCTCATTACACCTTTTGTTGCACAGGTACATTTGCTAATAGGTTATCGTAACTTATATAATACTATATAATACTACACTAATATTCATTTACACCTTCACAGAGACTCTTGATAACGTTTGCATTCTTTCTCTTGTCCTACAGGTGATGTTGGAGTCTTCTGTGTATCTGACTCTGTCAGTCTACAGCATCTGCTGTTTGCTCGCAGCTATTGCCTCCTGTGCTCTACCCATTGAGACCACTGGCCGAGGCCTCCAGGAGTCCAGCCACCGCGAGTGGGGCCAGGAGATGATGGGCCGGGCTCCTGCTCACAGCTCTGGGGGCATCCCACACTCCGACTCTGGGTCCCCGGAGGACTGATCACAGATACCAGAATAACGGAGGAAGAGGAGGGACAATAATGTTGAAGAGAAGGACAGTGAAGAAGAGGCAGGACGCCACGGTCCATTCTCAGCTCATGTGTCATTACTGGTTTGTATATATATATGTGTCATTACTGGTTTGTATATATATATGTGTCATTACTGGTTTGTATATATTTATGTGTCATTACTGGTTTGTATATATGTGTCATTACTGGTTTGTATATATGTGTATTACTGGTTTGTATATATGTGTCATTACTGGTTTGTATATATGTGTCATTACTGGTTTGTATATATGTGTCTTACTGGTTTGTATATATGTGTACTTACTGGTTTGTATATATGTGTACTTACTGGTTTGTATATATGTGTACTTACTGGTTTGTATATAGCCACCACAGTGGTTTAACGGGGCCTGCCAGCAAAAATATTTTTATTTTTCCCACGATATTTGCCAATGTAACAGTAACCACAGTGAGTGTGAAAGAGCTCAGTGACGTTTTCAAGGTATACACACACACGTATGTGAGACAGTGGTGCTGATGATAATAATAATGACATTGTATAACTACAAATTGCCTGTCTAGCTGTCATATGAATTATTCACAATCCTATTCTCGTCTTGAGCAGGTCGTCATGTTTTTTTTTCTTGCAGTGATTATAGTTTAGGTATAATAGGATAATTGCTGGCAGGTATTTATGGAAGTCTCATTATTAGGCTTTACGTATATGCCATGATTGAAGTGTTACTGAAATCTTTGTACTGTACTGAACTGAACAAAGTCGGGCACAGTACAGTGTTCTCAGTGGACACCCCGATGCCTCACTGTGAAAACAACACATCAAATGAATCATGTGTAGGCAAAGCCCAAACAACAAACCCTCAAGACGCTTCTCACACTGGGGCAGAAGTGAGCTCTGTAAATACTGTACCAAAGCCTGGTTTGGTAGGTGTTGTTCTTGTCCGTTAGTGGGATGACGCAAGGATGTTCTTTGTCCCCTCGTTAAAGTAACACGTGCAAATAAGGTATTGGTGAATATGGTAATGAGCCTTGCACGTATCCAAGCCGTAAGCTGTCTCCGGAATTTTGCGGAGAGTCTTACCACTGCACTTGATGTAAATGTGTACAATACAATAATAAAGTATGTTTTAAAAAATGAATAATAATGTTGACTTGTAGTTGGATTATTTGCTTGATTTATTATCAAACCTGTGCGAGTTCAAAGATTTAGAACTCGCAAGCAAGATATTTTAACATATTGTATAGATAATTTAAAAATAGCTGATCTCAAGCACATCAAGATAACTACTATTTAATCTGTCATTTAGGCATGAACATTGGCTAAAAGCCCAGGTTTTCCTACTATGTGGGTTTCCTTTACAAACTGTTAAGACGTTAAAAACAACTGGTACTAATCCCAGAACTGCTTTACAAACAAGGTTTAGGCAACCAGTCCTTCAGCTCCAATATCTCCCCAAACAGCCTAGCTGCCTCCTGAGCACAGCCTCTGTGGATGGTCATTCCAAACCCTCCATGGCCATAGTTGTGGATCACCTGAAAAGGGCAAATGGCAATGTTTAGTCAATCGACTGCTAATCTGGAGCCTGCTGGGTGACACGCTATAGTTAGGCAACACACTGGTGACACACACTACACAGACAACACACTGGTGACACACACACTACACAGACAACACTCTGGTGACACACACTACACAGACAACACTCTGGTGACACACACTACACAGACAACACTCTGGTGACACACACTACACAGACAACACTCTGGTGACACACACTACACAGACAACACACTGGTGACACACACTACACAGACAACACTCTGGTGACACGCTATAGTTAGGCAACACACTGGTGACACACACTACACAGACAACACACTGGTGACACACACTACACAGACAACACTCTGGTGACACACACTACACAGACAACACTCTGGTGACACACAGTACACAGACAACACTCTGGTGACACACACTACACAGACAACACTCTGGTGACACACACTACACAGACAACACTCTGGTGACACACACTACACAGACAACACTCTGGTGACACACACTACACAGACAACACACTGGTGACACACACTACACAGACAACACTCTGGTGACACACTACACAGACAACACTCTGGTGACACACACTACACAGACAACACTCTGGTGACACACTACACAGACAACACTCTGGTGACACACACTACACAGACAACACTCTGGTGACACACTACACAGACAACACTCTGGTGACACACTACACAGACAACACTCTGGTGACACACTACACAGACAACACTCTGGTGACACACACTACACAGACAACACTCTGGTGACACACACTACACAGACAACACACTGGTGACACACACTACACAGACAACACTCTGGTGACACACACTACACAGACAACACTCTGGTGACACACACTACACAGACAACACACTGGTGACACACACTACACAGACAACACACTGGTGACACACACTACACAGACAACACTCTGGTGACACACTACACAGACAACACTCTGGTGACACACTACACAGACAACACACTGGTGACACACACTACACAGACAACACACTGGTGACACACACTAAACAGACAACACACTGGTGACACACACTACACAGACAACACACTGGTGACACACACTACACAGACAACACACTGGTGACACACACTACACAGACAACACTCTGGTGACACACACTACACAGACAGCACACTGGTGACACACACTACACAGACAACACACTGGTGACACACACTACACAGACAACACACTGGTGACACACACTACACAGACAACACACTGGTGACACACACTACACAGACAACACACTGGTGACTCACCTGAAATGTGGATTGTCCAGATTGCATGGTCTCCCTCACCAGTCGAACTTTACTGCGGACAGGCCTGAGACCGGACCAGTCTTCCACTATCCGGGCATGCTGGGAAGACAAGGGACTAGATCATGTGGTTCTTCTGTATTTGTACATGTATTATTCTTGGTCCTCAACAACATACAGAGCAGACAGATATTGTGATAATTAAGGTCATCAGTTCTGTGGTTAAAAAAAACACACAAAGTAATTACATATTCCAGAATTAAAGAGTCCAGGGAATATGACTTTCACAGCTGTTGCTACATAGACATTGCTACATAGACATTAGCTTATAAGATGTCCTGTCATAAATAAGTAAATTGGGACCTCGTTATTTTTTGCATTAAATGAATACATCAATAGACCTCAACATGGTCTATTATTAGTGTATTACAATGCATTGGTATTCCCTAAAGCAGTGACATCTTGTCATGACCAGTATTCCACTATCTACATGTCCTGTGTCTGATCTACGTCATTATATAGTGTAAACAGAGGAAGTCAGATGCTGTGTCTGTGATCTCTAACCTTCAGACTAGGCTCCAGCAGACAGGCCTCCTCCCAGATCTTCTGGTGGTCCTCATAATTGTTCTGCTCACTCCAGTTCCCCTTCTGGAAGCAGCCACCAACCACCACTGATTGGCTTCTACAGAGACCGGGAGGAAGTGAAGTTACTATATTATATAACAGTATTATAACAATATTCAATTACACCTTGAAGGTCAGGCGAGAGGTCCATAGAGAGCACAAGCTACCATTAAGAGCTCTCTGACTTTCACTAGCTTGGCAAAAAAACAGACGCAGATTGTGGCACAGTTCACGACCCACGTGCCCGGTCTACCTACTACATGCACAGCGTTTCTCCGGTACAAGGAGTGTTTACCTGGAGTTGCTCCTACAAAGCAAAAAGGCAACAGCTCTAAAGGCAACAGCTCTAAAGGCAACAGCTCTAGAAACTAGAGGATGGAGAACCCACACCATAGGGTACTTTGAAATACAATTTGGAATATAACTTCTTTATTATATACATACATACAAATAACGTCTTTATTAACACTTGCTACTTTACCCTGGTATGATGTACGGTGTATTGTAGGTTCCAGCTGCGACATCATGGGTAAGGATCCAGTGCTTTAGCCATGGAGCTTCCACCTAAAACAGATTAAAGACAAACGAGTTAGCCGTGCTCCCCTTGTAATTAACGCAGTAAACTCTTAACCTTTGCAATCTGACCTTCAGTATCTGCCCGCGGCCTGGTGTGAGGTCAGGGTCAAACTGGAGGTCACCCGACCTCACCCCTGTGCAGTTGATGATGACATCCACCCCACTTTCCACAAGCTGAGCTCAGCAGGAAAAAAAGTATGAAAAAACAGATGTTGGCTTAGATTCGTTTAGCAGACAATTTGGAATGCAGAGGAATTTACAGCTGGACATACAGAAAAAACAGGGGTTTGTGAAGGTCTAAGCTCTCACTCTCCGTGGAATGCTCTATATAATTCAATTGACTATTCATATCGGATATTAATACGTCAAGGATATTTGTCAAAAGTATTTTTACTGTCTGAGGGACTGACATTTTGTCCGGATAACAGGAGCCTGAATTAAATGAAAACTAAAACAGACATATTTAAATTACTATGATCCAGACACAAGAGGCCTACACTGGAGTGAATGCCTTGGAAATGCAGTACTGCTATTGGTGCCCTTTGGTCCAATCAAAACAGTTTCTGGTTCATTACAGTAATTCAGAGTTCTCACCTCTTCAAATGACTCTATCTTCCTCTGGTAAAATGTCACACCTCTTTTCTGTAACCTGGAAAAGACACATTGCCATTTGCCATATCTACTAGTAATATACATTTGTATAGTAAAATCAGTAAAACAGGGAACCTAAAAGTAAGCTATTTAAAGTTATAGATTTAATTGTTTCAATATTATTATACACTTTTGGTTGTGTGCCGAAAGACATCGTTGACATCATTTTTTCAGGAGATAAACTCACGGCTTGGCCAACAGTCAATTTTCCAATACAACACACGTGTTTACATATTTATCCAACCCAATCTATAATAGATTGATGTAAAATGTAGTGACTGCACGTTGTGTAAACAGTTCATATTTTCGACACATCACCAATATGATAAGTGAATGTCTCACCAGTCCATCAGCCAAGGTAAGTAAGTCTTTCCCTCCACCATGAGGGCAGTGTTGAACCACCCATAGCTACACAAGTCCTCCACGAGGAGAGAACGACAGTGTCAAAAACATGAGAAACCATTGCTGCCTCATACTGAATATGAGATTCATGTTTACATATTCAATGCTGTAATGTTGAATAACAATAATGTCCATGACTTATGCGGAAGCAACAAAGCCCCAACAGAGTACCAATATCCAGGAAACAGTTGCAGTTCTCTCTCCGTAAGTTGTCTGAAGCCCAACACAGCATCTTTAAAAGAGGGGTCCTGCAAGAGAACAGTCATCGGTCACTTATTCCAGTTTAGACACACGTACATGTATGTGCTGGCTGCAAATGTGACCTCGATAATTTATTAACCCTTTAGCCAGGTGATAATGAGAGCACACGGTTGGGAAACAGTCAGCACGTCTTCTAACTACAACATGGATCTGTCTGTGTTGTTTTGAACAATAGGACTATTCAGATGGACTGAGTGAACTCTGGCTGTTTTCAGGACGCGCACACGCACACGCACAGTAAACCGAGTGAAGCGACTGCTAAGATTAACTATGGCTGCATGGCAATGACCTTGGACTCAAGTTAGGTTGTAAAACGATGACATGCTGATTAACATGACACACGATACTCACTGGTGCAGACTCACGGCAAAGGTTGTAGCCAGACTGGAGAAAAATGCCCATTTTGACAGAGTCTGGGGAGCGCAGAAAACTCAGCAGATAGTCAAATGTCTCCTTGCACCATTGACTAAAACCAGGCCACAAACACAGTGTAAGCATTCGCTTGTAGAACATCACATTGATTCAATGACAAGACTACAGACACGACAACTATATACTGAACGTGAAAAGAGCAGAAATCTCTCACGTCTCCTGGACATTGCCTTTGTCATAGAGGTATGGCTGCCAGAGTCCTGCAGCTCCATCACTGGTGGTCAGAGGGGTAAAGCGGTCCGCGTAAACCTCAATGGTCAGAGGCCTGATCTGAGAGTGGTACTGTTCAAAGATGCACTGAGCTGTGGACAGGCCACTGACACCAGCTCCAATCACTGCCACACGCATGTCTGGAGATTGACACGGCAGTTGAGTTTCAGCTTTTGATAAAGATGCGGTCCTGCTCAGAATCAGATGGCAAATATGTCCTTAACAATGGCAATAATGTGCATTTCTTCAGTGTAACCGATTCTCCCTAATCTGAAATTTTACATTTCGTAATGTAAAGCACTTATTTATTTTATAAGGATTTGTAAGATGTGCGGTTTGGTACAAAAAATATCGACTTCATTGAGTTAAAATAATCGTTAAAGTTAAAATATGGATTTGATCAAGTTATAAAACTGCATTTCAGTTGTAACGGAAATACATTATTCACCCGCAAAACTCGATAATTTGGTAAATTCCCAATGATTTTGAGAAGGTTTGCAAAACTGGAAAACGGAAATGCTCAAATCTGAACTCGGAAAGGCAACAATAACAGATTTTAATGTGGATACTTATAAACACACTCTGCCTATTGCAAACTGTGTCTACTTTGCATGATATTTGTTTTTGATGCAACTTGAACTGGCAAATATCCTCGTTGCCATAGTGCATTGTTGGAAAGTCAGTTAGAAATCGTTATAGAGATTAGAAAGTGGTATTTACCTTCGATGTAGCCTTGTACCCGACAAGCCGAGTTTCAAACTTAACGCGTCACAACTTGGTTCAATGTCCAAAAATTGTCAGTGGTGAAATCCCTCTGTGGAATGGTAGACTTGGATCAGCACGAACGACAGTGTTTTTAACTATATAATATGTTAAGTTGCAGCTAGGGAATAAGAAATAGTTTACATTCTTTGTTATTGCCAGTAGTTGTAAAGCAAATGTGGCCAGTTTAATCTTGGATAAGTTCTGTTTACATCAATTAAAACCAATTACGCCATTCCACTCCACAGACACACATATGTGATTGGAAGAGAGCACATTCACCTAACCTGCCACAAGCAGGCAATAGAGCAAAAGACAGCCAGACATCATACTTAAACTCCGCAGCCGTCTGGTCGGCCAGCTGGCGTACAATCGCATCCATTGGTTGAATCAGCGTTGTGCAGCCAATAGGCATCCTCTCCCTGCAGACGTGCACACCGGAGACAGCCGCAACATGGGGACGCAGCTCCCACGGTTCTCCATACGTGAGATGAACACATGTGTCAATGTATTCAAAGGCAACAACCGGCTGGGCAGATTTTAAGAAGATTGAAATGCAAAGACACAATTATGACACGCTGTAGTAGACGATAACACCGACAAGGAACAACTTCCTCGACACCCGGAATAAACATATTCTCTGTCCAGATTTCCCCCGATCATCATCATGGCTCTGGTGACACTGCAGCGCTCCCCGACCCCGAGCGCAGCATCTACCGCCAGCAACGCCGGGGAGGTAAGCGTGGTCACCCGGGGAGCTTCTGGAAACGCGTAGAAAACCGTCCGGGACACAGTGACAGGGCCTATAGGCATGTTAGCCGGATCTGTAGCAGGTTGTCCGGTTAGCTTGTACCATGCTTGGCTCAACTTTCCCAGCAATACACCTTCATATCTAGGGTAACATCATCATCACGCACTATCTGGATGAGATAGCCATGCACAGGGTGAATGACAGTAACCTTAACACACCTATACAGCTACTGCTATCTCAAGGTAGTCACATTATTAGTTAACTAGAGGTGCCCATCTATCGTTAGCTTGATTCCTAGCATGCACATAGGATATGCTAACTGCTCTCTCGTTTGCCATGGCTAGTAGTAATATTATAATAGGTTTTCTGAATGCACAGTAGCTGTTTACACATACATGGTCCACATCCTATATATGTGGTTGTATCCCAGTATTACTTCATAATGTTGCTACACGTGTTTGATAAAGCTACACAACAAGTACACAGCATCCTCATATAATACCTGCTACAGTAACAACATGCTGGTGATAGCAGCAGGACAAGTGCAGACAGTCTTAAAAATCTTTAAACACAGACTGGCTTGAAACACTACCAAGATGGCAAAGCCTGATGGTCTTGCTTCTGGGCCATATATCTAAAAAAACAAACCATATCAGCCAAAGAAAAACGTTACTGGCACCCAACAAGAGCAGTCCCGTCACAAAATGCAGTGTCACTCAACAAAACCTTCACTTTTTGCTATTCCAAAAGATAACAGTTGCAGCCTACACAAACGACAAGCAATGACATTTTAATGCCACTGTGTAAAAATATAGCTACTGGCCAAATACTATTTGTCTTCACTCTTGGGAACCAGTTGGGGGCGCTAACTGTTAACTGTATGTTCAATAATTATACAGCAGGAATAATGTTTTTTTTTTTTTTTTTTTTACAAAACTTTACTGAGGAAGTTGGGTATTAGGGATTTGTACTACTTTTAGATTAACGTGAGAATGATGGCAACTGATGAATGAAAAACTTATAATACTGATACCAGGACTAGTATTTGAAATGAAATTGAAGCATACATTCTTATCAAACCTTGGATTATACCAACTGTCATGTAAAAAAAAAAGAACCTTCCATATCACTGCCATCTTTCATATGGGCTAAAGTTGCCTGGCTGCTCCCAAGGCTCTGTCCGAAGCTTGTCTGATGATAAGCAAGCCTCAAGCCCCTTGTTGCGGTTATATTGTCACGGATGATGGAAGTATTTACTTTATAGAGAAGGGAGGGAAAGTAGTGTCGGTGTATAAGGTAGCACTTAGGATTTTGATATGATAGGCAAAAAGGAGTGTGCTTTTCACAATGTCTCGTTCAGTTGTGGTCTGAGTTTGGCTGAAATCAAAGGTGCGTGAACACAAAAAAAATGTCCCACTATTCATGTGCATGCGGCAAATGTTTTTCAGTTTATTAGCACGCTTAATGCCATTAGTAATTTGAACATGTTTCTCAAGGCTCTCTTTTGTTCCCTAGCAGACTTTATCAACATGTTTTTCCAAGCTATTCACATCATATGTTATGAGTTATGAGAATCGTACTGCGTATCGTACTGACACCTAAATATGATGACAGTATTGTATTGTCAGGTCCCTGGCAATTCCCTGCAGTAACTGAAACCCAATTTGAACACAACAATTGACACCTCCCTGGTTTTAGTTTCACCTGGACCTTAACGGTCTAACCCTTGTTGAATGGGTACACTGTAGGACGACTACAGTGGCAACCATATCATCTTACTCAAAATGTTTGTATGGGTCGCAGAAAGAAAGACTACTTACAGGTTTTGCGTCATATTTTTTTTTAAACAATGGCATTTCTGTTTTGCTGGTTTGTTACCTATTCTACTAATCACAAGTGTATTTGGATTAGAGTTTTTGTTGCAAGAACCGTAGGTTGTATTCAAACCAACACTGCCGGAAAACATGTGTGCCGGATTAAGCACGTTCGACCATTGGAAAACCTTAGAGAACATGTACCTCTTACAGGTAGTGGTGCTTTGGTTAACAGCCCTGAGGCGTTAGTATGTGAAACTGCTAGGGAATGGTGGTACGCCTATTTCAGAGTCACCTGTCACCATTTAGCTATAACCTGATACTTCCAGCCAGTTGATGTCTCCCTACTGGTACAAAGAAACATTTTTAAAGACATGCCTGTGGTAAAACTTCCTCATGAAGATTCTCTCTATTGGTAGTGTATATATATTGGCACACGTTTGGGTTTGTTTGTGACACGGCTGTACGTTATGCAAACATTGAAACATTAACATTGGTCGTTAGCTAACATTTTTATAGCCTGTGTGTGATGACATGACTGAAATCCCTCGTTTGGGAGTCATCAGAATTGGGGAGTCTTTTCAATTGTCTGTAGAATAATAACCTTCATTGATAATTGCTATTATCTTGCGTTATTATAGAGCAAAGCATATTGCTTGCACTGAATTGTATGGACAATCTGGAATGTTGTCCACCTGATGCAAAAGGCTGACCTGTAGAGCTATGCTGTCTAGTATCAGATTGATAATAATGTTCTTTGGTTTTCTCTGCCTTGTCTTGGTTTGCAGGACTTCGGCAGTGACGATGAGCGTCGTCTGAATCAGAGGTAAGTGTTTTTAGTACTCAATTCCCTTAAGCCGCTGCTTTCTAGTCATTGCCATCTATTGTTTTTTGCGGGCTACTGTTGTAGCGAATGAAAATGACAAAAAGATATCAGTATAATCTTTGTTTGTTAATGTGTGTTCAGTGCGTCCGTCTGGTTCCTCAACGCCACTGAAACTGTTGAGACAGACAACAATTTCTCAACATTGTTGTCTGTCTACATGTTGAGACATTGTTGTCTGTCTACATTAAGTGGTCATCCATCAATGAAAGACAGGCAATGTTGTCTTTCACTTTTAGTTAGCGACTCTTACTGCATGGTGCAACGGCTTTGTGTCTGTCTATTCACAGTTTTGTTTCTGGATCCCAGATGACCTACATTTCGGGTTTAGAAGTTATCACAACCAGCAAAGCAAACATTTATTTTTGGACCGCTTTGAAGTAAAAAGTTAGTGTTCTGAAGGTATCATTTAAAAGGCTTGACTAAAATCAGGATTTTTTTGGGAGTATTTAGACATTTTAATGTTTTCAGTCAAGCATACACCGCTAGATTGTGACCACGGACTCTTTAAATGGACTTAGGCTCCACTTCTTGTGAAAACGGGCCTTTAACTTTGTTTCACGAACACAGTGCGGATCACGGGTCACAAGTCAGACTTGCCTGCAGTCATGCGAAGAGGTAGGTAGCCCCCACGTCTTCCAAATACCAGCGGTATCTCACTGATCATGTGAGGCTTAACTGACAGTTGATATCCCATAGCTGACTGCGAGAACAAGCCTCAGGCTCAGAGAGAGATGAGTCCAGTATGTCTATATCTGTCCCACCTTTGATTACACATTACCAAAGGAAAGAAGTCTCAACCTAAAACGTGCTGCGAGCGTTTAGCCTTGTGAACCAATAAACAATGTGTGCCACTAAGCCACAGCAACTAAACCAAGTTTTCCCTTGTGAATCTGTGAAGGCCATCGATCCTCCTACTCAATGAGAGATGTTGCTCTCCGGCTTCACAGCAGGTCAATATTCTTGGCAATTCCTCTCAGGGAGATTTCTTGTTGACTAACTGTTGTGCACCTGGAACACTTTATGGTCAACGGAACTATGTTGTTCTGACCGCGGCACATTAGAACTTTGCCTGTCACTGATTAAAATTTTGGTACTCACATAATCTGTCAGTTAATCCAGACGATTAATCGATATATATTAGAATGCGAAGACCCTTTGGAATGTTGGATAAAAGTAAAACTATCTATGCACAATATTTATCAAATTATTCCAAATCTTGCAGGGCAAGTGTTCTCAACTACTGAATCTAGACTGAATATCAATTAGAACAGTCAATTTCTACCAAAGGGTTTCGCAATAAATTGCAATTGATAGTGGGCAACGAGTGAGCAGGAGCAAATCTAGGGAATTTGCGCGCATACAGGCATAACAACCCCAAAAAAACGCCACTTATTTGAGTGATTTGTTTTATTAGGCAGCCGACACGCAACACGTTCCGTCCACCATCTGACACGTGAACACATTATTCACGAAGTGATGCATGTGCTTGCCATCTATGTATGTTCTGTCTAAAGCATGAAGATAAGACGCAACAGAATCAATGTTTGGAGGCAAACTGAAGAACCTCCAGTGTGATGTTGTAATAGGGCGTGCTGGCACTCACTGCTTTAACCCTGCTGAACTTGATAAGGATGACAAGACCAGACCATAACTGTCCAACATAAACGCTGTAATATTATCCAGAACAGGAGGCAATTTTACTCTGCCAACTAATAAGTTCACCAACCCAATTTACCAGGTAGCAGAATGAAGCTAGAAGTGTGTGAAAGGTTGAGAGGTGGGGTCTGGAAGGACGTTCAAACTGACGAGCTGCGTTTATTTTATTTTATTTATCTCCCATATGTCAACCGTATGTCACTCTGGTCGGTTTGATTTCCTGCAACATGCTTTGTTTGCTTACCTGTGCAAATATATCTAGTTTCATTCACTTCATATCCACTTGTGAGTTGGGATTTTAGGACTTGTGTGCTAAGGCCCTGTTGTTGTTGGACCAAAAATCAGGATGTGTTTGTTTGTTTGGGATTGCTGCTTGTCACAGCTTTTAGGTAACAAATCATTGTTTTCTTTTCCTTTAGCTGATGCCTGAATAGGTCTAGCCTAGTTGCCGTTCCTCTCCCTTCTGTGGGGTCAGTGGGAAGACACCATCGTTATCTAGGCAAGAGTCCCCTTCTGCGTACTGCGGAGAGTCCTCATTCTGCGTACTGCGGAGAGTCCTCATTCTGCGTACTGCGGAGAGTCCCCTTCTGCGTACTGCGGAGAGTCCCCTTCTGCGTACTGCGGAGAGTCCCCTTCTGCGTACTGCGGAGAGTCCCCTTCTGCGTACTGCGGAGAGTCCCCTTCTGCGTACTGCGGAGAGTCCCCTTCTGCGTACTGCGGAGAGTCCTCATTCTGCGTACTGCGGAGAGTCCCCTTCTGCGTACTGCGGAGAGTCCCCTTCTGCGTACTGCGGAGAGTCCCCTTCTGCGTACTGCGGAGAGTCCCCTTCTGCGTACTGCGGAGAGTCCCCTTCTGCGTACTGCGGAGAGTCCCCTTCTGCGTACTGCGGAGAGTCCCCTTCTGCGTACTGCGGAGAGTCCCCTTCTGCGTACTGCGGAGAGTCCCCTTCTGCGTACTGCGGAGAGTCCCCTTCTGCGTACTGCGGAGAGTCCCCTTCTGCGTACTGCGGAGAGTCCCCTTCTGCGTTCTGCGTACTGCGGAGAGTCCCCATCGGCGTACTGCGGAGAGTCCCCATCTGTGTCATTCCGAGTAATCTATTACACCTTGGGAGCACCTGGCAATTCAGATCAGATTACTTGCATTGTAGACTCAGGCCGACAATACCTTGACCTGGACTGAACTATCTGGAGTAATTCTACCATAATACACAGTCACCTTGTTCAGGCCTGGCTTCTCCCTCTACCAGAGCTAAAAAATTACAATTCAGCACCTATGACAAAGTTGGTTATAAACATTGTTATTTATCGTAAATAATAATAGTAAAATAGTCTTGTAATTGTTGGACTACAGGAAGACTAGCTGGGATGTCGCAGTAGGCTTCAGTCAATAAAAACCCCAATACATATAGGAATGGTTTTGAGTGACAGGCGGGCGTCACTGAGTTAATAAGATTAGAGAGGAGCTGTGTGTCAGGTTAGTTTATGATTGGCTGACGTAAAGCAGTTCTGCCTGGTATCAGTAGACTTATTGGGCGGCCAGCGGCCCCCTAGATAAAGTTGGCATTGTTCTCTTTTTTATTTCTATGTTGCTTTTCCAACCTCAAGGCAAGAATAAAAAGCCACTTCTCTGAGGTCTTTTAGGTTTCTGTTAGACAGTGGTATTAGAATCGGGACAGAATCGGGTTCCTCTTGTGTGTGTGTGTGTGTGTGTGTGTGTGTGTGTGTGAGACACAGAAGTGTTTTAGTTGTGTGAGAGTCTCTAGGAGAGAGCGGGAGAAGCATTATACTGGTTGAAAATAAGACTGAGGAAAGAGTAGATTTTAAGGACTGACAGAGAGGCAGTGTGTGTGAGAACACAAGCCCCTCCCTCAGGCTGTTAGTAGAGACAGTGCACTGCACCAAGACTCACGCAGATTCACTCTGACTGGGCTTTTCTTCACTCTACTCTTACTGGAAAGTAGGCTATCGATGTGTTCACAGAAGGACCGTATCCCGATACAGAGGAGCGGGGCAGCCAGCCTGCCGAAAATCCCACACTACGACAGGACTAATTATCTGTGCGTCACCAAGGGTTTGGGTCAGAACTCGAAGCCTCACTCTCTGCACTACTTTCTCCAACTCCTGGTGTCCTGGTCCTAGAGGACAGGGCTCCGCCGCCAACAGGGGATGAGGCTGTAGTTGTGTCTGACCAGGCGACAGCATGCACTTAGTGGTGGAGTCCTCAGAAGGCTGTGCTGAAGATGCTGCTGCCCTTGTGAGTGAAGGACGCCGTGCTGCTAACCCAGAGCAGGATATTCCGCGTGTGAGTCTAGCCGAGTTCTTTTGTGTGGAGTAAGTGGCAAATTGTTCACCGTCAGTCCCTCATTTGGAAGGTGATGCTAGCATTTGAAATTCTCATTTCTCATCAGGCTTTCCGGCCATTTGTCGGCTTGTTGTACATTGAAGGCTTAAACGCAGACTATGGGGCACTTTACATCACTCTGACACCTGGGACGTCCCCTCAAACCGTTGTCCATTTGTGTAGGAATTCTTCAAATGACAGGACAAGAAATGTGTAGTTAACGGTAAAATGGAAATATCCTTAGATGGGAGGGTACACATTCTGGCTACTGGCTAACACTTCAATCTATCAGAAGTCAAATCATCAGATCACATTCTTACACATTACTCGTCTAACACAGTGGTTCGCAAACCTGCCCTCTCACAATTGTGTTGTGGCCCTGATCTAGCTCACCTGAATCAAACAGCCCCGGGCTGGATAATTAGTTAACAAGTAGATTCAGGTGTGCTGGTGTCTGGGATACATCTAATACATGGAACGGCTTGGGGTCCCCAGGAGAGGTTGGAGAACCACTGGTCTAACAAAAGTCATACATTTGGGATTGTAAGAATTTTAGAGGCAGCCTGTCTTTTTAGAGGCAGCCTGTCTTTTTAGAGGCAGCCTGTCTTTTTAGAGGCAGCCTGTCTTTTTAGAGGCAGCCTGTCTTTTTAGAGGCAGCCTGTCTTTTTAGAGGCCGCAGTCTGTATGGCAAGTCTCTTGGTCGCTGTCTCTGTTTGCCGTGATAGGGGTTATATTTTTAGCCCCAGTGTCAGTGGAGAGCCTGGCTGATAGCAGGGTTCTGTATATGCCGGAGGACTGGAGACACCATAGCGGATGCCTGATGCAGAAGCTAGTTAATTAGGCTGTCTGGCTGGGGATCATGGGGCTGGAATGAGGCCTGGCAGGAATGGAGAGGAAGATGGTCCATGTTCAACACCCCGGCCTGTTGATTTGTCTTTGTGGTTTAGGCATGCAGTAAATGTATACTGTATTGCATGCAGAAAATGTATACTGTATTGCATGCAGAATGTGTCAATTCCAACCAGTCAGATGTCTTTAATGTATACATACCATGAGAGACCACATGTTGTATTGTTGGCTAGATGTTGGGTGGTGAGTTGACAAGGCGTTTGGCGAGGGTTGTCTTTAGTGGCATGTTGTGTCTTTACTCACAGAGTGACATGATATATTCAATAGGTCTAGCCTGTAGCAGCTCTACCTAAGTCAATGTTCCCTGGAAGGAGAACACATCAGCATACGTGTTAAAACATGGAGAAAAGGAAGAGGGGAAATAAACGGCCAAAGTGAAACGAAAGCTCTTGTGATTAGCGTCCTGCCATCCTGGTCAATGGGGAGGTGGAGGAGGTGGTGGTGGAGGAGGTGGTGGAGGAGGTGGTGGTGGAGGAGGTGGTGGTGGAGGAGGTGGTGGTGGAGGAGGTGGTGGTGGAGGTGGTGGTGGAGGAGGTGGTGGAGGAGGAGGTGGTGGTGGAGGAGGTGGTGGTGGAGGAGGTGGTGGAGGAGGAGGTGGTGGAGGAGGTGGTGGAGGCGAGTCTCCAGTGTGATGGTGCACGAAGTAAAGCTTGTTGTTTTGGTGTTATAGTATTCTTCGCCTGTTTACAGGAAGTCCAGTCAGCAAGGAGAGGGGGAGTGGTTATTGACCATCACTGGGCTTAATTCTGTGACCCCTAAATGTTTAGAACGCTGTCGCAACCAGACTTGTCGTCAGAACAATCCATGTCATATTTCACCCGAAATTCCGATTTTGACGTTTTAACCGACGCCTCCATAGGCTGTGACATATTTTTGTTTTTCTTTAAGGTTTCTTTTCATCCTGTCTTTCATCACTCTTGTACTTTTCAATGACGTGCACGTTTGCTAGACTGCACTAACAGGGTCCATTGGATATATGTTCCGCCCTCCTGTCAGATGGATTTACGAGCCTGGAGAGAGACAAATTCTGTGAGCACATTGAAGGAGAGTCATTTGAGTTTCAGCCCTTGTTTTTCACCAGCACCATGTCATATTGCTGAGGAATGCAATGGCAGTTTGGACATGAGATGTAAATGCAAAGCTCTAATGAATGCACAAGGAAATATCCCAGCTAATTATTCAGTCTGATTTGCATTTTCCTGGGCATGCAGTGACCTGATAGATTCCATCATGATGTAGAAGCTCACACAGGTGAAAAGTGAACGATACATATTCAGGTTAGGGTTAGAGGTTCTAACTGCTCTCTCTCCATGTATTCTCAGCTGTGTGTTCCTGACGTTCTAACTGCTCTCTCCATGTATTCTCAGCCGTGTGTTCCAGGGGTTCTAAATGCTCTCTCCATGTATTCTCAGCTGTTTGTTCCAGGGGTTCTAACTGCTCTCTCCTTGTATTCTCAGCCGTGTGTTCCAGGGGTTCTAACTGCCTCTCTGTGTATTTTCAGCCTAAGCGAGAGCTTTTTCATGGTCAAGGGGGCCGCCCTGTTTCTACAGCAGGGCAACAGTCCACAGGGCCAGAAAGCACATCCTCATCATAAAAATGCAGGTGAGTAACTGCCACACCGGTATCTACCACTACCACACCGGTATCTACCACTACCACACCGGTATCTACCACTGCCACACCGGTATCTACCACTGCCACACCGGTATCTACCACTACCACACCGGTATCTACCACTACCACACCGGTATCTACCACTGCCACACCGGTATCTACCACTGCCACACCGGTATCTACCACTGCCACACCGGTATCTACCACTGCCACACCGGTATCTACCACTACCACACCGGTATCTACCACTTCCACACCGGTATCTACCACTACCACACCGGTATCTACCACTACCACACCGGTATCTACCACTGCCACACCGGTATCTACCACTGCCACACCGGTATCTACCACTGCCACACCGGTATCTACCATCTACCACTGCCACACCGGTATCTACCACTGCCACACCGGTATCTACCACTGCCACACCGGTATCTACCACTACCACACCGGTATCTACCACTACCACACCGGTATCTACCACTTCCACACCGGTATCTACCACTTCCACACCGGTATCTACCACTACCACATCGGTATCTACCACTACCACACCTGTATCTACCACTACCACACCGGTATCTACCACTACCACACCGGTATCTACCACTACCACACCGGTATCTACCATCTAACCACACCTGTATCTACCACTACCACACCGGTATCTACCATCTAACCACACCGGTATCTACCATCTATCCACACCGGTATCTACCATCTATCCAAACCGGTATCTACCATCTACTACTATCATCTCTCGAAGTCCAACAAACCAATCACACCACAGTGTTTTGCCTGCCATATCACTTGGGCTTATAGACGATACCAGGTGGGATTCTGAGGCAGTGGTTTTAATAGCAGCTGCTTAGAACAGGTAAACACACGCTTAATTTTTTCTTTTGATATACACATTTTAATTATCCCACGTATGTATTTTTTTGCACAAAGTACTATGTATATTTTTGTTGACTCTATATGGACCAATGTTTAAGTTTCTCTCTGTGGACTTTTGGAATGCGGCATGGTTAGCATGAACCAGTGAGTTGACAGAATTTGAGAACACCCAGAATTGGCTGGCAGCCCGGTCGTATGGCGTTAGCAGGGAGTTAGGTCATGTGTTTGTTAGAGAGAAAGCTCAACCTGTATAGACTGTGATCGGTACACTCAGCTGGCCAGCTGGTTGTTTGCTAGCAATATTTGAAACAGTGTAATCTCCAAGGCCTTCATGCTCTATGTTATCCAGTAGCCATTGTGCCTTGTTGTGGTTAGATTGTGATAATCCGTCAGGTTACTGAATTAGTATCCATGAGTTTGCCTGTCTGAGTAACTAACAGCTGCTGGCCAGTTTTGACTGAAAACTCAGTCTAGGGAAGGCCATGAAGGAATTATAGCACCTACAAAAAAAAATAAAGGCCTGCATGTCAGTTTAACTTGGCCGGAACCAACTTTTCTGTTACAATATCTAATAAAAGCTGTTGGCTTTTGATTTTAGACGGTCCAGAACCGTTGTGCAAGTTACTAATAAATCTGAACATATTAGAAGTTCTCGTTATGAGGCACCTAGGCTTTTGGGTGAACTAAAAAGCAGCATATCAGAGAGGACAAGCTTTCAGCTATCTTGGTGCTGGGAGCTGTAATTAAATCTGTCCATGAGAAAGGACACTGCTTGTCACCATGACTGGCAAATGCTGCTCTTTTCTAATTATCATCACTATAATAATAAATAATCAGGGAAATAGTCAGGGAAATCTACGTTACAATAATTAACTGAACTGTTTGAAAGTTATTAATGAAAATATAGTCCTTACCATCACCTGATTCTGATCATAAATTAATCCCAACAACAGGGGGCACTGTTGCTACACTAGTCCAGATTGGGAGTATTCTCGGCTGTGTTAACTTTCATGACATTACAGTAGTTTTATTTAGATGAACAAGACCTGATGGTAGTTTTGCATGAGAGATTTACATTTTATTTGTAATTAGTAAACATTAAGTAAGTCTCATCTCATCTTCAACCGCTTATCCGGGGTCGGGTCGCGGGGGTAGCAGCTCTAGCAGGGGACCCCAAACTTCCCTTTCCCGGGCAACATTAGCCAGCTCTGACTGGGGAATCCCGAGGCGTTCCCAGGCCAGTGTGGAGATATAATCTCTCCACCTAGTCCTGGGTCTTCCCCGAGGTCTCCTCCCAGCTGGACGTGCCTGGAACACCTCTCTAGGGAGGCGCCCAGGTGGCATTTGTACTAAATGCCTGAACCACCTCAACTGGCTCCTTTCTACGCAAAGGAGCAGCGGCTCTAATCCGAGTTCCTCTCGGATGACTGAGCTTCTCACCCTATCCCTAAGGGAGAGGCCAGCCACCTTTCTGAGAGAACCCATTTCGGCCGCTTGTACCCGCGATCTCGTTCTTTCGGTCATGACCCAGCTTTCATGCCCATAGGTGAGAGTAGGAACAAAGATTGACCGGTAGATCGAGAGCATAGCCTTCCGGCTCAGCTCTCTTTTCGTCACAACGGTGCGGTGAAGCGAATGCAACACCGCCCCCGCTGCTCCGATCCTCCGACAAATCTCCCGCTCCATTGTTCCCTCACTCGCGAACAAGACCCCGAGGTACTTGAACTCCTTCACTTGGAGTAAGGACTCATTCCCTACCCGGAGTAGGCACTCCACCGGTTTCCTGCTGAGAGTCATGGCCTCAGATTTAGAGGTGCTAACCCTCATCCCAGCCGCTTCACACTCGGCTGCAAACCGATCCAGTGAGTGCTGAAGGTCACGATGAGGCCATCAGGACCACATCATCCGCAAAAAGCAGTGATGTGACCATCAGCCCGCCGAACGGAAACCCCTCCCCCCCATGACTACGCCTTGATATCCTGTCCATGAATATTACAAACAGGATTGGTGACAAAGCGCAGCCCTGGCGGAGGCCAACCCCCACCGGGAACGAATCCGACTTACTGCCGAGAACACGGACACAGCTCATGCTTTGAGCGTACAGAGATTGGATGGCCCTGAGAAGAGACCCCCTCACCCCATACTCCCGCAGCACCTCCCACAAAATATCCCTGGGTACCCGGTCATACGCCTTCTCCAGATCCACAAAACACATGTAGACTGGATGGGCATACTCCCAGGCCCCCTCCAGGATCCTTGCGAGAGTAAAGAGCTGGTCCGGTGTTCCCCGGCCAGGACGAAAACCGCATTGTTCCTCTACTATTGGCCGAACCCTCCTTTCCAGCACTTTGGAGTAAACTTTACCAGGGAGGCTGAGGAGTGTGATACCTCTGTAATTGGCACACACTCTCTGGTCCCCCTTTTTGAAGAGGGGAACCACCACCCCGGTCTGCCACTCCTCTGGCACTGTCCCAGACTTCCATGCAATGTTGAAGAGGCGTGTCAACCAAGACAGCCCTTCCCCACCCAAAGCTTTTAGCATTTCTGGACGAATCTCATCAGTCCCTGGGGCTTTGCCACTGTGGAGTTGTTTGACTACCTCAGCGACTTCCCCCAGGGAAACTGACGATGACCCTCCATCAGCCTCCAGCTCTGCCTCTGTACTAGAGGGCATGTAGGTCGGATTCAGGAGCTCCTCAAAATGCTCTTTCCACCGCCCGATCACATCATCAGTTGAGGTCAACGGTGTCCCATCCTTACTGTACACAGCTTGGATGGTTCCCCGTTTTCCCCTTCTGAGGTGCCGAACGGTTTTCCAGAAGCATCTTGGTGCCGACCGAAAGTCCTTCTCCATAGCTTCTCCAAACTTCTCCCACACCCGCTGCTTTGCCTCTGACACGGGAGTGGCTGCAGCCCTTCGGGCCTGGCGGTACCCTGCAACTGCCTCCGGAGTCCTCTGGGATAGCATATCCCTGTAGGCCTCCTTCTTCAGTCGGACAGCTTCCCTGACCACCGTGGTCCACCACGGTGTTCTAAGGTTACCACCCCTTGAGGCACCTAGGACCTTGAGACCACAGCTCACCGCCGCAGCTTCAGCAATAGAAGCTTTGAACATTGCCCACTCAGGTTCAATGCCCCCAACCTCCACAGGGATGCCTGAAAAGCTCCGCCGGAGGTGAGAGTTGAAGATCTTTCGGACAGAGGCCTCCTCCAGACGTTCCCAGTTCACCCGCACTACCCGTTTGGGCTTACCTGGTCTGTCCAAAGTCTTTCCCCACCCTATGATCCAACTCACTACCAGATGGTGATCAGTTGACAGCTCTGCCCCTCTCTTCACCCGAGTGTCCAAAACATGCTGCCTTAGATCAGCCGATACGATCACAAAATCGATCATTGACCTTCGGCCTAGGGTGCTCTGGTACCATGTACACTTATGCGCCTCGAACATGGTGTTTGTTATGGACAATCCATGACTAGCACAGAAGTCCAATAACAAACGACCGCTCGGGTTTAGATCAGGGAGGCCGTTCCTCCCAATCACGCCTCTCCAGGTGTCTCCATCGATGCCCACATGTGCGTTGAAGTCTCCCAGCAGAATGATGGAGTCCCCTACTGGAGCCCTATATAGGACTCCCTTCAGGGTCTCCAAGAAGGCTGAATACTCCGAACTGCTGTTTGGTGCATATGCACAAACAACAGTCAGAGTTTTCCCCCCAGCCACCCTTAGGCGTAGGGAGGCATCCACCGGGGTAAACTCCAACACCGCAGTGCTCAGACGTGGGCTCGTGAGTATCCCCACACCAGCCCGCCGCCTCTCACCCTGGGCAACTCCAGAGAAGAACAGAGTCCAACCCCTATCCAGGAGTAAGGTTCCAGAGCCACGGTTGTGCGTAGAGGTAAGTCCCACCAGATCCAACGCTCCACCTCACGCACAAGTTCTGGCTCCTTCCCCCACAGCGAGGTGACGTTCCACGTCCCCAAAGCAAGCTTCTGCCGCCCGGTTCTGATCCGTCGAGGACCCACACCTTCACTGCCACCCATATGACAGCGCACCCGACCCCTGCGGTTGTTCCTGTGAGTGGTGGGCCCACAGGATGGAGAGGAGAGAGATGCCACGTATCTCGTTCGGGCTGTGCCCGGCCGGGCTCCGTGGCAAACCCGGCCACCAGACGCTCGCTTTCAAGCCCGCCGTCTGGGCCTGGCTCCAGACGGGGGCCCTGGGCTTCCTCCAGGCAGGGTCTCAATCCTTTTCCCTCGATTTTTCATGGGGTCTTGGTGAACCATTCTTAGTCTGGCCCCTCGCCTGAGACCACATTGCCTTGGGAAACCCTACCAGGAGCATGAAGCTCCAGACAACCCAGCCCTCAGGTTCATAGGGCACACAAACCTCTCCACCACGTTAAGGTGATGATTCCCGGAGAGGCATTAAGTAAGTATACATGTAAATTGTTACTCCAAGCCTTCGGAGGTTTCGTGGGACACTGCTTACTGATACTCCTCCAGAATACTAAGGTGTAAAGATGACACCTCACGCAATTTTACGTGAAATAGAGTGATGACATCAGAAGTCCCTTAAGGTCCAGAAACAGAAAGTCACAGACACTCTTTTATGTATCGAGATCATGTTATATAAATGAGCAACTAGACTTATTTATGTTCATGTTGTAGTAATGAAATTGCTTGCGTGGACAACTTGATAATCTCAATCACCATCCATTTCCCACGCCATGTGGTACGAGAAGATATAACATTCATATATATACTATATCAATAACAACACAATCAGATGTATATATTTAGGCATTTCATTTACATAGTTGATGTCCTTTTTTTTCATCAGGGGACTTACCTCAGCACCTGCAAGTGATGATCAACATTCTGCGCTCAGAGGATCGAATTAAACTGGTATGACACACACACACACACACACACACACACACACACAGTCCGGTCCAGTGACTAACCAACTGGCACCATGACATAGACAACCTGCCTGGAAGCGTGTTCTTGTGTGACTGTTGTTTGCTGACTGTAATTATTAGCATGTTTGAACGCACACGGGAGACCATTACCAAGTGTTTCCGTGTGTGTGGCGAAATAGTTTGGACGTTTTTTGCAACCTGCCATTATGTTTTCACACTCCGTTGGAATGCTGCCTTCTATGTATTAACAAACAGTTTTTCACAGAAGGAGAACTGTGTGTGTGTGTGTGTGTGTGTGTGTGTTTGAGCGGTTGTCTAATGTTCATCTCATGTTTTGTTAGCCCATGTGCCTCCTCAGTCAATTAGCATGTTCTAGTACCTGACTGACATGTTTGGAGAGGCGTGCATATAGAGGGTCTGGTTGTGAGAGGCCAGATGAACCTGCCATGTCCCCTGGTCCGGCGTTCTGGACTGGTTAACCTGCCATGTCCCCTGGTCCGGCGTTCTGGTTCTGGACTGGTTAACCTGTCATGACCCTGGTCCCGCGTTCTGATTCTGGGCTGATTAACCTGATTAACCAAATATATGTTGTTCATGAGGTCACACCAAAAACCTGCAGATGATATTGCTATTTATTCTATGGATGGGTCTTTAATTGAATGTGTCTCCTCTTACAAATATCTTGGAATTTGGGTGGATAATGATCTCTCATTTAAAAAAAACATATAAATGAACTTGTAAAAAAGCTTAAGCATAAGGTGGGCTTCTTCTACAGGAATAAGCCTTGTTTCTCCATGACAAACAGGAAACAAATTGTTATGTCGACTTTCATGCCGGTCCTTGATTATGGTGATATTATATATCAAAGTGCATCTCTCTCTACTCTGAAGTCACTTGACTCAGTGTCTCATAGTGCTCTCTGCTTTATTACATCCGACAATTATAATACTCACCACTGCACTCTGTACCATAAATTGGGCTGGATGTCCTTGAGAGCGCGTAGATCATTCCACTACTCTATCTTTATCTATAAAGCTTTACTTCACAGGCTACCAGTATATATATCATCCTTATTAATTCCTAGATCTTTGGCTTTAAAAACAAGATCTCAGAGTGGCCTAGTGCTAGAGACTCCCCTGGTAACCTCTGAACGAGGTAAATCAGCTTTTTCTTATAGAGCTCCACATGTATGGAACAAGATTCAAAAGGAACTCAAATTTAATTAATTGGTGTCCCATGTGTCAATTTAAAAAAATGATGATACAATTTTATAGAGAGGAATGTGTCTGTTTTTAATTTGTTGCAAATACTATCTGTCTGTACAATTAATATTGTATATTGTGCATTTTATATGTGTTTGTACTACTGTAAAAATCATTGCTGTACCCAGGGCGCACTTGCAAATGAGATCTAGGTCTCAATGTATTCTTTCCCTGGTAAAATAAATGTCAAATAAAAACATAAATATAACCTGCCATGTCCCCTGGTCCGGTGTTCTGGTTCTGGACTGGTTAACCTGTCATGTCTCCTGGTCCGGTGTTCTGGTTCTGGACTGGTTAACCTGTCATGACCCCTGGTCCGGCGTCCTGATTCTGGCCTGATGTACCTTTCATGTCTCTTGGGGCAGGCGGTTCGTTTGGAGAGTGCTTGGTCCGACAGAGTGAGGTACATGGTGGTGGTGTACACCACTGGACGACATGACACAGAGGAGAACATCCTGCTGGGAATGGACTTCAGCAACAAGGACAGGTGTGTATAGGTCCAGGCCGTGTTCTGGTGTGGCTCTCTTCTGGCCGTACTTGCCCTTGATACCAGATGTTTAACCTGCTGTTTTTTTGTATTGATCTGCTGGGAACGTATCTTTGTGTGATGTTCCCAGTAAAAGCTGCTCTGTGGGCATGGTGCTGCCTCTCTGGAGTGACACCAAGATTCATCTGGATGGAGATGGGTGAGTGAGATGTTCTGTTTCAGGCTAGCCTCCGCTGCACACTGGGGAGAAACCGCTCTTTATGTTTTAGAAGCTGTAATAGCTGCAGTAAATGTCACAATGTCTTGGGGACACTCCCTGTTTCACAGGGTTGCTAGGTGTTGCATAACACTATTTAATAAATTAACAAGTGTTTTTATTTGTCATTCATTCCCTTTAAAATGTAAGGATTTCCTTAATGATTTTCACAACATTTCATAGCATAATATTTTCCAGAATGGGACCACAGTCAGATTGCTGTTATAGCCATACAGGAGGTCTTAAAATATTCAAACTGTGCCCGGGGTATATTCCGTCTACCTCATGCTTTACACGATTTATATAAGACCTATATGCTTCACCAGTTGCTGTAGAAACCCCAACACCGATGCGCCTACAGCCTAACACATTACACCTGGCTTTTGGATTGAGCCAAGTATGTTGTCGTAATGGCGTGATCAGAGACACGTGTGCATGTCTTGTCTCCCTCAGGGGTTTTAGTGTGACCACAGTCAGTCGGAATCACGTCTTCAAACCGGTGTCGGTACAGGCCATGTGGTGAGTAGACGTCTGCCTGGAACGAAGGCATCTATGTGTTTCTTCATAATACAACAATCCTACAACAGACCACATCATTTCTTATTAACAAGGTTGAGGATTTTTACTACACTCCCGCTGCCGTCTTCTGGCTACCGTCACTACAACATCCTTTTGGAAATCAGTAAATGGTAAATGCTGCGCTTTTATGTAGCGCTTTTATCCAAAGCGCTTTACAGATCCTGCGTCACATTCACCCATTCATTCACTCATTCATACACTGACGACCGCGTCTACCATGCAAGGCGACTGCAGGCTCGCCAGGAGCTAGGCGTCTTGCTCATGGACACCTCGACAATTTCCCAGGAGGAACCGGGGATCGAACCACCAACCTTCCGATTGATAGACAACCCACTGAGCCACTGCCGCCCCAATCAGTGATTAACAGATGACCTTCTTTAGCTGCTTTCGTTTAGTTTCTGTGAATAACCTCAATCGCCGATAAAAGTGTAGAAAACGGTTCAGTTGTGCTGCGGTTCTTCCAGAAGTTGTATACGGTCTCTTCCCAAACCCCCTCTATCTCTCTCTCTCTCTCTCTCTCCCAGGTCGGCGCTCCAGATCCTCCACAAGGCGTGTGAGGTGTCCCGTCGGTGCAACTACTTCCCCGGTGGCATGGCCCTCACCTGGACGGGCTACTACGAGAGCTGCATCGCCTCGGACCAGAGCTGCATCAACGAGTGGAACGCCATGAGGGACCTGGAGACGCTGCGCCCCGACTCGCCCACCATGTTCGTTGACAAGTCAGTCTGCAGAGCTGTCAGATCGTCACGCGAGGTAGTTGTGGGACTGGGAGTGTAGAGCAGTATGCTGAAGGAACCTCTGTCTGTCACTGTCAACGCAGGCCCACAGAGAGAGAGCGGACAGAGTGCCTTATCAAAGCCAAACTGAGGAGCATCATGATGTACCAGGACCTGGAGAATGTCACCTCTAAACAGGTGAGCGTCTCGTCTCAGACCTCGGCCTGTCGTGTCCGTCCGTATGGGGTCTGGCGCCTGGGGCAAAGTACTGGAGACAAAATATGCCATCACACACTTATTTTGTAGTCGTCTGTCCCTGCTGATGGGACATTGTTTAATGTAATGCTACACAGACAAGTGGGAGAATGCATGTTGAATGCTTGAGAGTTCACGGGTGTGTGTTTTTGTCTCAGATCCGAACAGAGCTGGAGCAGCATATGAGCTGTAACTTGATGCAATACAAAGAGTTTATTGACAACGAGATGCTTCTGATCCTGGGTCAGATGGACAAGGCGTCGCTCATCTTTGACCACCTCTACCTGGTTAGTTAGCGGGATACTGCTCAAACTCTAGCCTGGTCCCAGGACTGTGTTTACTAAATCTGTTGTTGTCATTTGCATGACAATACGTTAAAAGACATTGTCGTGGTAGTGGGGGGAAAACGGACACTCAGGCTTGCTGCTTAATCTTGTGCACTTTAAAAAGAGCTTTTCTCATTGGTTTATGACATTTGACCTTCTAATGCTAATATATTTGTAAGAAACTGAGGCATTCCGGATGGCATTTCTCTATTGATATGTAGTCAGTCGGACGCTTTGGCACATTTTCTTACAGGGATCTGAATGGAACGCCTCCAATCTGGAAGAGCTACAGGACACTGGGTAAGGAGAAAGCGCGCGCGCGTGTGTGTGTGTGCAGGTATATATAGGAGTCACAATATTGTGAGAATATTATCTGTCTCCGTTCAATAACAAACCGTCTCTTAACTAGGGTGGGCTATATCCTGAACGTCACTAGGGAGATCGATAACTTCTTCCCCGGAACGTTCTGCTACCACAACATACGGGTCTATGACGAAGAGGCAACAGACCTGCTGGCACACTGGAACCAGACCTACAACTTTATTGTTAAGGCAAAGTATGTCCTGTTAAACTAGAAACATGCTAGAGACAATTGGCACAGGAATTGCACAGGAATTAAAATGAGTCAAATGAGATGGAGTACAATGTAAGGATGTGCAATTGACGTGGATAAGTAAATGTGCAGGTATTCAGTTCAACAACGTCGCAGATTGCAAATGTGCAGACGGTGATACAAGCAGAGAACATCTGTGCAAGTGGGAAACGGAAAGTAACTATTGTGCAAATTGCCGATACAATAAATAGTCCGTTACTGCTAGCAACCCGAAGCCTGTTTTCTTTGCCTCAGATGATGAACAGTCACTTTGCCTGAGTGACAGAACCGCCCGAGGATTCTAGTCTGATTCTCCTCTAACTACCCTGCGTTTGCTTGAACTCCACCAGGAAGAACCGGTCCAAGTGTTTGGTCCACTGCAAGATGGGCGTCAGCCGCTCGGCCTCCACCGTAATCGCCTACGCCATGAAGGAGTACGGCTGGTCGTTGGAGAAGGCCTACAGCTACGTCAAGCAGAAGCGCGGCATCACCCGGCCCAACTCAGGCTTCATGAGGCAGCTGGCTGAGTACGAGGGCATCCTGGATGCCAGGTAGAGTCCCAGTCAGATGTCCTGTTATTACTCGAGCCCACTAGAGGAGACCAGTATGGGAGAACTCAGGTAGTGCCCGGGGGGTTATAGCTTCTACTCTGTTATCATTCCAGTAAGCAGCGTCACAACAAGCTGTGGCGCCCGGACCGACACGGCCCAGACTGTGACCTCCACGAGGGCGTATCGTGCTGCGAGGACCGCGCTAACGGGACCCCGGTATTCGGGATGCCCCCCTGCTGTGAGGAGGCCCTGGAGGAGAAGGGGGCCGCGCGTCCCCCCTCCCCCCCCTGCGGGAGGATCCGCCTGGAGGTGGACCCCGCCTACAACAACTACTACTTCCGCCGGCTGTCCGACTCCGCCCTGGACAGCGACCCCTCCACGCCGGTCCACGCCCCCTCTCTTCTGGACATGGAGCGGGTCTTCATAGAGATCGAGGACGTGGAGCGAGACGCCCTGCTGGACGACGAGGGCCTGCCGCTGCCCCACTTCGGGCTGGCCGGGGAGGGCACGGCGGCTCAGCCCTGCTGCCAAGGGCCAGAACCCCTGGAGGAGCTGCGCCTCCGCTTGGAGTTTAGCACTGTGCAGGAGGAGGATGAAGAGGAGGTCCATAAAGAGGAGGCTGAAATGGAGGCCCTGGCACAGCCAGGAGGACGAGTGGAGAGTGCACCACGAGAAGTCGAGATGGTTCCGGAAGACGGGGGAGAGGCGAGGGACAGGCTGGACCTTGTGACCCTGAATCAGAACTCCAACAACAACAACCACTTTAGCACCGCGACCCGTCTTAATGTAAGTGGGTTTCTTCCTCCCGGGTGTTCGTCTTCTTTTGTAATGATCACACGTGCGTTTAGGACTGAACTGATGAAGCTCAGCGATCAGTCGTTGTTAATTCTGCCTTGTTGTTTCGGCTCTGTTTAGGATACTGCTGCCGCCACACCCTGTCGCCCAGTAACGCCTTCAGCCGTTCCTCAGTCCAAGGATAAGACCGGCCGTGGAGTAGATTCACTGGCCCGGAATGCACATGTATGCCTTAACCTCATCCCCCTCCCTCCTGCGCCCAGAGTCACCCCCCCTTGTTCCCCCAGCATGCTGGGTTCCTGTGCCTCTCTTCATGACCGCGCCAAAGGTCCATCCTCGCTCTTAACGACTCTAGCTGACGCCCAGGACGCCTCCTGCTCTCTGACATCTGAGGACAGTGTTCTGGAAGGGGACACTGAGGAAGGGGAGACTGTCCCAGAGCTGCTGAGCCTGGAGGAGAGGTGCCCAGCGGTGACCTGCTCCCCATCCCAGCAGCAGGAGACTCTACTTCAGCTGCAGACGTCTGGGCTGGTCCGCCGGAGGGCAGAGAGGCTGGAGAAGTTGTCAGGTCAGTCCCAGGAGGGGCTTCAAACCCCGGAACATCTAGACGCACCCGTCTCAGGGGCCAGGGAGAGCCCCGATCCTGGTGAGGTCTCGGCCTTCTCAGTAGACGTCGACGCGGCGAGCTCCGTGCTCCCCGAGCCTCCGGGAGTTCCGCTGAGTACCGACGCCCCGCTCGGCGCGGCTTGTTCTTGGATGCTGACGCCCGACTCCTCCCCCCACGGCTCCACGCTGACACGCAGCTCCAGCAGTGACAGCATTCGCAGTGTCCGGGGCAAACCCGGCCTGGTGCGCCAGCGGGCACAGGAGATCGAGACCCGCATGCGGTTGGCCGGCCTCACGGTGCCCTCGCAGCTCAAACGCTCCAACTCCCTGGCGAAGCTGGGAAGCCTCAACCTCTCCTGTGAGGACCTGTGCTCCGTCTGCTCCTCGGACACGGGCAGACTCCTGCTCTTCTCCCTCTCTCCGGAGCCTGGTCTGGAGTGGGAGTGTCCCACAACGTTCTCTCCTTCCTCCAACTCGATTTGGTCTCCGTCTAGAACACACAGGGACCAGACCACCCCAGAGGGAGCGCTGTCTGGGGGACCCAGGAGCTGACAGGGTGGATGGATACTACTTTATGTCGCCCTCCACCCTGCTACTCCGAGTTGGGGGAAGTCACGCGCAACTTGGACGGGGAATTGAGACAGTCCTAAAACGACTGTGTGTGTATATAGAATTATACAGATATAAATAAACATTTGAATAACACAAATATATATTAATATAAATCCATTTCAAGGTTGAAGAAACAGAATCCAAATATTATTGTATAGTCCAGACGGTGTCTTAGCTAAAGGCTGTTCTTGCATGGAGTGCAATGATTCTGTGTCGACAGACGGCTTCACACAGAAAGGAACCTGGTTTCCGGCAGGACTTAAAAAACACCCCGTCATCATTCTATCTATTCTGTCTATTTAAACCACAACACTTTTAAATGAAAGGTTATGTTTACATTATCATTTGGCTAATGCTACATACTCTAGTGTATTTTCTTGTATCTTAGTGCTGTCTCAGAGTTGACTGTTTTCATTTGGGCTCGATCATTTGAAACAGAGCTGCTGAATAATCCCAATGTGCTGAGTGAAGCAGCTACATTAGATGTCGGCTCTTCTGTCTGTCTGTAGGTGGGTCGGACCGGTGTCTGTCAGCACTAGTCGTTCTCTGCGCACAATCTTTTTTATGGCTGTCCGGGTGAAAGGTCAAATGGATGTTGAGATGTTTTCTTTGTGTCTTCGCGTTTTTCCGGTATGGAGGTTATTTCACTGACGTCATAGCACAAATTAATTCCAAATATCCTATGAGCATATATAGATATATATGTAAATGAGGAGTCACACCACTCCTCATGGGCCAGGTCACAAGATCCAAGTGTCATTCCAATTTCCATCCCATTTTCTCCTCCCTGTTTCACTACAATTTTTTTCCATTCGTCACAATTGTTCACCCTAAAATGTTACCTCATGTTCTGTGTCACCCAATTTATTCCACTTAGCGCGTCTTCATAAACTCTCAGTAAAAGGATTTGCGGTTCTTTATGCAACATCCTGCTACTTCGCCATAGCTTTTTTCATTGCCTGTTTGTTTAAAAAAAAATTGCAGTCAAATGTTTGCTTTTGAGATTACTTTTTAAATCCAGTATTTGTACGTGTGCGTTTGTGCGTGAGAGAGGATCTGTGATCAATTCATGAAAAAGGTGAAAAGCTTAAACAAATGAGTAGGTTCATATTTACTCGTTCATTTATCTGACACAAATGAGGGCACATTATGTACTGTATTTCAATATATTTCAACAGTAGTCCGACATTATAGAAGAAACCGCTGTATAACACTGTATGTGAATGGTTATATGAATCACACACACTTGGTTCCTCTGGTGAGTGGTTATATGAATCACACACACTTTGTTCCTCTGGTGAGTGGTTATATGAATCACACACACTTGGTTCCTCTCAATGACAAACTCACAAATCTGCCGGGACGGATGGTTACTGCAAGCGGCATCAGCGTACGTTTGATACCGTTCACTTGCCCGTTTTATTTCTGGTCTTCGGGACATAATCCAAGGAAGGTGTTCTGTTTGCCCAGTCGCGGAGTCTTGGTCACGGAGAGACATGCCCACCATGATCACATCTGTGATGCAATATCAAGAAAAGAGATTCTGTGTGAATGTGTGCCACGCTAAAACCTCTGGTATGTGGTCCGTACACGTTCTGTGCTGCCGAGTGTTCCTGTGTACTATGACACCATAGCCCGAGTGTTCCTGTGTACTATGACACCATAGCCCGAGTGTTCCTGTGTACTATGACACCATAGCCCGAGTGTTCCTGTGTACTATGACACCATAGCTGCTAGTGGATCAGAGTTTACTTGCTGTTTTATTCTGGCAGTAGAATTATGATCTATTGAGCACAACCATAGAGCTGCTTCCCATGTTCAAGGACAACGCCTGGGGACAGCAGGCCTGTCCTGAGGTGTGTGTGTCTGTGTGTGTGTCTGTGCGTGTGCTGGTCATGCACAGTTTGCACGTGGTAATCGATATGGACACTTTCAAAAAGGACGCCAACCTTGGTTTTGAGCTGTTCAGGTATCGGTTAATTGCTTCCAGGTGTTTGCCACTATGCATCTGATGCTGCAACCAGTCCAATTAGAGGGTCTTAGTGATTGATATGTGTGTGTTCGTTCACCTGCATATAGGTGGGATATGACGACACACACAAGTGCCTTTGCTGTGAGATCAGAGGCGGTGATGTGTGTGTGTGTGGGTGCAGTGTGTATTTGGCCTCTGCAGTGTGTATTTGGCCTCTGCAGTGTGTATTTGGCCTCTGCAGTGTGTATTTGGCCTCTGCAGTGTGTATTTGGCCTCTGCAGTGTGTGAGTAAAGTGAGTGGCGCTGCTAGTGGGGCAGAGGGTGTGGATGAGAGAATAGAATAGATAGGCACTGTGGCAGTGTATTACCTGTAGTATATACCAGTGGCCATGCATTACCTGTAGTATATACCAGTGGCCATGCATTACCTGTAGTATATACCAGTGGCCATGCATTACCTGTAGTATATACCAGTGGCCATGCATTACCTGTAGTATATACCAGTGGCCATGCATTACCTGTAGTATATACCAGTGGCCATGCATTACCTGTAGTATATACCAGTGGCCATGCATTACCTGTAGTATATACCAGTGGCCATGCATTACCTGTAGTATATACCAGTGGCCATGCATTACCTGTAGTATATACCAGTGGCCATGCATTTCCTGTAGTATATACCAGTGGCCATGCATTACCTGTAGTATATACCAGTGGCCATGCATTTCCTGTAGTATATACCAGTGGCCATGCATTTCCTGTAGTATATACCAGTGGCCATGCATTACCTGTAGTATATACCAGTGGCCATGCATTTCTTTGCCTGGTATATATTATATATATGAGATGAAACTAATTTTGAAGCCTGGTTTTGGGCAAGTCCACTGTAACAGAATGAGACTCACTGGTTTAGGATACATTAATGTATGTTTGTAACATTTTCAGTAGACATTCAGCTATTTTGCATCAAGTTTTATTTTACTTTTATTCTCAATCGTGAAATACAGGTTTTTATTTGGCATTCATGTTTCAGTAAAATATTTTTTTGCATTATTCTGCTATTGTGTAATTGCCAGTTCCCTTATTTATATCCTGGAACACACTTCGGTTTGTGTATCAGCATCAAATGTCCATTGTAGTTGCCAAGATAGGATTAGTAGTTCATGGATCAGTGAGAAGACCAACATTATATGGGTGTCATAAATTAAAACACACCATTGAATCTATTTAAAATTTGTAATAAGAATGATGACGATTACATTCTGTCTGTGCTCATGGTCACCTTTGGGAGAACCAGCAGATTGAGTACAGTAATATCAGCAGTGTCATGTTGATAAATGAGTGTTCAATTGGTTTATGAGACTTGTCATTGACATGCAGTCAAACCATATATATCAGACTGATGTGTTTCGCCAACGTTTTTTTCTCGATGTATCTGTCAAAAATATGTTGAATAAAGTTTGCGGTCATTTTTTGTACCCTACATTTGCTGTAGTTTGAATGCATATTGCACTTTTTTTTATGTTCAAATGTACTGTATGTGTTTTATGAAAATAAAACTTTTTTTCATTCTCAGACTACTTTTTAAAAGAAATGTGGCGTTTCGTTCAGTGGTATTTCTTTAAAGATCATCGCCCATACCCGTTTTGGTTTGGTGTAGAGTTTACATACTATTGGCAATGTAGTTTAACATACAGGGAAGAGGTTAACTTGACTAAATAACTGCACAAGGTTGATAATTGCTGCCATCAGTCTGAAATGGAACGTCATTATGCCCCCGGCTGTGTGCTCTGGCAGGAGAGGGGCAATATAACAGCTGGACAGTGTCATGTTTGGCTGGCACCCAGACATCCATTAAGCACTTCTGTGGTTCTACATGGCACGTATAGCACTGTGTTTGACTAATGCTGGACTCTTGTCCATAAAATGGCATCTGTTCGAGCAGTCCGGGGCTGGAGACGTTCTTGCATTGATGCACTGGTGTGTAAAAGATACAAGATGCTTCTGAAATGCCATACAGAGACTAACAACACTCAAGGCTTTTCGAACACATTTTTGTGCAACCTAATTTAACAATGCCTTAACATATAAGTGAGGTCAGATCCTCCGGTAACGCTAACAGCTTGTGTTCAGCCACTATAGTAGTGATAACAGTGTCATACCGACGCGACAGATCCCGCGTGGAATGACAGTGTTCTGTGATGATTGAATCGGGAGGCATTACTAGGCGATGGACGGTATCAAATGTAATCCTTCATCGGCCAACAGGTAAGCTGTTCACCTCCGACTTATTTATCTGTTAATGGGATCAAGGCTTGCGTGCTGCTGTGTGAATGGGTTGTTGGAATTAAAATGTGCCCATGCAGCCTCTGGTGTTACATTGTGCACCTCGAACAGACACTGTATGCACTGGCAGTGTTCACCCTACTAGCTATTAGCTGGCTCTGCCCTGTTGCTGAACCTCTGTCTGTTGCTCCTCCTCTTTTGTTCTATTATCTGGATAAGTATCCTGTTTTGGAAGTTGCTGTGGAAACCGGGCTGAAAACACAGACATTTTCTTAGATATGGTTTAGCTCTTGTCTCCCTACTGGTTTGTCAGGAGCCTTGGTTTGGCCTTACCACAGATCTACACCATGGTGGAGACGAGGAACTCGCTCTGGTGCTCTCACACGCACGCAAACACACGTGCACGTTCTTCGACGCTTTTCCTCTTTTACTGTTTTCTGGTGTGTATTCGTATGGGACAGATCATGACAAGAGTTTGTAAAACCAGTACGGCTTGAATAAGGATGGTCATCTTTTTGACTGTTTACATTGACTGTCAAAAGTATTCACCCCCTAAACATTTTAATCTGTTACACAGGAAATTTAAATGGATATAATTAGTTATTGCCACTGGCCTACACAAAAAGTCCACACTAACAACATGAAACATGCACAATGTCTTAAATGAATTGCCAATGCAAAGAAGAACATTATTTTTTGCAAAATTCCCTCCCTTCAGTCAGTATTTGGTAGAAAACCTTTTAGCTGCAATAACAGCGAGAGAGTCAATTTACAGAGTCAATTTAAGTTACCAGTTTTGCACATCTGGACATCTTTTACCCATTCTTTTTTTGCTAAATTCCACAAGCTCAGTGAAGTTGGATAGGGGTCTTTGGTGAATTGTCATTTAGAATGATTTTCACATATTCATTGGATTAAACTGGACGGCTATTAATTGATGTTTATAACACTCCAGTGTGGCTTTGGCTGTTTTGTCCTGGTTGAAGAATAATATTCTCTCAAGTCTAAGGTTTAATGTAGATGTTTTCTTCTAGGATTTATTTGTACTTTGCTGCGCCCCTTTTGCTTGTCTTCACAAGCATTCCAGGCCCTGGTGCAGAGAAGCCAACCCATAGCATGATGCTCCCAACACTTCACAACAGGGAGGATTTCTGAGTGCAAACTACAAGCCTCTATGTTCGTTACCATTTTGAGTTGCGGTGAATGTTTCTGAGAGCCACTAAATAGTGGTTAAGTCGTTCTTAAGCTTCTTGTTTCCTAAGAGACTAGAAGTTCTGCCCTGATGAAATCTCTGAATGAGTTCACAATCAAAACAGCTTTTGCGTTTTTTCCCAGTTCAATACCACTACAACTGTAGATGACTTCCCAGTGGAAATCTATCAAATCTGCTTCATAGCTCTTTTGCTTTGCTCCAGTGTATCCCTGAATCGTTGTAGATAAACGGTACCTGTCCATGTAAAGTATTGAACAACTCAATAAGTAGAAACGGGGAGATTGACCCTTCAATCAATAAACCTTGACGAGAAACTGAGATGTCACTGTGTGTACAAGGCTAGAGTGTCAACGTCTCATAGCTGGCGCACTTGAGGGAGGACTTAACCAACCAACCCACCAACAAGAGAGCACTCTGTCATTTCTTAGACAGCTATCGGCTGGGAGACAGCTAAGCGGTGAGTGTCCGCCTCGTTCTTACACACAGATTACAACTATATCCATCTGAGGCCTAACCCCGGCTGCCACTCCAATCAGCTTACCTGAGTGCTGGAAGTGGGGAGGCTAAGCTGCCTTTATTCTGGATGCTACTTTAATGCACAAACTGTTTTGCTTCCTGGCTTCTTGTTGATTCGAGACCTTTCACAATGAGTGTGTTGGAGCTGGAGACCATAAGGCAATCAAGTGATCACCTTGGGCGTTACGGCCGGGTGCAGGACAATGGGGTTGTTGTAGCCAGGGACGGGATGTCTCGAGGCAGTGCGTCCTCCCAACGGTGAGAATGATGCCGCTGGGACAGACAGGACCCAGGAGTCTGGGCTGAGGGTGATGTTAGGGTGAGCCTTGATAGTAGTTAGAGTTCACATGACTGCTGTGTGATGGTAAGGAAGGTTTCTCATACGGTAGTGACTCGTAGAGCAGTCTACTGGAGATTTCATCGCTGTAACTGCACAGTGAGGTTGGTTTACCAATGTTGTAAAAACTATTAGATTTGGAATCTCACCCCTGTCTCTCTTTTGGAGGAAACCAATGGTAGGCTGCAATTCTTTATCTTTATTTCCGTTATAATACCTCAGGGCTGTGTTATCTGATCTATATATTCTGTATACTGTACTGTAATTTAACATGCCGTTTTATTTGTCAATTCGATAATATTGTGCTTTTTATTATCTTGTTTTTTTACCACATTAGTGTATGGCACACAGATTTCAACTAGTCTTTAACATGTTTTTATTCATACACTGCGACTAACTTAGATAACACGCTCCCATCCAGTTATATCTGTGTCTGTCTGGTGGGATTTTAACAGTCATGTGATAAAGAAGCAGCAGCCTACCATATGACAGGGAGCTAAGACATTGACAGGAAACAGGCTGGATCCCGGTGCTATCTGTCTATTGTGCTTTGTCATTCTCCTTGCCGACACCACTGCAGTTAAGCGTGACAAAATATGCTCTGTAACACGGAGGACACGACTACCAAGACTGATTGATGTTGTTCCATAGGACACCTCAACTCCCAGTCTCTGGGATGAAATGGCAACTCTTGGATATGTGTGAAGTAACTAAAAAATCAGACATATTGATAACACAGCGTTTAATATTGACACGGCCGATTTGGGGAAACTTTGTTTCATTAGGCTGATTTTAGGTTTAGTTACTAATGTCCTTCTGGAGGTTATTTCTCTGATGGTTTAGTGATCCAATCTAAATTGCCATACCTACCCATCTGCATACAAGCATTCAATTGGTGTTCCGACTCTGTTATTGCTAACACTTCCTTGGAGTAGGAGTGTTAAATCAGTGTGTGTATGGTGCTTTCTGAAGGTATGCAGACCCCGATTCACCCTCTCCAAGTTTTCTTGTGTTAATTCATAATTGCCAGCAAGCTACATGCAATATTGGATAATGCCAAAGTACATTGCCTGCCACAAACAAAGTACATCCCATCACCAAGCTAATGTCATTCCTACTGTGAACCATGGTGGTGGGAGCTTCACGCTATGGGGATGCTTCTCAGCAGCAGGAACTGGACGACAGCTCAGGATTGTGGGAGGGCTGAACAGAGCGAAATAAATCCTCGAAGAAACCCTGAGTTTGATTTCATAGAACAACAACGACCAGAGGGACATAACCAAGTCAACGCTGGACTGGCTTCGGGACAAACCCGGACTAAACCCAAGTGAACTTCTGTACGAAAACCTGAGGATCACAGTTCACTGACACTTTCCATCCAATCTGACAGAGCTTGCATGGAACAATTGAATAGACTGTCCAAATCCAGGGGTGTAAAGCTGGTAGAGGCATACCCAACAGGACTCGAAGCTGTGATCGCTTTCTAAAGATACATCTACAAACTATAATTAAGGGTCTGCATACTTTTCATTTTATTTTCAACGAATTGTCACACATTGTTTGTTTATAAGTATTCATGTAGTCATTATGTATGAAATGCATGTAATCAACTTGTTAAGTATACAACAACAAAATGTGGAAAAAGTTAAATGCTCTATTGTCATCATAAATGTATGTCCGTCTTTCTGGATAACATTAAATAATAATACATGTACATCCAAAATTTGTCAGGCTTGGACGAGGTTCTGTTGTGATGACATGTTCATCTGTTCCCAGAGGGAAAATGACCCAAATTTCGGTGAAAGCTTGTGACTCAAGTATTTATTTTTTTCTAAGCTGATCCCATACGGGTTGACACTGCAGAATAATGAACTGTCAATGGGCTCTAGAGTAGTTGTAGTCACAAGACATTTGGCAAAAAAAGCAGACCAAGCAAACCGTTCTTAATTCTACTGTGACCTTCTGCTCTGCTGCTGCTGCCACAATAGTTGAGTGGTATAAAATGTCCGCCCACTGTCTAGGGTACAACTTAGATATGAGCTATTTTAGAATTAATCCGTTTTTTTGCCTGATATCTGACTAAACTGGAAATGTTTCTGTCTCTACCGGTCATGTTTCCAACCCTGCCTAACCTGACTCAGACATGTAGTTAATCTGCTGTGAAATATTGTCTCTGTCAGACTGGTCATGCATCCAAACACGGACTCTTTTACAAGATTCTCTGCATTAAAAAATGCTCCTAATAATTATTCAACTATTAAAAGTTCACCCAGCACAGTCAGTAGAGGACTGGTCACCTGTCAGAGCCTGGTTCCTCTCTAGGTTTTTTTCTTAATTCAACCTATCAGAGAGTTTTTCACTCGTTGTGAAAAGGGCTTCATGAAATACATTTGATTGATTAATTGCAATTGTTTGAAAGGTAGTGGATCTAAAAGAGCAGGGAATAGGGTCTGCAGTTAGACAAATACAGTTGGCCTGGACTGGCTTGCCTGAGGATAACGGCTTGTCTTTCTCCACAGACTAGCATGGGGCAGAATCAAGACAAGACGGAGGGTGAGGAACAAGCCAGCAGTGGATGGGTTAAGGAGTCGGGACCGAGCCCTTATGGAGATGCAATCGAGGACATGGAAGATCCATTAGGGACAGGAAGCCCCTGTCAGGAAGCCAGTAAGGCTGGGGAGAGTCCAGGTTCAGCTGGTGCTGAGAATCTGGATGAAGGCCTAGCTGGGGAACCAAAAGCACCTGTGACAGAGAACAACCTAAGCACCCACAAAGGGGTAGGTCCCTTCACAGAGAAGAATGTGAGAGAGGGAGGGGCGGGAGGAGAGTGCGTCGAAGAAGTGGGGGGCGAGGTGGGAGGTTGTAGTGATTGGGACAACAGCCAGAGCCCAGGGAAGAACAAACAGACGGAGGCCAGGCAAAACACTGAAAACGTGAGAGAGGTCCAGAAGGAGGGTAAAACCGCCAAAATGGACCATCAAGATAAGAGAAATGCTTCACAGCGGAAAAGACTGGAAGAAAACGTCAGCTCTGCTTTAGAGGGTGTATCTGGTATTACACATAATACAGTTGTGGGGAATACTGATGCCACTGTTTCACTAGGTGAGAGCACTACAGTATACAAGGAGCAAGGTTCTGTGAAAGTCTGCCAGGCTGGGACTGATACAGAAATGCGAAATGACGTCACTCTCCAGGGAGGTGGAAAGAAGTGGCCTCTTACGGAAGACCAGAAAGTTCTGAGGAAAAATGGGACCTCAATGGTAGTCGGGGACTCCAAGTTCATTGATGGAGCTGTAGGTGGTTTGAAGGAGCTGGGCCATCCATATAAGGCTAAACGCCAGTCACCAGTGAAAAGAAATAGGGAAAGTACTCTTCTGGCTGTGGGTGGGAGATCGATCCATGATTTCCCATTAAAGAGACCGGTGAAAGCACATCGTGATGAAAATAAGAGCGATGTGAATGAAGAGAATGAAGTGTTAGAGGCAGCAATATGTGACATCAAGCATAACCAGGAAGTGAACCAGGAAGAGAGTGAGCTGGATGGGGCAGGGTGGCCTTTGACTGACCCTCCCGCTCAAGAGGAAGAAAATGACTCGCCTATTGTTCCAATAGCGGATCCAAGCTCAATTTTGGAGAAGCTGTTGAAAAGAGCCAAAAATGAGATGTCACTAGAACCAGTTGAAAAGGTGGCCTCTATGTCAATAGGCACGACCTGTGACCATAAACAACTAAAAATTAAAACAAATCGTAACGAATTACTCAGTCCCATCACGGCCAATGAGATTCCTTTACCACGTCAAGGAAATAACAATCAGGGGAAGGCGACGCCCAGCCTGTGTACCTCGGAGGACGTACATGACGTGTCAAACGAGGAGGTCAGGACCACGACTTGCCTTCCTCAAATAACTGACATCCCAGATACAGTGTTGGATGCTGCCCTGACCTTAGTAGGAACCGGCAAAGCTCAATGTGAAACCAGTCTAGACAGACAGAGCAAAGACGGGAAGTGTCCGTCTCAAGATGTGTCTTTGGAAACAAAACATGTGTTACAGCAAGTCACACAGAGCATCTCTGTGACCCACTCCGATGAAAGTTTCACCCGGGACAAAGATGAAAGTGCCTCAGGTATCGACAAACACCCTGTCGCTCCTAAATCAAGGCCGGTTTCTGAACTTATAAAAGAGAATATTCTACAACAGGAAAAGCTCAAGCATCCAGATCTGACGAAGCCACTGGAAACGAAACCGAACGGGGTTTTGGAGCAGGTCCAAACTCTGAAGGTGGCTCAAATGTTGGCAGCTTTTGACTCCCACAAGAAATCCACAGAGAAAGCGCTGGAGAGGAAACCATCTGTGAGAAAAGGTAGAAGTATTACCAGTCAGTATGTGAAATATACATTATGTGAAATTACTCCTGAAAGTAGCACCGACCGGACTAACACAATCTAGATTTGAGGCCTGACGGTCGATGCAAATTGGCAAGCATTGCCAAGATTTATTCGGCATGAATGTCATTTTGAAATACCTTTCTGACATCAACCTAAAACATTTTAAAATTAGTATATCATTTGTCACAATTCCCCTAAATTCTACTTACCTTCAAATTCTAGTAATGTTTCTGGCATATAATATCTTATTTGCCTCCATGCAGATTTGTAAAATTACGCCACCTTGTGGCCCCCCAAAAAAAGCAACGTCCCGAGGTACGTTTTGTTGTCATAATAAATGTAATTTCTTAAGACATTTCACAACGAGGTAGCAGTTATATAAGACTGGCTGGTGACACTGTTGCGTACTTACAGTCTAGATGACTTGCGTGGTCAAAACATTTTGTCAAGTATGTTCCATTCATCATAAGAGACAGACGAACACTCAAATGTCTTCGTGTTTTACACAGTCACGAAAAACAAAGAGAGAAGGGACATTTGGTAGTTATTGCTTCTCAGGTTTGATTTTCCACGAGGTTCCATTGATCACAATTTACAGTTTCTTTATATAAATTATATCTGATCTGCTTGGCCAGACAGTAACATAGGCTGGGAATAACGAACGATAGTAAGAGGATGGGCGTTGCATTCATGCACCGTTCGGCTGTTCTCGCAACAGCAGGATACTATGCTGTACTGTTCTCATTGCAGCCGGATACTGCAGAATTTCCATACTCAAAATAAAAGTTCATTCAAAACCAGGGCATGGAAAACATTTTTTTTCAACTACAACAACCTTGAAAAAAAGTTTAGGCAATTCAACTACAAATATTATTATAATACCACTTTTTAAAATTTAATTTACACAAACGTTGGGTTGTGGAAATAAATATTGTGGTTACTGCTCTCCACTTTCCCTTTCTTGAAGTCCTAGATCAACTTTTCAATCCTACTGAAATAGAGGCAGATATTGTTGTCCCTGAACAACTGCCAGGTCTCTGACTTCCTGTATCATCTTCTGTGGTCAAGCCAACCTCTGAATGCCGCATCAACGAACTTGATGGAGTTGGAGTCAGCAGTGGCCAGGTAGTCATGAGTGAACTTGGATTATGCTAGAGGGGGGAGATAAGTACACATCCCTGAGGGACCCCGTATTGAAGGTGTGTGTTGGATGTGTTGCTGTTTTCACTCAACACATGTAGGCATGTTTTCAGTAAGTCCTGGGTTCAGTTGCAGATGGAGTTGTTCTGTCCCAGGACACCGAGCTTAGGAATGGGCTTGGAAGTGTATTCGTGTTGAGCTGTAGTCAATGAGGGGCATCGTCACATAGATATTCTACATGTATTTTTTGACGGGAGGTAGTGTTGTGCGCAATAGAGGTTGAGAGCTGCGATCAGCTTTTGATTAGAGATGTGAGTGCCACTGAAAGATAATAGGCCTGTTTGCTTTGTGTTTTAAGGGAGTTCGCTTGGTGAACGTTGGTATTGGACTGTACTAATAGCCTGGTCGATTTTTATTAAATACAATTTGTATATAAATCTGATCTGTGATTTGTTTAAGCTTTGTACGGACATTGACTTCAGGACCATGGATAGCACCCAACCAATTTATTTTTAGACTAAATGTTTCATAATTAATATACTGTGAATTATTGATATTTTAGACTGCTACACAGATCTTACAGAGTACTTCCACACAATTTTTAACAAACAATATTTTTCTCACTATAAGGTCAGTACACACCAGTCTAAACAATATTTTTTTTACCAATAATGGTTTGACTGATGTTTGTACATACTCAATCTTTCATATATTAGTAGGTTAGTTATGTATGTACGTATGTACATCATTCATTTGCTAATACTGATTGATTACGTTTTGATGTGTCTTGAATCTGTTATCAACAATGTCATTTTTTTTAAACCGGGGCTTTTATTTTGATTTTTGACGGCTGACTATTAGCATTTGGCAGTTACGTCATCTGTGGTGCTGCCTGTAGAATCCTCGCTGGAGCGAGAAGGGGTGCGCACAAGCGAGTTGTCAGCGGCTCCACCGGGGTGGATTAAATTGGATAAACGGCGACATCTCTAATTTAGACAATTCACCAGTCAGGGATATTTTTACTTTCATCTGGAAAGTAAGTGCTTTTGTTTTATCCTCACTAATATTGTGCAAGCAGCTATCGTTAGTGTGATTATTTTCAATATGTTCACAGTTCTCTGGTGTCGCCGGTAACGAGACACTTGCTTGGAACTGGAGTCAGTGAAGAAGGCTAGCTAGCTAGTTACTAGTAATAAATGGCTGGTTGTATTGGGAAGTTCTCAAGACTAACTGGGTTCATTTAGACGTAACAAACTAGCTATGTAGACGCAGGCTAATTCGCTGCTTGTTTTGCTGGAATACTATAATTTCCAAACGTTAGCTGTCCGGCTAACCACCCTTAATATCTAATACTGATGATGATGATGATGATGAAGGCTAGTTGGGGTGGGGTACTACTAGCGAAAACGTGATAAACCGAACTAACCGGCAGTTCCACCTTAAAATGTGCTGTGCTGTGATGTTATATGATATGTTATATATCCCGAACTTGAACGAATGGAGAGAATATTTAGGAAGTTGCATTGCCGCAAACTACATGTTAAATTCAGCTGATCTGTCAATCTTACACCAGCAATACGTCTTCAAAACATTTTAATCACATTTAATTACCAAGTAGCTAGATGTTAGCGCACTATTTTGTTCACAGATACAACCTAATTATCATTGGTAACTCAAATTCCGCAAAAAAATGTTTTTATTATGAAGAAAATGCCTGTCTGCAGTGATTGCAACACTACCCTCTTTTGTTTTTAGTCGAGGTCGAGGTATTGGCCAATACTTTTTATACTATATAGATATTTTTTTAGTTTGTTGTCAGAAGTGCTTAGAGAGCATGACTAATATAGACATCGGGTTTATTTGCAGCTCTGAGAATTATTGTGGCCATACATAGCCTGGCTGCACTATTAACACAGCTGTTTCAATAGATGATTGGTTCAAATCAAGCCGATGGAGATATTTTCAGTGCCACGGTAAAGACATGATAGATCCTTTGTTTTGTTCGGACATCGCCCATCAACATTCCTCTATGGGTTGCTTTATTACAGCTTCAGGGCGAGGTGATGTGTCACCCCGAATGGCCCTGTATAAATACTAGGCTACTTATCTGTAACCGTGACCTGGTTAATGTATTAAACAGCCATTGTTTTGCTCAGCTTTCACACCCGTTTGGCTATAAAAACTATAAATTGTGTGTTTGCATAAACCGCTTGTTTGTTCCCACGTGCGTTCAGTGTCAGGACACGGTCACAGCTAGCATTCAGTCAAATTAGGTGGGCTCGTGTTCGGTCAGAATGTCAGGACACATTGACTTCTGTCAGCAGTCAGAAATCTTGACTACTATCTTTGCGGTCACCACCCACACTGGCTGTCATGGCTTGGCTAACAGAGGACGTGGATCAGAATACCTAATAAAACTTAGCATGAAATGTAAGGAAGTGTTCGGCTATAGAGAATGCATGAGGAAGTGGGGGTTGGTGGTGTTGAGTCCGCAGGTCCACCTCACAGGAAATTTACAGGAACACAACTAGAGCAAACACATTTCAGGTAGTGTTTATATTTGTGATGGTAACGCAGATGTTACCTCAGTCCAACATTCTTGCGTTAGTATGTGTGTCAGGTCTTGTCTGTGCAAGGTGCTATCAGAGTCCACATCACCGAGCGCCTACGTGTCCGTTAGAGACGCCTTTAGAGGCAAATCAAACCCTGCAAGTTTGAACTGTTTTTCCGATAATTGTTTGAAGTACACCGCAGCCAATGACTAAGCTGACATGTCTTCACATTGCTTTTGGTGGTTTGTTGAGCCCATTGGTTGGTTTCAAGAAGTCCTCTCACAAATATGCGAACCTGCTCTGTGTACAGACTTCTTCTTTTTTGTTCTGTGCCGCAAGGTTTAAACAATGTGTATTGACACCTGGCACCATTAATAATTCATGAGCACAATGTGTTGTATTACTGCCACCTCTTGCAAATTAATATTGTGATTAAATACTAATTTTGCCCGCAGTGATTAACTTCCATGACAGCACGACTGTGTCCAACATGTTTTGGATATAATGGGCCCAGTCTTCTTGTTGGTTAGGCACTAGTGCCTGTGGAGCTGTAAACATGCCCCGCCATGGAAAGGTGTTCGTCGTGCCAGTAGTATCCACCTCTGCTTTGTGGGAAACTAAGTGTAATGATCTGTTGGCCAACGTTTCCTTTGCGCTGTTCCGTGTGTGCTGCCAAAACCTGTTGAGAGAATTTCCACCGTTAAACTCTGACACTCTGTCACTAACAAACCAACATGATTTCTTAATCTGATTTCCCTCCCACCCACGGCTCAAAGGATTTCATTTGAATTACTCTGTGTGGGAGAAGACCTGACTGACGTTATTCAGAACCATGTTCAGATGGTTTGGGACAGTCATAGGACAGCATCTACTCACATGCCACTTAGTGAAGCTGATTTGCATAAACCCTGTTCTGATTTAAGTAGGTATTTAGGATTGGGGGACTGAGTTTCCTCATGTGTTGGCATTAAGTGGGATTTGTTCATGCTTTTGAAGATGACACGCCTTTTTACATAATTTATTGTCGTAGTTCAGGGTAATCCCTGGTAATATTCTCCATTGGATTACTACATTTTTACATTTTTACGTACAAGGTGAGATACTGCGATTGTCATTGTTTTTTTTTTTTACATTATGTGTGCCCTTCGAATCAGGGCAAATCGGTTCCAGTAGTAGACCGTCTTGTTGCATTTGGTTTTTATGTTGCTGGTTAATTTGCTTGACCTCATAGTTCATTATTGTAATGCCCGTGTCCTCCCTGTTCCAAGTGTGTAAACCAATACGACATTCCACTGTCCTGTGTTGACATTGTCCTCGTGGTGTTTTACAATGAGCAGAATACAGAACACATGAGGCTTATTGAGAGGTGAAAAAACAGCACCTTATCTTTTTGTCTTGAATAGTGAGTGGAGGAATGTGGCTGGAATTTGATTACAATGGTTGTCTGTGGCCTTGGTCCCAGTAGGGGATTTAGTCGGTGTCTCACCGGGATTGTAGGGCACGGAGTTGTCAGTATAGAAAGTAAAGCCTAGGAAAAATATGGATGGCAAATACTGTGGGGAAGGGCGGCCACCAAAGGGGTCATTTGTGTTCATGGGTAATGTAGTTAATCAGTGGTAAATTAGACAGACCGCAAACAAAGTCTTTACAGATTAACCACAACTTTTAAATCATGGATTTTTATATCGCAAGTACTTATTTTGCACCTTATCTTTTTTATAAATGACAGCGTTGTTTCTGGCGGGTCCCGGACATTTAGCTTTGGGTTCAGTGTCAAAAGAATATTTCAACTAATACTCAACAAATGTCTCGTTGTAGCAATGGCAGTGTTGCGAACTGACTTTAAAGTACCCATACCGGACTGTTGAAAGATTAATTTCCTGTGTGAATTTTTACCCAAAGATCTTGTGAGTGTTTCTGTTTTCTTACTGCGTCGCTGTTAACTTGATGCCCGTAATGCAATGAAGCCTGTTAAGTGAAATATAGTCACTTATCAGCGTGTTAAGTTACTGCATGTGGGCACCACTAACCAAATCCACTAGGCTGCAGGCCGTGTAGTTACCACTGGCTGGTGGCTTCAGATAATGGGCTCTGTGGTGAAGATGCTAATCTCCAACACTGACATAATTTGCAATATTGCTATGCAGGTTCCACACTTTTACCTTTTACCACTTATCCGTGTACGTTGTTTTTATTCCGGTGCCATTTGACTGCCAATCGAGTGAATTCAAGTCGTTAGCTAACTAGTTACAGTAGCTGGAAAATGTTGTCCATCAAATAAAATATAAAAGGAAGAGAATGGTTGATTTAAACGATTTCAATTGAACAAAAGGCTAGATTTCTGATTTCAAACTTTGTCATGAACACTAATCTTAATCGACAACGAGCTTAATTGATTTTGCATTGGCTCAAATCTTCAGGCAAATTCAAGCTCTCATGCTTCTCTTTCCTTTTTTTCACTAACAGCTTCCTAGCCTTGTGTCAGAGCTTAACAATGTGCCTTATTTTAATAGAAGGCAGAGGTCCCAACTCCCCAGAATCCTGCTTTGACTGTGTGGTTGAGAGGAAGCCGATTCCTTTCTGTGCTCTGTAGCAGAGGAAGAATGGTCTAAATTGATATTGTTTGAATCACAAAAGCCTTATGAAGTTGTCGTTGTTCAGTTGTACGATGTTATTCATGGAATTAAATTGGACGTTCTTGTGAACGGGATGTGTATGTACTGTATATTACATCAGAAGCAATTTGACAGAAGCTTGCCTTAAAATATTGTCATGGACACGAGGCTTAAACCAGTGTTCGGTTAAGCTGCACCTTTTCTTATAATGTGTCTTTTTAAAACTTCCTCCGCTAGTATTTCACAAATTTTGCCTAGCAGTGTCTTGTTGGTAAACATGGCCTGCTTTGACTTGCCATGGTTGCCTGTTCTTAGCCAAGTCTCCGCTATACTGTCGTCATGGCTGACTCACTGGTTGTGCTTAAGCAGACCTCTGTTGCATTTGGCCACATAGAGCCTGGCTGTCAAGTACATCTGTACTCAGCTGACATGACAACGCCATCTTTCTGTGTGCATGTCCAACAATCTCCTGCAGTCTCTGTCAAAGATATCTCGCACAATGTCTGCCTTCTCTGCTGCCGTGACCCCGCATTGACCCCAACTGCAGTAACTCACAGAATTTCCCATTATGCATTGCTTCCCATAAGGGAGAGCGGGAGTGTGTTCATTGTGCATTCCGGTCAGACGGACCCGTGTGGAGAACCAACTGGACGAACGTTTTGTTTGTCTTAATTCTGAGGAAGTTCACCAAGTGGTGCCGAGACCAAGACTGACCGGGCTTGTGATGTTCCAGCCACGAGTGTGTCCGGCTGTGAGGCTGTTCTGCTGACAGAGTTCATGTCACCGCAGGAACCGACTGTATATTATCCATGCGTCCCTTCAACCTACTCAACCGTACATGAATGTTGTGCATCAGACCTTCATGGTTTTGCCTGTTAGCATCCGGTGAAGAGTGGAGGCCGGTTCATGGAAGCGCATGCACGGTCGTCTTCTGTGCAGGTACTGTGAGTATGTTCGGTTGTTTCAGGGGAACAGAACACCTCATGTTGAATTGAACTACCAGTCACTGCCTTCCCGATTCTGTAAAGTTGTCTCAATCCTGCCAAAGGGACTCTATGGTGGCATTAGACACCAGCAGGAATATCCTGGCATTCGCTAAACAAACAGGAGCGACCCTCAATTAGCCAATCGAACCCTTAAGTGTCGTCCGGTCCTTCACAGTCAACATGGATGTTGCATTTGGTGTACGTGATCTACACCGAATCACTAGCTGTCAAGTTGGAATTTGCAGATTTAGGCAGTATGATAGACTCTCTATAAGGTTGAAGGAAAGTGAACCAGCGGTTTGAGGTTCCCTTTTCACATTACTGAGCTGAACAGTTTCGAGCAGTAGCTAGCTTTAGGCCTACGCTGCTTGTTGTGCTCAAGTCAGAACATTTACTCTTATTCGACTCAAGATTTAAGTTGCTCGTAATTTTATTGTCATCGTGGCCAGGTTTTCAAATCCTGGTTTCGTCATCTGCTGTTCTAGGTTAGACTGGTAAATGTCAGAAAACAGATCACAGACGTTTCTCATTGCGCTGTAGCGATGATGTGTCTTTAAAAACAGTTACTACACTAAATATTTCAGAGCATTCTGAGATGGTGGGTGTCATGACGTGCTAAACTGGAATTAAACTGAACTGAAGTGAAGTGAAGTGCTTTTTTTTTTCTTCAACCTACTATTCCCCAACAGGGTGGCCTCAGCTGAGCCTGGCCCTTTATTGTGAAAACACAGGTGTCAAATGGGTCAACAGGAGGTCTCTGGGTTTTTTTTTTTTTTACTTGAACTTGGTGGGCTAGGCATTGAGCTTACCACAGGAAGTGGTGGCTGCTTTATGCGACTATAGAGCTGCCTGCTGGTACAGAGAACCACTCTGGTAGTTCACCCTCACACCGAGGAAGGACTATTTCCCTTTTTTTTGGGTTTACAAAATCATGCAGATTAGCCCAGTAGTGAGTCAGGAGACCACGCCGCTGTAGTGGTGTATGTGCTGTTTTGGCATCGGTCTCATGCACAACGTTAATAACCTTACTTGGAGGTATTTCAAATCTGGCTGCTAGCTCCTCCAGCCTCTCTGCGATATCAGGTGTTGTTGGTTTGTCCTTCAGTGCCATGGAGGTAAGACACATTAACGGTCCCAGTCATCGCTGATGTAGTGGCGTTTTACACCACGATAGGCTTCAGTGGCTACGCTTGGCTATATTATTTGCACCCGTCGCCCACTGTAATGTTTTCATCAACTTCCTCTGTTTCAAATCGGTGAATGTGTTCTTGAGGGTAGTGTGTAGTCAGCGTTAAATCATTTCCCACAATCCTTTATCCACCACCGTCAATACTGGCCTCAGATCAGTTACCCGAATGTTCTTCCTGACAATGTGCTCACTCAGTCAAGAGTTTTTTTTACCCAAATAAAGGAGACCATATGAATATTCATGCACAGTATCCCGTACTATAATTCCGTACTAAATACCCATTTCTCTTCCCTGTCCAGATATGTTCAAACGGGTCGTGCGAGCAAGCAAATTCCGTCACGTCTTTGGCCAGGCGTTGAAGAATGACCAATGCTACGACGACATCAGAGTGTCCCGGGTCACGTGGGACAGCTCCTTCTGTGCCGTCAATCCCAAATTCGTCGCCATCATCATTGAGGCCAGCGGGGGCGGAGCCTTCCTGGTCCTCCCGCTAAACAAAGTGAGTTGATTGGTCGGATTATTGGCTAGAACCGCTGTGTAGCGGCAGTCAGCGTTTCACAAGGACACTTGGGCCATGGAGCTGAAGGTGTCTTCATTTATACAGGCAGATTCTCTTGTTGCCTGTACAAGTTTGGGCTTTGGCCTGGTTTGTCCAGTCATCATTGTCTGTGGCTAGGCCACATTTCAGCTCTACGAACTGTGTGTGTGTGTGTGTGTGTGTCTTTTGCCTGGGCTACGCCCACCTTCTCAGTGAGTTCCAACACGCCGCGTCTGCAGAGAACCACCAGCCATGACACTCACAGCCTGATGCTCTGCTGACATATATTTTTCTGTGTTCAGTCATATTGCTCATTATATATCACCTGTGGATTGATGTCGGAGCCATGGGTAATCAATTGAACTTTTAGTTAGTGTAACAGAACATCAATATAAACGATATGTGTGTATGTATATTTGTTTGTGAACGAGTTCTCACTGCCATTGGTCGAGAGGTTTTACAGTAGAGCTTGCAGCCGTGTGTGTGCGCGTGCGTGTGTGTGTGTGTGTGTGCGCGGGTGTGATAGTTACGTTACTGTGCCGCTGATGTAAGAGGATCAGATTACTTAAGAGGTTTAGGGTTTACTTTTTTTTAGGGAAACCATCCAAAACTAGTGTCGTTTTCTCATTCAACAGGAGAGTGAAGACATGACGTATGTAAACGTGACACATTATTTAGGCTAACATGTGGGTCTAGGTGGACAGGACTGGTAGCGTTAACCGGCTGTTGGAAAACAATTATGTTGTTTTTCCATTACGCATACTGTACACATCATATGATGTTACTACATCCACACATCATTGGGTACACAGTTTATTTCTCCTGTACCTGTCTAGTCAGTGGTGTAGGTTTGGGCCTGTTCTGTCTAAGCCTCGCCCGGACCCAATAGCTTCTGCCAAATCCAAGGCACTGCCTAAAATACTATCCTGAAATAGTGTCAAATTGCTGATATTTGTGTGTATCTCTAGCAATGTGTTAATATTTTTGTAGTATTTATTCTGTCACTATGGGACTATACCCTACTGCAGAACCAGAGCGTATGGCTACGCCTATCAGATAGTGAAGTAGTCATCAACTTGGTAGTATTCTGGCCCACCGCACACTTCAGTTATTGATAAAAACCCTTGTGTCTAATGACTACAGTCAGGCAGTCTGGCCTTTAAGGGCCTCGTCCTCCAGTCTGTCATAACACAGCCTTTGAACTGAATTAATGCACCTGCCCCCCCCCCACCCCACTCGGGAGTCCCACTTCCCACATCCCACTCCCACATCGTGGCTGTGAGTCAGGGCAAGACTGGCTCCTAAACATTCCCACATCATCATCAACGATCATTCCGCTGTGGGCTTGACTCCCGACACTACAGTCAGGGTGTTCTCACAAAACAGAGTTCGCTTTGACTAGTGCATTTTAAAGTGGACGGAGATTACAGGCTTTGTGTAGAGCAGGGGGCAATTTGCCCAAACGAAGACAAAAAAAACGAGTCTGTTTTCAGAATTGCGTGCGATCTGTGCTGACCAGCAGCAGCTTGGACTTATCGTATTGGCGATCTTCTTTTAACGGCTCATTGTCAGGTCATGCTCCAAAACAGTAGGAGAAAAAAACAAATGGCCATTTATTAATGTGACAAATGCCTATAATGGTTGAGAGAACGGACAGAATAATATGTGTCTCTCACTGTACAAGTGTTGAACACAGCCAGTGGAACACGTCCCATCAAACAATAGGGTTAAACTATCCTAATTAACGCTGCTGTATCATGGTTTAGAGTTGACTTTGTCTGGACTCGGAAAGCACTTCCTCATCTATAGAGAACGGTTCTTGTTTTAAATAAGGATGTAGTTATTATGATTTTGCCTGAGCTGAGTTTCGTTTTGACCCAAACAGGGAGCCTCGCGGTCGTACTGAAGCTGTGAGGCTGAGAACTTCTGGAGGTGGCCCATAATAAGATCTGGGCTCCATAGAGGGGTTCGCGGTCCACATCTGGGCTCTGTAGAGGGGCATGTGGTCCACATCTGGGCTCTGTAGAGGGGCACGCGGTCCACATCTGGGGGCACGTCCACATCTGGTCCACATCTGGGCTCTAGAGGAGCACGGGGTCCACAGAGGGGCACGTGGTCCACATCTGGGCTCTGTAGAGGGTCCACATCTGGGCTCTGTAGAAAAGGGGCACGCGGTCCACATCTGGGCTCTGTAGAGGGGCACGTGGTCCACATCTGGGCTCTGTAGAGGAGCACGGGGTCCACATCTGGGCTCTGTAGAGGAGCACGTGGTCCACATCTGGGCTCTGTAGAGGAGCACGTGGTCCACATCAGGGCTCTGTAGAGGAGCAGGTGGTCCACATCTGGGCTCTGTAGAGGAGCAGGTGGTCCACATCTGGGCTCTGTAGAGGAGCAGGTGGTCCACATCTGGGCTCTGTAGAGGAGCACGTGGTTCAGATCTGGGCTCTGTAGAGGAGCAGGTGGTCCACATCTGGGCTCTGTAGAGGAGCAGGTGGTTCAGATCTGGGCTCTGTAGAGGAGCAGGTGGTCCACATCTGGGCTCTGTAGAGGAGCAGGTGGTCCACATCTGGGCTCTGTAGAGGAGCACGTGGTTCAGATGACTCTTTCTGTGTTCGTTAAGTATTGCCCATGAAGAAAGGAACTAGCCGTACTGTTTCGTTGCAGAAGTTTAGGCAACCAGGAGGTCATTTAAATATAGCAAACTGACAGCTAAGACAACATGTGACACAATATAAAAATATATTATGCCCTAATAACGCTAAGACACATTGAACAACTCTAGTTTTATTCATCGGAATAGTTTACAACAGACTTGCTGAATTCAATGAATTTGAAGTTGTATTCCTGGTGGTTTTACATATATTTTGATCATGATCCCCCCTCCGCCCCCGTAAAGCATGTTCTGACAGGCCCTTTGCGGTGCCCTTCTATCCCGCATGTAGGGTGCATTGGGCTGGCCTGGCCCATCTGCCCATGCTGAGCTATTCCCAGCTGCTCCAGGCTTTTGTCCTCCTCCTCCCCCTCTACGGGCTCTTTGTCACCACTGCATTGGGCCAGCGGGAAGGCTTTAGGGGTGCCACTCCTCGGATCCAGACCCCTAAAATGGTTCCTGATAAAGCATGCTGTGGCACAGACGTCATCATCATGTGGTCTCTCCATCCAGTATTGTTGCTGAGACGACCGGGCAGAACCACACATTGGGTTGGAGTTTGACTAATGGTGTCTTGAGATTTACCAATCCTACATTCCTGGCACACAGGCCTTTTTATCCAGTGTGTGGGTGCACGTGGAGCGGTCGGTCTGTGCTCCAGCTTGGGAAGTCATGCTGAGCGAGGACAGAAGGTTGGGGGGGTTTGTGCCGGTAGAATAGGGATGGTGTGGGCTCGTGTCTGCGTGTAGGATGTGGTTCTGGACTCGTGGCAGGCCAGGATGACTCGGCACCTCGCCTCATTGTTTCCGGCCGCCTGTATGGCCCCGTTACGTCCAGTCAGGACACAGGAGGGGGTGTGTGGAAAGGTTGTCAGGGTGGGGGAATGTCTGATTCATGTTGTCTTCAACCCTCGCGCTTTCAATATCCTTTCTCTGTGCCTGAGGCACTGTAATTTAATCCCTAATTTCCATATAAAGGAAGCAGTGGGAGCCAGAATGCTGTGATACATTCCTGTTCACTTTCTTCATGACATTGAGATTGCTTCCTTCTCAGTGACCGGTTGGCACCTTTATTGTATGTGTACAGTGTTCGTGTGTGATTCATTCTGTGAATTGTTTGCCAACGTTTCCCTTGCCCTATACATTAATGAAGCTGATTGATTTGTGAGTGGTGTGCATCCAGTAAAGTTCTGTATCGTTTGTATAAACGGAGACGTGATTCTGTGGTGTAGTTTTCGTTCACTACCGCCGTTACATGGTGTAATTTGAAGCCCCCAGACTCAATACAGTGATAAAAAACTTAGAGACTCATCATTACTGACCGTTGGTGCTCAAAACGGCGTTAATGTGTCAATCTGAAATTTGTGGTGCCTAGGAACCGTTTTTAGCCATGGTTTATCAGCCATAGTGCACCCCTGTGTGTTGCTGTTGAACAAGGGATGATAAACCCCTCACACCTGTCTGTCACAGTGGTACACTGCTGTTGAAAACATAAGAAATGTCCTGTAGTAGGAGAAAATGAACTCCAATAAAGTGCCGTCCACAGGGTATGTAATGGTGATGCATATTACCAACACCACGAAAGCACCCCCAGACCATCACATTGCCTCCACCATGCTTGACAGATGGCATCAAGCACTCCTCCAGCATCTTTGTATTTGGTCTGCCTAATCTGCCTCTGTCCGGGGTCTTTGTCCGTTTTCATGTATTAATATTTTCGTTTGATTGGCCAGACTAAAATTCTGATCTTTTCCTTAAAAACAGCATCCCGGAGTCGCCTGTTTAATATTGACCTTGATACTGGTGTTTTGCGGTGCTATTAAATGAAGCTGCCAGTTGAGAACCTGTTCCTCATACTAGACGTATTTGTCCTCTTGATCTGCAACAGGGCTTTCCATTCCTCATTAAATACTGGTTAGAGCCAGACTAACAAGTTTCAGAAAACTGTTCTTTGTTTTAGGTCAGTTTGAGCCTGTAATCGTACCCAGAATTGCTGATGCTCCAGATACTGAACCAGTTTTATGTCTTTTTTAATGAGCACAACAGTTTTCAACTGTGCTAACATAATTGTGAAAGGTTTTTCTAATGATCCATTTGCCTTTTTAAACTTGGCTCATTATTAGTTTAACATAGCTTAGCAAACACAGCGTGTTATTGGATCACAGGAGTCATGTTTGCTGATAATTGGCCTCTGTAGATATTCCATAACAAAACAGCTTTTCCAGCTACAATAGTAATTTACAACACAAACAATGTCTACAAAAAAAATATTTTGGAAACAAGGACTTTTAAACGGTAGTGTAGATGAAATACAAATGCAGCCAAGAATGGAGTAAGCTTTTGTCTGTATAATGGTAAGAAATATAAACATTACCAAATGAAACCAGGAAAAATAAATCCTGCTTTTCCTGTTTGAAAGCAATACAGATGTAATCTGTCATTTTGGGATTTGTGTGCTGCCTGGAAACTCCTACCTAGATGACTTAACTCAATCGCTTTCTAGATTTCCAGTTTAGGACCAATCAATAATTGCAAAATCTCCCACAACATTGTGCCACAAACAAAAATCTAATGCGTCGAGAAATGTCAACTCTGTTCATCTACCGACTTTATGTTCATCAAAATCGCAGCCCAAGCAATGTGTGTCGATGAAGTGACTTTGTTGAGGATATGTAAAGTAAGCGGTTCCAGGAAACGCCCTGCCTTGCAAACTCTCACACATCCAAGTGGAGTATTACAGGGGTCTTCCCTCATGCTTTTCGATCTTTATTCCAGGAGCCATAGTCTCTGTCTCTGCTACTGCCGTCACCACTCCTGCTAACTGCACGTTTCACCATATATGGGCATTTACTGCTCCTTGCCTGACAGCCTTTCAGAACCATTTCCTCCCTCCCCATTGGCTGCCGCAAATACTGCCTTTTCTCTGGTTTCAGCGGATTGGCTGAAGAGTAGAGCAGGGCGGGAAGGATTTTTTTTCTGTTGTATTTGACAGCCACTCCCCAAAATCCCTCGTCTCATTGCCGTGTTCTGTTTGTTACGAGGGACACTGTGAGGACCTTTCCTTTTTTCCACAAAGCCTGTTTCCATTTGGGAAGGAAATGGAAGTCACAATGTGAGGAGAGAAGAAATCCCTCTGTGGTAATGACAGCCATGTCTTTCTAAACCTGGATGGGTTTTGTAAGAAATTACTCGTTTGGAGGGATTTGACCTGTTCAGTCTTTCCCAACCTGACAGGTCCAGGCAGTCACATGGGGGTGTTGACTTCTGCACTGTCATCACGCATGTCTGGCATACTGCCCTCAGACCACCCTTTCATACCTCCAGCTCTTCATTTCATACCCCCAGCTCTCCATTTCATACCCCCAGCTCTCCATTTCATACCCCCAGCTCTCCATTTCATACCCCCAGCTCTCCATTTCATACCCCCAGCTCTCCATTTCATACCCCCAGCTCTCCATTTCATACCCCCAGCTCTCCATTTCATACCCCCAGCTCTCCATTTCATACCCCCAGCTCTCCATTTCATACCTCCAGCTCTCCATTTCATACCCCCAGCTCTCCATTTCATACCCCCAGCTCTCCATTTCATAGCCCCAGCTCTCCATTTCATACCTCCAGCTCTCCATTTCATACCCCCAGCTCTCCATTTCATAGCCCCAGCTCTCCATTTCATAGCCCCAGCTCTCCATTTCATACCTCCAGCTCTCCATTTCATACCTCCAGCTCTCCATTTCATACCTCCAGCTCTCCATTTCATACCCCCAGCACTCCATTTCATAGCCCCAGCTCTCCATTTCATACCTCCAGCTCTCCATTTCATACCTCCAGCTCTCCATTTCATACCTCCAGCTCTCCATTTCATACCTCCAGCTCTCCATTTCATACCTCCAGCTCTCCATTTCATACCTCCAGCTCTCCATTTCATACCTCCAGCTCTCCATTTCATACCTCCAGCTCTCCATTTCATACCTCCAGCTCTCCATTTCATACCTCCAGCTCTCCATTTCATACCCCCAGCTCTCCATTTCATACCTCCAGCTCTCCATTTCATACCCCCAGCTCTCCATTTCATACCCCCAGCTCTGTACTCCCACCTCCTGTGGTGCTGTAACACACGGCTCCCAACCCAGACTGGTCTGCTGTTTGTAGATGCTGCTCTGCTACTAGTGTGTTCTGTAATACGGCTCTCCTGGGTTTCAAGGATTCAAACTGTTTAGCAATGTCAGTGTCTGGCGAGTTTGAGGCACACTCCGTGCAGTTCTCCTTTTGGCTCTGCAACACGGTTTCTTACTTGACCGATATTTTGTTTGCTGTTGAATAGTGTTCATTGTTTCGGTCCTATAGTCAGGAAATGGTCTGCACATTCATGGATGTTACTGCTGTTGTATTCGCTAGCTGGTTCGTGTATTCGTCGGTTCTCATTCGACATGGGCTATTTATAAGCTACACGAACAGACTATATTAGACACATTATTTGACTAAATTAGACAACATTTGACATGAAGATTATTTGTGGTGCCTTAGTACATATACAGCTGAAGTATCGGAAATACCTGCTTAAAATGCCACATGGCAGGCTAGCGTTCCTGGCACGTTTGCATTGCCCATTCTGCGTGCCAGTCACTCATCTGCTGAAAACACAGTCATTATGATTGTGTCAGTCATTTCTTTAAAAGGCAAATATCTGAACTCCTACATCCTCGTCTACACGACAACACTCCTGTCTCCCGTCTCTCTCTCTCACTGTGCTCGGACCAGGCTGGTTGCTGTGGAGATGATCATTCTTCCGGCCTGTCAGTCCTAGCGCTGCAAATTTGGTCTATTTTTGGGAGTGTTTCTGTTTTCCTCTTAAAATAAAAAAAAAGTTATATGATGTCACGGAACAGGCCGACATGTAATGAAGCTTTGTCTACTAACTGCTCTTCACTGTGTAGCCACTTAGGGTCTTCTACACTGCCTGGTCTTTGGTATGTAAATCTACTAAGAGTCGGATGTTTCTGTGCCAATCCAGTTTTCCAATCTTTGCCCTAACGTTAGAGTGCTCATGTATCTCTTTCTCCAGACTGGTTCCAGTACCACATAGCTCCTGTTACTGAGTTATATGGTGCTGAATATTAAGATACTAATAAGGCTGGATTTTGGACTTATTCAGGTTGCCTGTTGCTCTCTAAGGAATGAGTCAGTCCAAGACATGTTGCCACAGAACAGTCTTGCTACCGTTTCTTAATATCTCAATGACGACGTACAACGTACAATAGTTAGCTGGTGTTGGTCTCCGTCCAGAAGGTTGTTTACTGCGAGCCTGCATGTCATCACATAAACAGGGTTCTAGAAGCTACATCTGCACTCTTATCGTCAACGGCAACACTGCGGTGCGTGCCTGACATGGAATGTGTTTATGTATTTATTGGCAGTGCTCTCCTAACTATCACAGTGACCTCATCACGCTCCGGCATTCTGGCTTCATCTATATACTCGTGACTCCATCGAATAATATTTATTGAGGCTCGAAGCGAGATCCTCTTATGTACTTGTCGTATCGCATAATTCCTGCGCACAGCAAACACAATTAACACCACAGACTGTCGCATTTAACACCCGGGGGGCCCTGTCGTTGTCATTGGTCACAGCCATACCAGAGCTGCCTGGGGCCGGGGTGTGGAATGTCTGGAACGACAGGCCTGCTGGACTACCAGGTCGGCCGCCTGGTAAACTGTGTGGTCATACTCCTGCAGCGAGTCCAGTCTGGCTAGCTCACGCTACGCTACACTCATACAACCAAGCGCCCACTGCACTACGTTACACTCATACACCCAGCGCCCACTGCGCTACGCTCGTCCATTTCATGTCACATCTACAGTATAATGCATTTAGCTTCAATTGCTCTTATTTGTACCAAGGTTTTGCCAGATATTTCACACTCTATACTGAGTTTTTCCTGTGTTTTGGCCTGCAGAACATCTACAGTTGTTGCACAATCATCAGGCTCGTTATAAACTCTTTTCTCTCCATGCATCAACCAGCTGTTGGAGGGCTCGTGCACTCTCTATGCCCTATTGTAGGCACTTGGAGGCTACGCAACCCCAGACACAGCTGGCTATGATCCACTGGGTTGACACATTCCTGTAACCATCATTAATAGTTACAGTGATTTGTGACACATTCCTGTAACCATCATTAATAGTTACAGTGATTTGTGACACATTCCTGTAACCATCATTAATAGTTACAGTGATTTGTGACACATTCCTGTAACCATCATTAATAGTTCCAGTGATTTGTGACACATTCCTGTAACCATCATTAATAGTTCCAGTGATTTGTGACACATTCCTCTTGTAACCATCATTAATAGTTCCAGTGATTTGTGGCACATTCCTCTTGTAACCATCATTAATAGTTCCAGTGATTTGTGGCACATTCCTGTAACCATGAGTGCCCCCCGAGCCTGCCGTTTTAGAGTTGCTTTGACCTAATCGTTTGGCTAAAACTATTTGGCCGGTGTCCCGATTGCTCAAGTCTTTAATTCGGCACATTCCTCCTGCATCCAATGCGTTTACTTTGAGAACCGGTTGTTCGCTTACCATCTAATCCCAGACCTTGACACTTGCCTTTGTTAGGAGATGATCAATTGTATTAGCTTCAGCTGTCGCTGGTCATAATGTTTTTGGCTTATCATTTTATACACACACCTATAGACTTGCCTGAAGAAATGATGAAAATATGCATTTTGTCTCAACATAGATTAGTGTTCGCAAATGCACGTGTACCAAAAGAACATCTGTCAGTGCAAACGAATGGTGTCTTCAACACAACGTCAAATGTTTCCGGACAAGATGTCACTTGCCTGTTCAAGCTGCAAAGAAAATCGCATTCCACCTTTCCAACAGTTCTGTTTCCCCGGGCAAGCTTTAGTTTCAACCCTAACCTACTTCTTGATTACCACTATATCATTTAGCAGTGTTTTTTTATTCACGGTCAGAACATAGGTATGTCAACCAAACACACCCAGGTCATAATCTGGTTTCTTTAAATAAAGTCTATTAGGTCGGGATCATACCAGTGTAGCAGCAATGAGTCATCATTGGTCTTTTAACCATTGTCCGTACTACAGAGTCTGTAGTGTTAATGGGACTCAATGAACTACTGGATACCTGCAGCTCAACATTAGTCATGATTTCACAATCACCACATCGTCATGGAAGGCCTACTTGTGCTTTGTTGCTAAACGTTTTTTAAGCTGAGATAGGTGATTTATTTGTTATTGAGTTAAAAATAGTTTTTAAAAAGTCTGATGGTAGTGTGTCAAGACAACACGTGGAAGCTTTAAGATGTCATTGTTTGACTGTGTAGTTATGATGGTAATAATACTGAATAAACAAGCAAATTCTATTTTGCAGTGGACAAGAGTTCTGGTGCCATCTGCTTCAGGGGCTTGGTAAGCCTGTCTACCATGGCAAACTGAGTGCGGAATGGCAAACTGAGTGCGGAATGGCAAACTGAGTGCGGAATGGCAAACTGAGTGCGGAATGGCAAACTGAGTGCGGAATGGCAAACTGAGTGCGGAATGGCAAACTGAGTGCGGAATGGCAAACTGAGTGCGGAATGGCAAACTGAGTGCGGAATGGCAAACTGAGTGCGGAATGGCAAACTGAGTGCGGAATGGCAAACTGAGTGCGGAATGGCAAACTGAGTGCGGAATGGCAAACTGAGTGCGGAATGGCAAACTGAGTGCGGAATGGCAAACTGAGTGCGGAATGGCAAACTGAGTGCGGAATGGCAAACTGAGTGCGGAATGGCAAACTGAGTGCGGAATGGCAAACTGAGTGCGGAATGGCAAACTGAGTGCGGAATGGCAAACTGAGTGCGGAATGGCAAACTGAGTGCGGAATGGCAAACTGAGTGCGGAATGGCAAACTGAGTGCGGAATGGCAAACTGAGTGCGGAATGGCAAACTGAGTGCGGAATGGCAAACTGAGTGCGGAATGGCAAACTGAGTGCGGAATGGCAAACTGAGTGCGGAATGGCAAACTGAGTGCGGAATGTTTTTTTAGCTGATCTTTCCTGATGACCGGAATGGAATAGTGATTGTTGCTTATCCAATATGAATACTTCTTGGTTTACAACTTAAAATGGAAGAAATTCTTTGGGGCAATGCTCAGGGGTTTTATCCATCCGAAATCTTTTCAGCCATGGGGAACCCTCAGCTTTGCTATCATTGAACATGTAATACAATGTAACATTGGGCCCTGGCGTCGTTGGTTATGCAATATCCAGTTAGTCCGCTGTGGAACTATGTTTGGATGTTTGTACATCAATAAATAGGAATGTTAAGTAATACTTTGACTTGTCCGATAGGATTTTTGACCCATCAACAATTCTTCAATTCTAACATTGTCACGTAATTATCAATACGTACATTCTTCATTTGCGTAGAATGGCTACATTCTGACATGCAATGCATGAGTCACAGGTAGAAATGCTATGATATAAGAGGACTGCTGACAACCAGGAAGCGAACTCAAAGGGTTCTCACAATGCTCTCCCAAAAAAACGTGATGTCTTTAGGTCTAGAACATAATGTGTTTAGCTCAGACGGGTAGCCAGAGAATGTTATTTTCATGTTCACCTGTTGAAATTGAACAAGTGACATAACCAAAGTCTTTGCTAAGAAAATCCAAAATGACTGCTTTGGTTGGTCATTTTGTTTTTGGGATAGTTCTATAATCTTTTTCTTATTTGATGCAGCTTCATCGAAATTGTTATTTCTGACACCATAAGAGCCAGTTGCGGTTACATGATGGTGCACAGAGATGGATGTGCACACACACACACACACACACATCAGTTGAGACGGCACGGCATGATGAGTGTGATGATGATGGCCTTGTTATAGTCTAGTTATTAAATGTCCTTTGACCTTTGTTCTTTAGATTCATCCAATAGCGGAAGACCAGATCGTGCGCTGTTTGTGTTGCTGTTGGGTTTTTGGGAGTGTTCTCTGGAGAGGACAAGGTGTGGAGCTGGTCTTGTGATTTACAGTCACACAGGCACCTAGAATCTCACACACTTTAACCAGACTTTAATTACTTTATTTTCGTTGCGATTGTGTCATGGTTGAACTCTGTCAGTTTATGTTGTAAGAGTCTCGTGGTGGTTGTCCCAGGTAGATTTCCAACACTCCCTTTTTTGCAACATCGTTGTTTGTATTTAACTGCTCTAACTGACTGACCGCTATTGCAGTTAGATTGAAGCACTGTATCTCACACCCAAATGCATGTTGAAAGTGCCTAATTTGGTTACTTATTTCCCCCTTAATTGAAACACAGTGGCTGGAGAGTAACGGGCTGCCGGCTGTTATGTCGTCTTGGTTTCCACTGCACAGTGAAGTGTGGGTGGTGACTGACAGCCAGCCTGTAGTTCAGTCTCATGGGGTTCAAACTGTTTCCTCATCCCTGATTAGGTAACTTCAGCTGTATGTTTTGACGTCTGCTTGAAGGATTAAATGTTAATTAACAGGCCTTAATGTGAGGATGAGTGTACTATGCTGACAGGACAACATGGTGGGTACTGATTCTGGTTCTGATGGGGCCTTTTATGTTTAAATAGTCTGCAGCCAGTAGGTCTCTGATCTGTGTGTGTGAAACCCTGTGACCGCAAGGCCTTTCAGTGATCCTGCCGGGGAATTAACAAACACGAACACAACTGGAACCCAAACCAGCACAGTGCATCACGCTGATCGTACAATCACATGGGTCATGATGGAACCCACTCTCCCCCGCCGGGAGGGTGTCACCACGGAGTCCGATGACGTCGCGGTGTTGCGTTGTGCATCTCGGGGGCGTTCTTTTGTGGACATCTGGCCTATTTATTGTGTAAGGGTGTTATATAAGATTTGAGGTAAGCTTAGGGTTTGACTTTATAGGGCACAAGCAAATGGCAGACCTGTCTCTCTGATGGCGTCAATAAAACCAACACGGCTCCATTTACATATTCAGCAAAGAAAGACGAAATTTGAATGAGTCATAGGCAGTATCTAGGCAGAATAGTTGAACAAATAAATTCACTATATGGCAGGCAGTCAATAACGATGCTTATTAGAGAATGAATCTTTCTACTTGACTAGGGAGGAAGTGAATGATTCTTTCTCCTTTACTAGAGAGGAAATGCAGTGTGGACAAAAATATGAATAACCTTTGAGCAGTTAAAGGCAGTCTAATTGTGTCCCGGTTTCAGCGGTTACACGGCTAAACGCTCACTGTCTCGGGGCTTGTCCGATGTCCTCCTGATCTACTTGATCTCATCTCTTACTTTTATGGTAGGGGAAGACACGTCCAAACACGTCTGAGATGCAGTATGTCTTTCATTCTATCTTTTGTCTGAAAATATGCCACGTCGTATGCTATTTGTTCAACAACGCTGCAGTCTAAGGACTGAATGATTCGCTATGCACAGGACAGAGTGTGTTATGTATCAGTCTGAGTTGCTACATACCGCTTGAACAGATCTCTGACATCACTTTTCAGGTGATTGCAGGATTTGCCAATTGGTTCGTTTTCTATTGTCTCTGGTTGCATATTGTAATCCCGTGATGTCTGTGTGTTTGTCCACAGACGGGGCGTATCGACAAGGCCTACCCCACAGTGTGTGGCCACACCGGCCCGGTTCTGGATATCGACTGGTGCCCCCACAATGATGAGGTCATCGCCAGCGGCTCGGAGGACTGCACAATTATGGTAAGGTTTCGGGTGTTTCTTACAGTACAACCTGGGCAAAGGCCAGGCGCCGATTGCAAATGCATGGATGACAATGTCATCGCTATGTGTAGCATTGGCACAGGCCAAGTCCCCGTCTGGAGTAGATTGGACCTAGAGAGGGGGACCTGTCATGTATTAGAATTAGCTTGGGGAAAGGGTTTAGCCATTTTATAGGGCTGAGGTCACTAACTTGTTTGAAGTTTTTCTTCCTCTGTCCTTATTTGGCCTGTGACTATTTGGCCTGTGACTATTTGGCCTGTGACTATTTGGCCTGTGACTTGCAGTGATCCATGTTCTTAGGTATGCTTCTATCACTTCCCTACCTGTGGTCGTCTACTTCACCATGTAGCTCTCAGAACGTCACAGAACATACTTCCTCCTTTCGAAATAACTAGACGTCTAGAATCACTCTCGTCCTAAACATGTTTTAACATGGCATTCAGTAATCTAACTGTATATCCAAGTTGAACCTTCAAATGTTCCACGTTTGATATCCCTGCTGAAAGTACGCTGTGAGTGTGGTCTTTGAAAGTAACGTTGGTTTTCAATTATTAATCTCTAAGCTGAAATTCTCCTGTCCCTCCGCCGATTATATGGATCCTTGGGTAAACAATGTTTGCCTCACCATATTTGTAAGTTTGTACAGGCTGTGTTGTCATCAGGATGTGAGGTATTCACTATGTACACAAACATAATGAGTGTGGTGTTTAGCTCTCTGCTGCCCCCTTGTGTATCAGGGTTGTATCACGGTCTGATTTACTTCCTCATTTCTGTCAATGATGTAAATGAGTTTTCTTATTACTATGAAACAGTGGACAGCCATTCGCTGTCCCATACCATGTCCTGGTCCTGACCTCTGACCCATGTCTGCAGGTGTGGCAGATCCCTGAAAACGGGTTGGTCACTAACCTGGCTGAGCCTGTGGTGGTGCTTGAGGGACACTCCAAACGAGTTGGCATCATTACCTGGCACCCGACGGCACGCAACGTCCTCCTCAGTGCTGGTGAGTGATATCCTCCTGTCCAATCCTCTGAGTGGCCCGTGAGAGTCAGACCGTTTCATTGTTATGGTTCTGCTTCAGGTCTTATTCACAGTCTCTGTGTGTGTGTGTGTGTGTGTTCCACAGGCTGTGACAACCTGATCATCATCTGGAACGTGGGGACCGGTGAGGCCATGATCCAGCTGGAGGACATGCACCCCGACGTCATCTTCAGTGCCTGCTGGAACCGCAACGGCAGCCTGATCTGCACCGCCTGCAAGGACAAGACCATCCGTGTGATCGACCCTCGGAAGGAGGAGGTCATTGGGGTGAGAACCAAGGACCTGTGTTCACTGTCATGTACCCATGAGACTCATTACATGTTGACATAATGTCCCCCCCCACTGGTTTAGTGTCCCGAGTCACCCCCCCAGTTGACCCTCTGACTCTATGACCCTCTGACTCTATGACCCTCTGACCCTCTGACTCTATGACCCTCTGACTCTATGACCCTCTGACTCTATGACCCTCTGACTCTATGACCCTCTGACTCTATGACCCTCTGACTCTATGACCCTCTGACCCTGATGCACCTCTGACCCTGATGCACCTCTGACTCTATGACCCTCTCACTCTATGACCCTCTGACTCTATGACCCTCTGACTCTATGACCTCTCTGATGCACCTCTGACTGACCCTCTGACTCTATGACCCTCTGACTCTATGACCCTCTGACTCTATGACCCTCTGACTCTATGACCCTCTGACTCTATGACCCTCTGACTCTATGACCCTCTGACTCTATGACCCTCTGACTCTATGACCCTCTGACTCTATGACCCTCTGACTCTATGACCCTCTGACTCTATGACCCTCTGACTCTATGACCCTCTGACCCTGATGCACCTCTGACCCTGATGCACCTATGACCCTGATGCATCTCTGACCTTCTGACCCTATGTCCCTATGCCACAGGAGAAGGAGAAGGCCCATGAGGGTGCCCGGCCGATGAGGGCCATTTTCCTGTCAGACGGGAACATATTCACCACGGGCTTCAGCCGTATGAGTGAGAGACAGCTGGCCCTGTGGAACCCGGTGGGTGAATACGTCTTCGTCAATTCCTCCTCTTCATCAAAACACATAACGGGTCCCTTATCTCGCCCTGTTACCTTTGGAGTGCACTAGTTTTGACCAGGTCCCATATATATTTATAGAGTATGTAGTGAATTACATGTAGGGTGGTATTTGGGACGTCACTCTGATTTTGTTTAATTTGCAGCAATCTATGGATGAGGCCATCACTGTGCATGAGATGGACACCAGTAATGGAGTCCTTCTGCCCTTCTATGATCCTGACACCAATGTGGTTTATCTGTGTGGTAAGGTGAGTGAGCTTTATCCGGCACATTACACGAACATCCATTCGATCCGCTGTGCACGGGGCGTCGCCACAAGTCTCGACGTAATTCCGGAAATTAGGGAAGACGGAGGAGTCATCCAGGATATGAAAATTGTTTCTTGGCGCTTGTTTGCCCGGCAACATTTTTAAACAGAAACGCTTAAAGGGTTTATGTTGGTTCATTTGGTTGCCAGGGTGACAGCAGCATCCGCTACTTTGAGATCACGGACGAGGCCCCGTTTGTCCACTACCTCAACAGTTTCGTCAGCAAGGAGCCCCAGAGGGGTATGGGGTACATGCCGAAGAGGGGGCTGGACGTCAACAAGTGTGAGATCGCCAGGTACATAAAACCGACGGTTTAGGACTGCGTGGCGTGCTGGATTGGTTGACTTAGTGTTGGTCGGAGGTTGCCCTTGGATGTGAAGCTATTTTCCGACCATGGCCACCAGGAGGCAGCACAGACCAGATCAGTGAGACGCTCTCTTAACCAGGCTCTCCTTCAGAAGGTTGCCGTTTAACCTGATTAATGGGTCAGTTTTACATGATTGTTGACAATGTCTGAGGGTTTTGGTTGTGTCTTTATCGCAGACGTGCATTTAGGCCGGGTGGCAGTGAGCGGAAGGAAACAAACGCTAGACGATAGGCCTGTCATTGGTTATGTTGAGGGTAATTTGCCGTTTATGTTGACAGGTTTTATAAATTACATGAGAGGAAGTGCGAACCGATCATCATGACTGTGCCCAGAAAGGTGAGCTTGTCTGTTTTGATTTCGAGGGACCTTGGAGTCAAATAGTGTCAGTTCTGTAACCGACCGGTCTGCGCTCCTATGCTTCTCTCTGCAGTCCGACCTGTTTCAGGACGACTTGTACCCAGACACATCCGGGCCCGACTGTGCCATTGAGGCAGAAGACTGGTTTGAGGGAAAGAATGGCGAACCTATTCTGATTTCCCTGAAGAATGGCTACGTCCCGGGCAAGAACCGTGACCTTAAGGTGGTCAAGAAGAACATACTGGACAACAAGATTAGCCATACCACCGAGAAGCCAGCCAACAAGTGTGCTACAACTGCGGTGAGTGCTGTGTCTACTGTACTGTTGTCACTCAACCCTTTGTGATCAAATCATGCGCTGGTGCCAACTCCGATTTGGTGCCACCAGTGGAAAGTGTTAGCCTTGAACTCTGGTAGCCTTGAACTCTGGTAGCCTTGAACTCTGGTAGCCTTGAACTCTGGTAGCCTTGAACTCTGGTAGCCTTGAACTCTGGTAGCCTTGAACTCTGGTAGCCTTGAACTTTGGTAGCCTTGAATTCTGGTAGCCTTGAACTCTGGTAGCCTTGAACTCTGATAGCTGATTGTTTCCCTGTTATTTATAATGGTTTCTGTTTGACAGATATTAGACAAAGGTAAGCCAGCAGATATTTTAGTTGCATAAAATGCAAGAACATTCATCAAACATTATCAAGTATGAATAAGTTGATTTATTTTTATAGTGTAGTTGATAGTATAATTGCATGGTTTCAAAGCCTACAGTAGGATCTAACCCTAGGGTCTATACAGTGTAATAGTGAGTTTGCTCCTTTTATTTGTATTCCTTTTTTTATTCTAATTGTTGATGTGTGTTTTGTGGGCTTTTTGGTAGAGCTTACCATGGCTTCCTCCATTGCTAGTAAAGGTTGAATAATTATATTTCATTCATGACAGTTATGCCTGGGAATATGATGTGTTACTATAAAACAACTTGATATGGTCGTACTACGTACTTTGAAAAAAAGTCCCAACACTTGTCATTTATCGTCTTCAGTTCTGCCTTGGCCTGTGTATTTTACAGCTGGAGCCATGAAACATTGGTGACTGGGTGTGTTCTGGAACTGGGTGTGTTCTGGAACTGGGTGTGTTCTGGAACTGGGTGTGTTCTGGAACTGGGTGTGTCTCTGACTTCACACGATGGTAGCCTTTCCCAAATCCTTCCTTGCTTTGACCCACCCTCTCTCGGCTTCCTGCCCCACCTTACCCACAACCTAGCTGGCTGCTTGTCCACTGCCCTGGCCTCCATTTTGGTCTGGCCTGTAATCATGCTAGACTTGGCTGCTGTCATTCAGCCTTTAGGCGCGCCTTGTTAACCCTTAGGCTGCCACAGGAAGTTTTTTGCTGAACTGGAACCAGTGTAAACACCTCAAGTAAGAGTCCCTTATATTTTCTGCCTCTGTGTTCCTCAGAAAAACGAAGCTAAGCTGGACGAGGTCTTGAAAGAAATCAAATCCCTAAAGGACCTGGTCAGCAGTCAGGAGAAGCGAATCATCCAACTTGAAGAGCAGATGTCTAAGGTCGCCATTTAAGGACCCTCGCCTCATCCGCCACAATTCAGGACGACCCATTGGCTGGGAGGTGGGCGGGACCCGTCACTGCCAATCCCCATGACAGCGTTCTGCCCGAAGCCTTCCTAGCAACGATCCCAAGCAACATTCCAGGATGAACTTTTTTTCTTTTTCTTATCCGGACCCTTTAGGTCGAGTTTGACTCTACATGTTTCCAGCACCATCTACAGGCTTTCTCTGCTCCTGGCACATTTCCCAAATCTTAGGATATTTCGGCAGTGTAGAACCTAGGACACCTCCTAACACCTAAACTTTGACTGTGGTTGATTGTTTTGTGTTGATCTTGTGAGCCATTGGTTGAACTTCCATTTAAATTAGGTTAAACTTGTATCGTTCTGGGCGGCGTCAGAAATCTGAACTACAACTCTGGTCTCCTCTAATAGGAGGAATGCAGACTCAGATGAACACAGGAGCATCCTATGTTGCCATGGTTATCTTCTCAACTGTTTTCAAATCGTGTGAAAACCTGCCGAATAATATAGTCAGAGGGTTTTGGGAGTGCCCTGTATATATCCGTCAGTCGTTGGCCATAATTGGCTCAACTGAGGTGGTAAATGTAAAAGGAATTTGATGGGTAGACCAAAAAGACCTGGCAAAAAACGTGTAGTGATTTCAGCCCTTTACCTCACTTAACGCAGATGGACTAAGAGAAAGTAAGAGAGGGAAAATGTCCATTCCTTTTTAATAAGTGGCAGTTTGTCTCGTTAATTGTATGAAAATGTATCACCTGTCCTTCTGCTTTTATAAGAGTATGACCAACCAACTTCCAATGTGAACAGTTCCCATTTACCGTGGTACACCCAAATGTTTTATGTGCTTCGTCTCCCACACACGTTAACTTTATAGAGTTGCCAAATTTGAAAAGAGTTTTGTTTACAGACCTTCTTGACAGTATTTTGTTTTATCTTTGTTTACCGGGAGGATGAAACGCAAACTGTAAGGGGCATGGCAATATGCTGATGAAGCAAAGTTGGTCTGGGTTCAACGATCAGTCGACACTGTAAATGACGTCAACGGAGGTTCGGCTGTGTCATTATAGGACGGGGACTCCACTGGACAGTCTTTAGTCGTTGAAAGTCTACAGGTCATTCGTTGCTAGCTTTTTCCATAGACTTTCAGTTACTACGGCAACATTAGCTCCCTGGTATAACCAATGTCGTTTCGCTGTCTGAAAGCCTTGTAACTCCATTTTAGCTGTCGTTTTTTCTTTTTGTACACTTATTAATAGCATTAACCCCCACTTAAAGCTGTCGTTTTATCTTAACTCCAGAACAAAACATTTGTCAATTAATTTGGGAAAAAATGGGGTTTTACATCGGGAAAATACATTTTCCTGTCATGTTGCACATATAGATTTCCCTGTGAACTGGTTTCTTCTTTGGAGTTGGTTACGAAGGCGCACGTCACATTCCAGATTGTTATTCACAAGACCACAATGACCAACTTTCCAGTAGATATCCAGTCTGGTAAAACTGAAATGTGCTGTTGTTTACCACTATATTTGTTTTCCCCTCGATTGTACCCCTCTGGACTCAGGTGGTGTTTATGTACTGTAGGCTCTGCACTGGAAGACTCAGTGCTGCTGACTCGCGACATGTAATAGTGTGTAGCGACATGTAATAACGTGTAGCGACATGTAATAGCGTGTAGCGACATGTAATATTGTGTAGCGACATGTAATAGCGTGTAGCGACATGTAATAGCGTGTAGCGACATGTAATATTGTGTAGCGGCATTTAGTGTCCTGGGTGGCCACTCTTCTAAGGGTTGTTGTGTCGATGTGTGCTGCCCAGAGAAGGACCAATCGAATTTGAGGTGATGTGGCTGTTTAACATATCCACAGAATTTAACCGATGAATCAATCATGGTGTTTGAATGTCATCTTTGCCATAATCAACCCCAACGTGGAACTATATCCTGGTGTTCAGGGTTCATGGGCTGCTGGCCGTTCGTTTCCCAATATGCCCACATGTATTCAGTAATCCGAAAGTGAGTCGCATGGTGTGTGTCAGTGTCTACAGGTTGATGACGGTCAACAATATGTAAACATGGAGAAATAAGTTTTTCAACACGTGTAAGTATGTGCCTCATATTGTTGGAGTTGTGGAGCTTGTACCTTTTATGCATTTTGTTCTTGTTTCCCCAAATACTAAAATGTGAGAGGAATTTTAGCTGTTCAGTAGATTCACCGGAGGGTGTGACCATGGTTTGGGTCGACGTTAACAGGATTGGCTGGTGTGGTGTTTATTTAGTCATTGATATACTGTATGTTTTACCCCGTGTTTCCTTTTCCAGTTCTCCCATATCATACAATATATCCCGCTATGAACTTCCTTAGCATAAATGGAAATAGTTTCCCCTTTAATAATTCACTAGCTAATCAGAAAAATTAGGAGTCGTTTGGATCGTCCGAATGCTTGATGGTGGTGCCAACTGTGTTTGTTATTTTGTCATGCTATTTTGTTATGCTTGTTTTCCAGTGGGTGGTAGTAGTGGTGGTGTTGGTGGTGGTGTGTTGAGCATCAGAGAGTTTGTTACCATGGAAAAGATCAAAGTGCCATAGAGGTTTTGCAGAAAGTGCTTGTAGATGACATGGGTTTGAGAATGGAGTTTTTTTTTAGGTCGGAGAGATGATTGATGAGCTGCCTGAGTGAAACTTGACTGTTGTCATAGAAACCGCAGAGAATGGACATTTCCATTAATCAATCCGCGATATGGATCTGTTGTCAGGGAAGGTTGTCATGGTCTGTGTGTTCTGTCCTGCCCAGCCCTGTGTGTGTGCGCGTCAGTTTCTGGCACACAGGAGACAACACGGTTTATGTCAAGAGTATTATTAGTTAATAGTGATTTAAAGGGACACTAGGTTGGAAATGCTGTAGAGAGAGAAGTATGTGTTTCAAATGAAGCCCTGGAAAATGATTTAAAGCTAATAACATGACCATGTCTTTGTATTTTTTATTTTCCGGGGGGTTAAAGTATGTTTGGGTGTTGGGTTATGGTAAGTTTTAAATGCTTCCTGTTGTCTGCGTTCTCCTTGCTGCATTCCCTGCTACGATATGTTATGACGGAGCAGAATCTCCATTCTGTCACAGGTATTATAACAAAGAAATCGCTTACAGAAAGAGAGATTTTTGAGCCTCTTGTGGAGATGTGTTCAGCATTTTTGTTAATTCTTCCTGCTTAAAGAATCAAACTCATTGATTATCAGAAAAATTAATAAAGAAAAAAAAGTTTATTTCTGGTGTCACGTTTTTCATTGTTGAATAGGACTGGCCAAGTAGCACCTTCTAATAAACATTGAAACACAGTTTGTATAATTATACCCCATTTTCTTAATCCCATATTTTTTCGAAGCAATGCATATATGTAACCATACCGATTCATAATTTGTTTACTTCGTATTGTATACACTGATTCATTTTTGTAAATGGCAGCTTCCTGTTTGCCCAGTAGTTCTGCCTGTATCTCACTATGGGGCTGGTCCTTACGTGTCCTGCAAGTGAACAATGAATATTTACATTTTTGGTTTTACTATTCGAAAGGTTTAACTCTTGAGTGAATCCTGCAACATCTATTGGGGTAGATTGAAAACTGGTAGTCACACAGAATTTTCGTGAAACGCTGTTTATTGATCATCTAAGTAATATCGTGTTGATTTGCATCACACGATCTTACTCAAAACAGCACTCCTCGTTTATTCACCATTAGCTCATGCAAAACAAGCGGTTGGATGTAAGTAAACATGTCCCTCTTAAAGTTAGGACACCACCTGTCATAATACGGAAGTGTACTACTCACTGGCTGGGTCAGAGCCCGATCATTACTGCTGTGGGCTGTAGAGAGACAACTGATACAGAACCCAAGGCAGGACACCGATGTGGTGTGCATCTCTACGATGGTTCCCGATCCACTGGAGACCGGAGGAGTTTGACTCCCTGGTAGTGACGGCTCTGACAGCAGAAAGAACGACGACCTCCGCCAGGCGTTGATGGAGATCTGTAATACCGCAATCCTTCACACATGAACTCACTTTGTATTCACTGTAACATTTTATTATTCCGCTCATTACAAATACGTCACTATGACCCAGCGCGCGTGTGTTTACCTGACCGTACGAAATCAAAGTCTGCGACTAAAACCGTCAACCACGTGTCTACCCAAAATGTTGTTAATCACACCAGTGGCACCTAACCGCTGTGTGCAGAACAGAAGCACCGAAAAAACCAGGACAGATGTAAGTTTTGAGGCGTGTGTTTGTAGCAGACAGTCAAGTTTATATTTTAGGCTTGTATATGTGTGATTTAATGAAAGACAGGACCTCGAGATGTGCTGCTCCTGTAGGTTGTGTGGATACAAGCTGCAATCTGGGTAACGTAATTAGAGAGGATGCAGTTGGAGGCAGAGGAACCTAGAAACCCGCCCTACAAAGAACTGAAATATCAAGTAACCGTCAACATGGACAAAACATTTAGCATCGTCTTATCGTCTTATTCGGTGAAAGCAGATTGAACTCCGTGAAGACATGAAGGATGTGAACATATACTATCAATGTATAAGGTCTTTCAAAAACAATGAAAAACATGCAGGCTAGATTAGATTGTTAATGTCTGCTCGAGTTTCATATCAGTAGGCTATATCATTATAGTTACATAAACGCCTGTGAGTGATTGTGAATAAATCAAATATATAAAGAAATATTGATAATTGTTCGTAAACGGCTCTTTCATATTTCTGTCATATGTAAGCTTCAGGATCTGGTAAGAGAAAAGCACACCCGCCTCCATCAGACTGTCCAAATCTTATAAGCATCCACCCTAACCCAGTGTTGGGGGCGGGAGAGACCCAGGGGGGTGGAGATGGAAATGTGGAGGGATGGACATTATTCTGGAATCAGCTGGGGGTTTTACCACTGGAGAACATTCAGTTTAGTTTTACAGGGTGGCACTTGGACCCTCCAGCTGTTCAGCTCTCCTGGTTTGAATCCTGGTACCGTTCTGTCCAGAAGAGCGACTCGCGCCAGACTAAACATCTGTAAGTATGTTTTCTTTCCTAGGTACCTTTACATGGCTTAGAATAGTTTTGTTAGCAGAAACATAGAATTTAAAAATCACATTCAGTATAGTTATAATATGTATAGTTGTTGCTTTTTCAAAGTTGTGAGAAACATAGACTTTGTCTAATGCCATGTTTTGTTTGTACATCAAATCAGTTTAGTTTGTTTATATCGTTGAGATTGCTTTAAAAATAATGAGTACACTCAATATGCATTTCTAATTCATTGTCTATGGTTTAGAAAGAAAGTTGACAGTTTAATTGGTCATTTTGTCAAGATTTACACGGAATAATGTCACAATGACATGTTAGGAATTAAGGTTTGTAGGCAGAGATGGATACAGGAATGTGGTGGCAAGATGACCTATGGTTTTGGGTGGAGGTTCCGGTGGAGGTCCGGCGGTTTGGGTGGAGGACTAGAGGTTTCGGGGGTGAAGGCACAGGAGTTGGGGGTGGAGGCCCATGGGTTAGGATGGAGGACTACGGGTTTGGGGTCAAAGACTAGGGGTTAGGGTGGAGGTCCAGGGGTTAGGATGGAGGACTATGGGTTTGGGTGGAGGACTAGAGGTTAGGATCGAGGCCCAGTAACTTAATGGTCACTGGTTCTAATCCCTGATAAAAAAAATATGCTGTGCTGTCGAGCAACGCGCTTCACCAGATTGTTCATGTAAGTCACTCTAACTGAAAGTGTCTACTCAAAAGAATGAAGAAATGATGACCAACCAAGAAACTGATCCTTGATGTGTAACTATGTCTGGTTAACGGCACGGCCCAATTACAGATGACTGCAGGTGGAGAGATCAAGACAACCATCCATTTGAGTAAATGTGCAGTCTACAACCTTCATATGTACGGACTCACAATCAGACATAATGGTCACCTCGTTTACAGTTCATGAGTCAAAATGCAGAGGATGACTTTAGCGAGAGGCTGATTAGTAGCCAGTGATTCAGTCAACATTGAGTAGTGATGCAGGGAACTATGTAATTACCAGATTTTCCAGGCAGTGGGAAGGTATTGACATTTCAGTAAAGCTGTACCACTTTACCTTCTGCAATGATTGGCTTCACGGTTTTGTAATATTCGTAAGAGTTAGAGCACATTTAATTGAGTTTTGTTCTTCAATAGATATACTAGTGTGTAACAGAATCACCGGGTTTGTTGCTTCTAGAAGCTTCTTCTCCGTAGAGGAAACAAGTCAAAAGTGCCAGTTCCCAAAGGCAGGCTGGACACAGACCTTCCTATGAGCAGAAATAACCCATCTGATCCCTGCCCCGAAGCCTGTCGTTAGTTCACTGCAGCCCAGTGTAAATATAGATGTCCTAGCCACACCTCCTACACCTCCCTGCTCCCTGTGGCATAAATAGCTCCCTCCTCACTTTGGTGTGGTGGATGGGTGGCCTCTCCTCTATACAAATTAAAACCTTAACTCTCTGCCTCCACCCCAAATAAGTAATGACTACTGATATTTAAAATAGATCTAATTTCAAAGGGGAGACATGTTGTGTTTGTACTGTTCTCTAGGGAATGTTTTCCGTGGCTTCAGCTGGCCGGGGCAAACGTCAGTCTCACCTGTACTGGTTCCACTTAATTTATTTATTTATTACGTATAATATATACTTCCTCCACACACAAGCTAACCACTACTGTATCAGGCCATGTGTTTATATTGTTCATATTAATGCTAACACCAGATATCCAACTGCCCCAGCCGAGAGACACGTTTTATTGTAGCTGGTGTAATTTTGATACCGATAATATAATGTTGTCTTGCAGAAATTAGCTTGACTGGCTATATTAGCTGTTCCTTTCACTTTGAGGAACGTTGTATTTTAAAGTCTCCCTTTTTGCCATTCTAGGATTTTGAAAGAAATATGCAGCATCACCATATCCTTTCTCTGGCCTGCGTGAGCCTGGTCATGCTCTGGGGTCACGGCTGTGCCATGCACGTTCCTCGTGTCTACAGCATCTCCATGGATACGGGCAGCGGGAACGGGGAGCCAGACCTCCTTATCCCCGTGGATAACCCCCCTGTAAACATCCCCCCAGTCAATGTGGCCCCCTCAGATGTCACCCCGGCCAACGTCACCACCCTCGACGACACCCCCTTCTCTCCCACCACCACCACCACCGTAGCACCCACCCTGGTTGGCACCATCTCCAACACGATCACCACCACCATGATCCGGCTGAAGGACTTCATGCTCACCCGGGTCGTGGACTTCCTGCAGGACAACATGCTGATCATCACCGTGGTAACCTCCCTCCTCATTGTCATGATCTTCATCATCTGCTGTGCTGCCACCATGAGCCAGAAGCGCAAGATGGAGGCCGACAAGCCCGTCGGCGAACCCCCCGGGAAGAACCACCCGGCCGGAGGAGCCAAACCCTCGACGGGTGTTCACAGTAGGGTTTACGGCGGAGCTGACTCAGCCAGGAGGGTTCAGAACCAGGGAACCCCAAAGAATACGCGTACCCCCTCTGCCGCGCTGGTGGGGGACAAGCTGGGCAAGGAGCCCAAGCAAAAGGAGGTGACGAAGGTCAAGGAAGAGGAAGAAGAGCCCAGGAGAGTGGAGCCGAAGAATAAAGGCCTGAAGTGTGAGGAAGTGCAGCAGAACTCCAGTTCCAGTCATCCCATGGTCTGCACCTGCCATCTGAGGAAGGCCAACCACTAAGTACAGGTTGGGGCTCCAACCATGTAAAACAGCAGGAGAGGGAAGATGTTTCTCCATCAGAAGGACTCGCTGGATGTGTGCGTTGCTGTGTTCCCGACTTGTCTGTGGAGTCTGCCCTTTTTGCGTACCCATGCAATTGGGTCGAAATAGCATACAATCAAGCCTTTAAACAAGAGGGTTAGGGTTAGGGTTGAGTTACGCTCTGGCTGTCCTTTTGTTTATATATATATATATTATTCATATTTTATTCATCCTACAGTTCCCTTGTAAAATGAAACCATTTTTCTCTGTCTGTTTTTTTTAAAGGTGAAACATTTTATAGGATGTTTGCATGTTTCTATAATTTGGGAATGTGTAATGCCAGTTTTAGAAAGATACTTCATAAATAATATAGAGAAAATGGAACTAGCCTCTGTTATAAAATAAAAACCCAAAACATATTTGTCTTGGTCAGGGAGAAGTGAATCTGTGTCATTAGTACCACCAGCTCCAGCATGGAAGCCGTCTCTGTGTTAAATTTACGGTTGACGGTTGATCTACGATCATGACCCAAGTTCTGATCACTTGGCAACTAGAATCATCAAGACTGATGAGCCAATGACAAACCAGGTGGAAGTTGTAAGTCCCACCCACTTAAATATATTAACATGGTGGATGCATTCCATGGGAATGTTTTAATGTGTTTTCTCCCAATTATGCTGTCTATCCATCTCTATGCTGTTTGCTAACTCTGGCAATTACATGGCCAGTAAATGTTAAACATGCAGTAACAGATCTGGTATTCGTTTTCCCCAGTAGACATCTGTTGGTCATTTGAACATTTTTATACAAATCATACTGGGGGTTTATTATTTAAGACAAGCTTAAGTGTCGAAGCTTATTTTGTTAGTGTTTTTGTTTTTAATATTTTGTTTAAACAACGAAACAACTGTGATTTCCAGGTGTGAGTATGTGATTCTAAAATCAACACCTTAATATCGGTCCATTACTCTAAAGTCAACTAGAATTCTAAAAAAATCTCAAATCTATTTAAAAAAGGTTTTACAGTGATTATTAGTTTTGCTGTACATTTTTGTATTTCTGTTAGTGTAACGGATCTTATTATCCCTTTGTCTAAAAAAATATGTTATGTTATAATTGTTTTTTTTATTTTGGGTAATGCAACAGATGTATTGAATAAAGATGTGTGTACATCAGTAAGTAGGCTGGCAAACTGTAGAGCTTGTGACGTTTGGCCATCCCTGAAAGCAAGTCCTAACAATTTAGACACCGCTGTGTGTTTGAAAAGAGTCTTGAAAAAAATATGATTTTTATCTATTTATACACAAGTTTCCTGGTTTGTAATGTCAGTTCTCAAATTTCCCAAAAAAACTTCAGTACAACTGTAGTGACATGTACTGTACTATGTATGTACTCTGTTTGCTTTGGTATCTACACTTTGTATAAACCACACATTACAGGAAAATATTGGCTACAGTCATCTGTATATTCACCTCAGTGATTGGCCAGCGACAAGAGGCTGGCACTACAATCAAATGTCATGCCTTAACAAAAGGCAGTGAAAGGTACCAGAGCCTTGAGGTTAACAAATAAAGGCCCATTGTCTTGACTCTATGGCTTCTTTACAAGATCCAATTAATATTTCAAATGATGTCAATCCAGCTATACAATAACTTTACTCTGAAACTGGATATGAAGATATTTGAAAACAAGACATACTGATTTCTGTCCTAATATCAAGTCAGGTCATTTGAAGACATTCTCTTGACAGTGGGGACGGTGTTCTTTTATATTATGACTATATTAAAATGTTCTCAACATTAACAGTATTTTTGTAAACACTGGCCATTGATTGATTCTACCAGTTGAACAACTTCTCCATTAGGTTTTATTTCCTGGGCATGCCTGTTGTTTTCCAGCCATGCCTGTCTTTGACTCATTGACTCATTGACTCTTGACTCATTGACTCATCGCGCTACACACACTGACACTAAACAGGAAGGGTTTTTCATATTACAGGCACCTGCGACTCGATCAGGTGAGTTAATTTCCAAAGGTATGAAGAATCAATTCTGCTTGGAATCTAAACATTTCAGAATTTCTTTGTGGAATAAATTAAGGATTAGTAAATTATTCAGATTTTAACTAAATAACTAAAGAAATACATGTGAATACCAATTTTTTTCTTCTCTTTTTTTATCAAAGAACCAGTAGAAGGTAGAAAACCTAGCTATTAACCAGATTGCCACAATGCATTGAGCCAGGTATTAATTGCCATGTCCATTGATTCAGATCAAACCACATTATTGTATATGCAATAACACCTATTTGTAATTACTGGATGTTTGATCCCATGCCAGAGGGCCAATTCTTCAAAGAGTCATGTTACCAAACATCATAGATGAAGGCAGAACAGCCCAAAAGCATGTGTAGCCTTGTATCTCCTGTAAGGTGAGCCCTGACACTAGAGTCGGAGTCCCAGCTCCTTTATAAACAGGGTGCTAAATTATTCGGGAACACACTACCCCTGCACTCTCACTCCCACCTGGAGAACAGAAGGCACACAACCGCAGGATAGGACCACCCAGCTCTGTCAGTTCCGTCTCTCAATACCACTGGCTTGTCATCAGTTAGTCCCGCTTGTCCGTGTGACGGGATGCTAATGATCGCCACCTGACCTGGAGGAAACCACGCTGACAATATTAATGTGGTCTGCTCTCGGAAAGCACCGAAGGCAATGTCCCGTCATATCTTCATGGCTCTACCTCTGATTGCCCTAATATGAGACTTCAATCTTCTACCCGGCCTTGAAAAGAAAGACGATGAAGAGGATACAGTACCAGTAATGGAGCTCATCGAAGGCTGTCATTAAACTTTGATGCGCCGCTGCCTGGAAATCTCGAAGACGTCGGTTTCTAGAGAGAGTCAGTGACACCGTTGGGCATCATAGCCATCCAGACAGGACACGTTCTTGGGACGAGCGGATAAAACAGAGCCTTGGAAGAATGGTGAATAACGCTTTATATATACGTACTATACTAATTACAGGTTGCGCGTGGGCAATTAAGCCAATTACTTTGAGATGTACAACGACATTGGTCTTGGTGCCTGTGTGAACCGACATCACACCCACATCAGCTGTAGTTTGTGTTACTAATTACAGCGGATGACGCTGCAGATGTTACCATGATATATGTCTCATGTGGCTTTCATCTTGCTCCCCTCCCGTCTCTCCTTCTCTTCCCGTGCTCCTCTTAGTGAGCCATGTCTTGGCACATCTGTGGCCTTCTCCTGGTTCTCTTATTGTCTCGCCGGGCCTACCAGGAGGCCCCCTGTCCCCCGGGCTGCTGCTGTCCCCGTCCAGGGCTACTGGTGCTGTGTGAATCCCTGGGCCTCAGGTCCCTGCCCATCTCGGTCCCCCTCAACACGTCTGTCCTGTCTGTGGCCCGGAACCGGTTGTGTAACGTGGACCAGCAGCTCCGGACATTCTCCGGGCTCCAGGAGCTCAGCCTCAGCCACAACCAGCTGGCCCACTTCCCCAGGGGCCTCCCTCCCAGCCTGGAGACCCTGCAGCTGCAGGAGAACCGTATCACGTACATCACCACCGGGTCCCTGCGCCACCTGGGCAACCTCACCCGGCTTGACCTGGAGGACAACCGTATCCGCGCCATCCAGCCAGGAGCGCTGTTACGCCTTGGGAGGCTAAAGGTTCTCACCCTGAAGGGGAACCAACTGACCAGCCTGCCCGTCAACCTACCAGCCTCACTCACCCACTTAGACCTTTCGGCTAACTGCATCTCAGCCCTGGACATACCCTCTCTGAATGCACTGGTCAACCTGCAGGTGTTGAAGATCAACAGCAACTGCCTCCGCTCGGTGCCAGAGAGTGCCTTCGACCGGTTGCCCCGCCTCCGCTCTGTGGAGCTGGCCAATAACCTGTGGGTGTGTGAGTGTGACATCATGTACCTGTATCGGTGGTTACTGAGTGGAAGGCAGAAGATGGCCGCCACTGACCTGGTGTGTGCTGAGCCAACACACCTTGCACATCGAATGATCCTCACCTTATCTGTCGTGGCTATTTGTCCGCGAGTCCTGAAGCCTAATGAGAAATTTACCGACCCTGGCCTCACCACACGGCCTGAGCAGGTTACCTCCGCAGTGGAAGTCACACTGCCTGCATACCTATACTCACATCCCATCAGAACCATGGATTCTGGAGGTCTTTCTAGTCCATTAAAGCAGGCATTAAAGAGAACGAACATCAACGCACAGGACCAAACACCCAACTCTCACCTAGATTCTCCTCGGATTCACCTCCCACCTGACCATTACACATTAGAGGACTTAAGCTATGAACAGTGTTTGTCGCTGAACTCAATGCCATCAGTAGCGCCAGCTAGGGAGCCCTCCACCACTACTTCCCTCGTTGAGGAGCCCAGGTGTTTGGACAACTCTACAGGTCGTTATCCCCCCGGGAACTCCAGCACTTTAGAGTCAACTAGTTCCAGCAATAAGAGTGGCTCCTTACCTTCGCCCACTGCCAGGATATTCAGTCTACAGGGCTCTTCAGCGGTCATAGGCCTGTTGGCAGTGTTGTGTGTGCTGGTTGGGCTGCTTATACTTGCAGTACTCTTGGTCCTGAAAATGACACTGGCCCACAACCAGAGGGTGGCCCCACTTCAACAATCATGAGGGCAAACTGTGCGAAACCTTTCAATTATTAAATGATTTACTCTGCTACTGTGACACGTGACTGAAAGGTTACGACTGCAAATATGTGCAAAGTCACACCAAAGACTGAGAGTGGGACCCGGGCATATTTGACTATAAGAGATGATGCTGCTGTTTTGTGGAATTTCGTTCAGTATTGTGGTGCTCACATGCCAATATGAATACCACTTTTTTGCATAATGCTATAATATGCAATTTCCAACAACAATAAAATATAATGCATTAAATATATACAGTACCTTCAGAAAGTATTCAGACCGCTTCACTCTCTACACATTTTGTTCATTGAGAGACTTGAAATGATCGATTGTATTTTTTACCAATCGCGTATCAACTTGTATCCACTTGGGTGCACACTAGGTGCTCTGTCAGATTCAGGCTGCGTGTTCCTAAAATCACTTTGTGACAAAATCGTTGTAAAAAGGGCTTTATGAAATAAATTCGATTAAAATTTGATTTGATCTAGACACACATGAGAACAAAGTGAAAACACGTTTTAAAAAATGTCTCTAAGTAAGGTCTAACAGTTCACGGTCAGCGCTATCAAAATTAATGACAAGAGCTGATTTGATTGGCAAAAAAAACATTTTGGAAAAAGTTTAATGGTAACCAATCCTGACATTTCTGAAATTTCTTTGCTGTTGAACTGTCCAGATGTACTCAAATGCTGATCCAGACTGAGTTCAACATCAAGAAAACAAAATGGTATAGTAAACAAGCAAAAAAAATACATAATAGGTAGCCTAGTTGTAGTTGCCAAAAGTGTTATGCCAGTGAACCAATGACTGCTGGTTTTATTTCCCAAGCAAACAGCAAAATCATTGCAACACCGTTTACTCATGATCCTAGGGTGTTCTTACCATACTTACCTGGTCCAACAATGGTAGAAAAGGGTTCAGTTTTACTCAATAAAAAATGAATAAATAACAATACACATGTGAATACTAAATAGGAATATAACAAAGTTGCCGCTGTACAGTGCCATGAAAAACAATTTGCCCCCTGTCCCTTTTTTCTGAATATTTTGCATAATAATTGTGACCTGAAACTTACAAACTGGATCCATTTTTAATGGCTATGGCTGAAACCACAAACTTCCTGTGTTTATCAGTGTCTCACAACATGGATGGATTTTGACCCAGTCCTCCATGAAGAACTGTTTTAACTCAGTGTAATGTCTGGATTTCTGACCATACCACAACTTCTCAATGGAGTTTAGGGCTGGACTAAAACATTTTAAAACATTACATTTCCTTTTTTTTTACAGATGCATGGTTGAATTTTCTGTCACACCATTCTTGCCCTTTTGTATTAAGTTCATGTTGTCCAAGATATTCCGCTTTTGAATCTGTACATAGAACATTGTTTCAGAACTGGATTTTTCTACGTTTTCTAGGGGGAGAACTAGAGAAGAGTATTTGTGGTCATTTAATTGTTTCCATCTTGCTTCTGTTCCTTGAATCCTTTTTCTCTCCAGTTTCTTTCTGCTCTTGGAGTCATGAACACTGCCTTTAGCAGAGGCAAAACAGTCCTACAGATCCCTGGATGTAATGTTGTGTTTTTTTCATGCCTTGCTCTTAAGATAGATTTCGGCAGGATGTCTACTCCTGCGAAGAGTCACTACTGTCCCAAACTCTCTAAATGGACAATATTACTCTGTTTAGTGGACACAACAGAAATTATTTCAGACCAATATAAACTATCAACTGTTTTCCAGATGCGCTGAGTAATTTGTTTGATTTGTATCTTTGAAACCTGTGTGATATCAACGTCTAACGGCTATGGAGAAACTTTTTAGTCAAATTACTATTGGCAAATCGGGCCTCTTCTCTTACCAAAATATTCAAACAACTGACTCTAAAAAATCTATCTTATTGTGTTGAAATACCTAGATGGGGCCTAGCGTCAGCCCTAGGGCAACAAAACACACGTTTAGCTTGATTTTATAGCTGAGCATTTGTGCAATATTTCCCCAGTCTGTCAAACGGCAAAATATATTGTCAATAAAGTGCCACCTTGTGGTTGATCTGAATGTACTTGCACACTTGTCTTGTGTTATTTTCTGTCATGGCATTGCTTAGGAAGGTGTAGTAGACAAATTACATTTACATTTGATCTAAAATTCCCCCTTTGACTCCTTAACATCTCACGGAAATAATTAAAATAAAAAAGAAATAATTAGAACCATCGTTACAATTAAAAATTTGTAAGAATGCTGAAAAATTTCCAACAAAATAGTTGAATTTTTACTGTTTTTTTGTTACTAGTATTGCGAAGGATGCAAGACAAGTTATTGAGAAAAAAAGTTCTGTATATACAACATCTTCTATCCACTAATTTAGCAGAGATGATGACTTGAAAATTAACAGACTTTTATTTTATCTATCTGTAATATATAATCTATAGCTAGTCATGCATTCCTAATATTTCTAACTTAATTACATTATTATGATGGGGGGGTTACAGTAGCTGTGTAGGTAGCATCAGAGTAGATTCGTCCCCATGTATCTACCTATAGGACCACTATTATCTGTTACTTACCAGGCAGACAGATCCAACATGGCGGCCACGGGGAATGCAGAGGACATGCAACTGCAAGAGACGGGGGAAGAGGCCGACATGCAGCGAGAAGTCGAGTCAGACGAGGAGGGTATGGGAATGGAAAACTCCGACAACGAAGAACACGATTCGTCGGAGGACGAGAAAGAAAATGAAGCCGAAATTCAGCGTTTGGAGGAGCAGGTACGTCAACTCGCTACTAGCTAGTTAGCTTAGCATTAGGCTAACGTTGAAGACGTATGTTATTAACAAAAAATGAATGGAAACCTACCTAGATAGCTGGTCCAGTCAGTATTTAGGCTACCTAACTAGCCATTGATCATACATGTGCGTAAATGTAATTTAGTACAGTATTTAGAAAAGCAATCACATCATAAACATCAGCCATTTCGGCGTTTTGGCACTTAGCTGTCGTTCGACGCTAGGTAACTAATGTTCGCAGTTAACTTATGTTGTTGATAGATACTCTGCTATTTAATACTTCTTTATTACCCATAACATTGCATCCACAACCTTACAGCCACAGTAGAGATAATACTCAAGTATTTATATCAGTAATGATTAAGAACACGTTTCTGTCTGCTAATGTTGTTGTTGGTTTTTGCGCGAGCATGTGGACTGTGTCCCCAACGTGCTACGCGCCCGCGCTTTCGACAAACTGCAGTAAAGGTGCCTCAGTAGCCCATTCAGTAACAACAGTAGTCTGGCTGTTGTATGTGTCACTAGCTATACTCATTATAGTAATTGCTTTTTTGTCTCAATCTCTTGTACTCTCTCTGTAACTCTCAGCTTTCCATCAATGCTTTTGACTACAACTGTCATGTGGACCTCATAAAACTTCTGAGGCAGGAGGGGGAGCTGCCTCGGTTGCGGAAGGCACGGCAGAAGATGAGTGAGCTCTTCCCACTCACTGAAGGTAGGCGTCTAATTTAACTTTTTATCTATACTGTGGAATAACATGGGATCGTTTCATTGCGCGGAAGATTTTGGATGTTCGTGCGTACTCTATGCAAATCCTGGTTGTCCTTCTGCAGAGATTTGGTTGGATTGGCTCAAGGATGAAATCCATCTAACAGAGGAGGAACCGCACCGGGAGAACATCTACGAGCTCTTTGAGAGGGCTGTTAAAGATTATATCTGTGAGTGCTATATGCGTGCACGGCATTTCTACAATTTTACAGTTACTATTGTAGACTAAAAAGACACTTTTTTTTGCATTGCCTTGGAAGGCCCAGACATTTGGCTGGAGTATGCTCAGTACTCCATCGGGGGAATGGGACAGTCTGGTGGGATTGAGAAGGTGAGGTCCATCTTTGAGAGAGCCCTGACAGCAGTGGGTCTGCACATGACCAAGGGTGCTTCTGTGTGGGAGACCTACAGGGAATTTGAGAATGCAATACTGGCAACTGTTCAGGTGAGCTTACAATAAAAACCACTACCATTGCATATTACACAAACCAGTGCCTTCGCGTGATTCGGCCCGTTTTCCTCTCCCCGTTTTCTCCAGCCCGCACCTGGCAGCGTTCCCACCCGGGAGCAGCAGGAGCGTCTGAGCACTCAGCTGGAGCGTATCCACACTCTGTTCCGTCGCCAGCTGGCCATTCCCTTAATGGGTAAGGCTCTTTCTCGGCCCCTGTAGGAGCTGCTATACAGACCGGCTGGTTGTCATTTTTTTTGTCATTCATTTTGTTCTGTAAGCATATCTGGGCTGTATGTGATTTGTAAAAGCGCCAAACGTGAGATTACAAATGTCCATGTCCTTCTTAATGATTGCTGAACCTAGTGTTAGTCCCTTTAGTTCATTAGAATGAAGTCAGGATGCTTTTGATATAATTACCTATATTTTAACCTGTACTTTGGTTGACATTGTGAAAGTTATATCCTAATAACGGTGGTCTTTCGCAGACATGGATGGAACGCATGCAGAGTACGAGGAGTGGTCGGATCAGGGGGTGTCTGATATCATCGACCAGAAATACAAGGCCGCGCTTCGACAGATGAAGAAGGGCCAGCCTTACGAGGAGACTCTGGTACTGCTATATATTTATTTCTGTATTTGTAGCTGTTTTTCCTTTTCAATTGAATTATTAATCACGGGTGTTTTATAAATCCCTTTTTTACGTCAGTAAAAACACCCAGCCTGAACCCCCAAAGGTCAAGTAATGAGGCCCGGGTTGTCACGAGGCCCGGGTTGTCACGAGGCCCGGGTTGTCACGAGGCCCGGGTTGTCACGAGGCCCGGGTTGTCACGAGGCCCGGGTTGTCACGAGGCCTGGTCCAGGGGCTTTTGTTCTCATACCTTAAAACAGAGCAGGGCACAAGAAAATGCCAGGGGATGCCTTATTCTTTGACAATTTGAAAGGCCAGATTTGTTTAGCATTTCTCAATTTTCAGGCTAAAGCATATTTATTCAGGTAAATTCCCACACATGTGCAGAGGCATCATGCCAGCATTTGTGTTGCAGATGGCAGCAGAGCCGCCCAAGCTGGCAGAGTACCAGGCCTACATTGACTATGAGCAGAAGGAGGGTGACCCAGCACGGATCCAGATCATGTTTGAGCGGGCGCTGGCGGAGAACTGCCTCGTACCCGACATGTGGGCAAGATACACCAAGTACCTGGTGAGCGTACACCGTTGTCCTACAATCCATTTACGGGGGGTGATATTCTGCGACAGGCTTTTAATTACCCGCAGCCAGACATCTCTGGCAGCTGCTGAAATGTATTCGAGACATTTAATTGATTTAATGGAAAAGTAATGAGATGCTGAGATGGCAAACACTATACACAGACCTCATTCAGCAATGAATTAGAGACTGGAGGAAAAAAAACATCTAGTATTTTTCCTGATCTGTTATCCAGGGGCATAGGCTCATTAAAACGATGTACTAGACTGAAATAACAACGCAACATGGAATATTCTATGTTATTTAGCTTAAAGAACAGATCGCATGAATGTTTCGTGTTTACAAATAGCTTACTTATGTTGTTTACACACGTGTTATACAGGCATTGAGCAATTCCATCATACGTACGATCTTATTCTCATATGCTGAATTAATATTTGTGTTTATGTCTATATCGGTACATTTTATTATTCCCAATAAAGCACTGTGATGACAAGTATTAACTACTTTATGCTACATTTTGATGCTCCAAGACGACTCTGTTGAGGTTTCATAAACATGGTTTTTCCTGCAAGGATCCATTTTTGGGCCCACCCCCAAAGAGGTGTTTGCACACCCCAGAGGAAAACAACCAGCAGCAAAATAATACAATTAAGGATAAACTGTTTACTTTGGCCATCTTTTTTTATTTTTGCGGTTTCATCAGGACCGTCAACTTAAGATCAAAGACCTTGTCCTGTCCACTCATGAGCGTGCGGTCCGTAACTGTCCCTGGACAATGGGCCTTTGGAAGAACTACCTACTGGCCTTGGAGAGGCATGGAGCTGACCACCACACCATCTCAGGTAACCCACGGGCCTCGGAAGAAGTGTGGTTGAAGATCTGAGACCGTTTGTCACTGTCACTTCATCTGGATTGGGGGGGGGGTCTATGTGTGTGCCTGAACAGACAGTATCTTTATTAGACGAGGTATTTCTGCTGCCTTCTTGGGTGCTGGGACTGTTTCCGTGAAATTATACACAGACATATTTTTTCTCCACAGATGTTTTTGAGAAGGCCCTGAATGCCGGTTTCATCCAAGCCACAGATTATGTGGAGATCTGGCAAGCGTACCTCGATTACCTGAGGCGACGCATTGATTTCAGCAAAGGTGAAGGCGCCTTAACATTGGGTAAAGCAAAGCAACATCAATATATAACATCAAATATGATTCATGGTGTCGGGGAACGTGAAATCGATAGATGAAATAAGTTCTCAAAAATAAATGTCTGTGTGTTCTAGAGTCGAGCAGAGAGCTGGAGGAACTGCGGGCGGCCTTCGCACGTTCTCTGGATTATATGAAACATGACGTGGAGGAGAGTAAGTGGACCTCACATCTGTCTGCTGCCTGACGTCATCGTTTCATGTTTGTGTATTTGTGTTGGAGACGGTTAGTGACCGCTGTCTTGGTTCTCGCTAGGGTTTAGTGAGTGTGCCGATCCCTCCTGTGTCATCATGCAAGTCTGGGCAAAAATTGAGGTACGGCTAAAGAATATGGTTCTGATTAATGTTAGTCCAGGTGTCGCTACCATGCGAACACGCGTTTCCTCCACGTGACCGCGCGCTTCCTCCCTGTGACCAGGCTCTACATTGCAAGAACATGCAGAAGGCCAGAGAATTGTGGGACAGCATCATGACGAAGGGGAACGCGAAATTTGCCAACATGTGGTTGGAGTATTATAACCTGGAGAGGTTAGTGGTGATTATTAACGACCAAATCAACAGACCGGGGGAAGTCCAATGATTTCGTTTTTAATGGGTTGACTCCTGTGTTTGCAGGTCGTATGGAGACGCTCTCCACTGCAGGAAAGCCCTACATCGGGCTGTCCAGTGGACCGCAGACTACCCAGAACACGTGTGTGAGGTCCTACTCACCTTCGAGAGGGTCCAGGGTGAGTCAACATGAAGTAAAAGTAGACGGGTCAGCTGTAGGGCCGGGCGGTTATTAGATAAATATCATTACATTATTCATTAATTCAAATAACAGACTTGTCATTATTGCTGGTTATCATTTATCTCGAAAAAGGGTTATTTAATTTAGGATGAGGTTATAATGCCTCACGTGTTGTATTAAACAAAACCCATTTTCTGTCTTGATCTCTTGCGCTAAACTTTAAGCTTACACGGTATATAAGAGCTATATATATATATATATATATATATATATTTTAACCATATAACATAGGTAACATAGATATACAAAAATACATTATCAATAATATCATGTTGACACATTTTTTTTATTTTTGAGCTAAATTGCCAGGCACCAATTAGCAGGGTCAGTTGATAAGAATATAGGGTTAGGCCTGGAAATAAAACACTAGGTGTAGTTGACTGTTGTTTTTTTATCCCAGGTTCTTTGGAGGACTGGGATGCAGCCGTGCAGAAGACTGAGACACGGCTGAACAGAGTCAATGAGATGAGGGCCAAGGTGAGACGACCCGGCAGCGCAATGACCCGGCAGCGCAATGACCCGGCAGCGCAATGACCCGGCAGCGCAATGACCCGGCAGCGCAATGACCCGCTACACTGCTGCTAGCTATGCTCATGGAAATATTAGGAATATTTTTATCTTAACTACAAATGTTAATGTTGAAATAATTTATTTCTCTTTTTTGGAAAAGTAACAGCTGTTAATTGTAGTAAAAGGTCCTCGTAACGCTTGTGCAGCTGTCTTTCTGTGCTGTCATTAATCAGTAATGGTCATTCCCTTTTCAGGTGTCAGAGAAACAAGCGCATCAGGCGGAAGAGAGGACCGAACTGCGACGTAAGCTTAAGGCGGACAAGAAGAAAGTTCAGAAAGGCTCCAGGCCTCCAGGGGAGAAGAGGAAGGCAGAGGAAGGGGATTATGAGGAGGAGTGGGGAGAGGAATCAGGTAAGGGTCACGAAGAGACGGGATTACTTTTACTTGATCTCTACTTACGCTAATACAGTGACAGTGATGAGTGTCAGACACTGCACCTCTTCTACACACAGTCACATGGCCTTCACTACATAACGCTGGCAGGCAGACCTTGAGCCTCCTTGTTACAGTTACACTGAATGTTTGAAGGCGTGACCTAAACAACGTCAAGCATGGGATGATTATGGATGAAAGCCTTGCGCTTTCTCAGATACGGACGGACACTGTACTGGCCTTCTCACACACAAACGCCCTGTGGGAGCAAAAAAGCAGGTTGAAGAAGACTGAAACAATCTGTCGGTCTGCTAAGTTTTTTTGTGTGTCTGCTACAGAGCAACCTCTGAAAAGGCACAGAGGGGAAGGAGCTGCAGGCTGCAGGGAGGACGAGTCTATGGAGACGGAGAGCGGCCTGTTTGGGAGGCGCGCCCCACCTGGGAGGAGACAGGAGCCCCCGGGGGCTAAGAAGGGCCAGCCGCGTGCCTCCACCACCGCACGGAGGACCCAGGAAGACGCCCAGGAGCAGCGCAAGGACGACTGCAGTGTGTTCATCAGTAACCTCGCCTTCACCTTGGAGGATCCAGAAGGAAGATTGAAGGCGCTCTTTGAGCCGTGCGGTCCTATACAGTCGGTGCGTCCGGTCTATGCCCCTAATGGCTTCAGGGGGTACGGTTACGTGCAGTTTGAGGGCAAGGCGTCAGTATCCGAGGCCCTGAAGATGGACCGACAAGACGTGGATGGCAGGCCCATGTTTGTGTCCCCTTGTGTGGATAAGAACAAAAATCCAGATTTCAAGGTAAGCAACTCGCGCTGTGCGAGTCTGCGTTCAGAGGTCGATGAATGGAACGGTTCTCCTCGTGGATCGTGACTAACTCTTTCCGTCTCCGCATAGGTGTTTAAGTACAATACAAACTTGGAGAAGAACAAGATCTTTATTTCCGGTCTGCCGTTCTCCTGCACCAAGGAGCAACTAGAGGAGCTCTGCAAGGATCACGGCGTCATCAGAGACATCCGCCTGGTCACCAACCGCTCAGGCAAACCCAAGGTGAGGCACAAACATGGGCTCTGTCATTTGTCTCTACCCTTTGGTTAATTGTTGTTTTTTCCTCAATTAAAAATGTTGTAGTGTAAACAATATACACATTTTTGTAAGAACAAATAATTTAATCAACATGTTCGAGCTCCAGTGGTTATTGAATGTGCTGCCGTGGCCTGTCTGCAGGGACTGGCGTATGTGGAGTTCGAGGACGCGGCTCATGCCTCTCAGGCCGTGTTGAAGTTGGATGGCACGCTACTACAGGGACGCACGCTCTCCGTTGCCATTAGCAACCCGCCTCGCAGAAACGCAGCTGAAAGACTGGTCTTCGGCAGACCCATGGGAACCATGATGCCCGTGAATATGGTGTACGGAACGTAAGTTCACCGACGCCTCGGTCATTCATTCTTCACACACGCCGATTTCTCGTACAGTGAATTGCCCAAGATCAGGTCTTTTAAAACTCACTTCTGTCATGCCCATGTCTACACCTCCTGTGTGCAATTTACAGATACGTGGGTCGCTACGGTGGCCAGGTGAGTTGTACTGAGAGGTTTTTATCTGTATAGACTTGGTCTTAGGTAGAGTGGTTAGGTCAGCCCCTCCACAAGGCATCATTTTAGGATTTGAAGGAATATGATAGACTATTTCAAAACATTTAGCTTAGCAGGTTGGCACACGCCAACTTTCTGTATCGGCTGTTTTCACCTGATAAAGAGATGTTCAGTATGATACAGATGTGAGCCAGTGAAACTTGAATTTGAGAGTTTGATTCCATTTGTTTCTTATTTTTACAGACGGGGAAAGGGACGCACCCAGCTGTCACTGCTCCCCCGCTCCCTAAATCGACAGAGTGGATCAGAAAGTAAAGCAGAGAATGGTACGGCACCTAAACCCACGGGTGGCACATCTGGAGACGCGTCTGGAGGCACATCTGGAGACTCACAAGCCAAGCCCCTGTCAAATTCAGACTTTGCTCAAATGCTTTTTAAGAAGTGAACTCTGGGATGAGCGCATTCAATAGAACTTCCTTTGTTTCGGAAGCCATCTTGTGTCCCTGCTGAGGTGTGATGGCCGATATTGTGCTTGTGTTTGACTCTCCTTTAAACCATTCCCTTGGATTTCCCCTTCCGCTTCTCACATTTTGTGAAAAAAAGCCTTAATGTCCCTGGCTCCTGTATTTTCATGTGTGTGTGTGAGAATGTGCTTGTTTTATTGACCAGTTTATGTTTGAGGTGTGGTGCAAAGTAGTTTTATAGAGGACATGTATCGCACAGTATTTTGTGTGTAAGTAATACACCTCATTGCAAGGTGTTTCTTATGTTTTTCAGGATTGGAAGTAGTATTTGGCATGTTTTCTTTTGTTAAACAACCCAGCTTGTGAATTATGGTCCTTGTTGTTTTAAAAGGTATTATGCAAGAGCTTGATGTTGTGAGATGTATGATTTTGTGTATACTGTATATTTGTATTACAACAATGAAAATCCTCTTTCCCCTGTGTGTGTGTTTAGACAACTTAAGTTGGCAACAAACTACTAACATTTTGGATGCCGTGCAGGGCTACGTTATTTGTGTTTTACAGAATATTACCTATAACTGCAGTTGTACAAATAATTTATGTGCAGATGTGCTACCCTGAGTTCATTCCTCATTCGTGCTCACATTTCGATGGGTTTTTCCAGGACAGTATGGCCAAGTGACAATTGTCACTACCTCAGTATTTTCCAGACTAAGGACATGGCCTGATTTGACAATGGGATTTCTGGATAAACGGGGGCAATGAAATGCGGTTGATGCAATGAACCAGGATAATGTCGTAGTAAACCAGAGTTTTTGTTTTCTTCAGACCGTTAAACGGTTCAAGCCTGAACATCTATATTCACACCATTACAAATAAAACTCAGGAGAACAGCCGACAGGGGCCAGGCAGGCTGTGCCACTCATCAGATTTGGGGGGGAGAGACCAATTGATATTTTCTACACAAAATATAATATAGATTTGTTTTAAGAGATGTTAAAAAATTATATTCAAATGGCCAAAATGCATTTTTGGCCTGATCATTTAACTTTGTTTTAATTGGGATACTTGTTGTAACATCTACTGTAACTGTCAGTGTACGCCATGATCTAGTTAAGAGTTAGAAACAGTCGTGTTCAAAGGTGAATCAACAGTTGTTGTGATAATGATCATCTATGCAGCTATTAGATCTCTAATATCTATACCCGTCTGATATTACTTGTCATTCACAAATGAAAAGGTTGCGTACATTTTATTCCGCGCCAGTTCCTAAATGTTTCCTTGATCTTTCAAATGTTTGTTTATGTATGCTCTGTATTTCCCAGTAATGCTGTTTGGTTTGTGGGGAATGTCAGCCAGTGTGTTCAGTGTTCACACTGACCTCCATGAATGTACCATAGTTTGTAATACTTTCGTAGGTTTGAGGATGATTAGCGGATTTTAATCGACGTTCCAACACCACAGTGGCCTAATCTAGTTAGAGGTTAAATGTTTTGATCTGTAGAAATCGCTTTGTGTTAGTCCAGTAGAGGACATGGTGTATGCACGTGTCGTCGCTTAAATATATATACACTACCGTTCAAAAGTTATTAGATATTGACATTTCGAAGTGTCCCCAAACATTTGAACAGTAGTGTACGTTGTCATAAAGTTTGTTTTTATTATTATTAGAAGATGTGATATTGAAATAGCGTTTGTCAATTTACCTTTCTTTCAGGTTGTGTTTGGTGTACCTTCGTTCATTTGGATGTAAAAATGTTTTGTTGCCGTTTCGAACTTAGTTCTTTATTAAAGAAATGAAATGTTTAAATTTGAAGAAATCACATTCAACAGGTAATAAAATAGTTTATTTTTTAGTGAAATAAATAAACTTAATTACATACATGAAAGTGCTTGAGTGAAATAACAGACCGAATGACCACTGTTGATGCAAGATAGACCAACACGATTTGTCGTCTGAATCGTGGATCCTAGCACCTCTGACCACATCTAACTACCTTTAATCACCAGTTTATCAATACCTAGCAAGTAATCTCTCCCCCTCTCTCTCTGTCAAAGCTGCATTTCACAGTTCTTGTCGATGATTCAGAGTAGAATCACAAATTGTATCTCATTCTCAACTAGACATACTGTTACAGATTTCTAACACCCTCTGTTAATGTAGATGCAAAGAGAACAAACACAGTTATAGACGTCAATGTCCTTTTTAATTTAAATAAGAGATTATTTTTTTGTGTGCCTCAGGATTGTTCCTACTTACGTCCACTGGAATACTTATAGCTCAATGCAGACTTGATCTCAAATTAGCACATACAAATAAAAACACCTCACTCCCGTCCTCTATCACTGTTGCGGACAGGGATGGTTTGTTTGCAGTCGGGACAGGCCTGGTGGTGGCTGGAGCCGGGAAGCCCCACCGTGTGCTCCGACGTGGCGATCAGCAGCGTGTCCAGGGTGATCTCGGTGCATTTGGCAATAAAGCGGATGAAGGGTCGCACGTCGCCCTCGTTGGCCGTGTCCAGGGCCGCGTAGTACTCCGACCGCTGCTCCTTACGGATGGTGATGGGCGGGTACCGGGCATGCATAAGCACCAGGTTCATCAGCAGGCGCGACGTGCGCCCGTTCCCGTCCACAAACGGGTGCACGTACACCAGCTTGTAGTGGGCCAGGGCCGCGTACTCCACCGGGTGCAGCTGCAGGGCGTCCTCCGAGTTGAGCCACTGCACCAGCTCCTGCATGTGGCGCTCCAGGTCCTGGGGGTGGGGTGGGATGTGATGGCCCACGAACACCTGGCTGGTACGCAGCCGCCCGCCCTCCACCGGGTCGACGAAGCCCAGAACGCGCCGGTGGATCTCCAGGATGTCGTTCACACTGATGGCTCCGGCGCGGGAGAGCAGCATGGTGTTTATGTACTTCATGGCTGCGTCCACGCCGATGGCCTCGTTCTGCTCCTGCAGGCTCTTGCCAGCCACGGCGTAGCGGGTCTCAATAATATGGCGGATCTCAGACAGAGTGAGTGTGTTGCCTTCGATGGCTACCGTGTGGTAGATGTGTTGATAGTACGTTTCCTCCATGACTCGCCTGAGGGCAGAGTTACCCTTGGGGATGGACATCAGCCTTTGCACTTTGCTGTCAATAACCCCAAAGTGTCGTTGGTCGATCTCCTCCACCAAAGGAAGAGTCCGGTCGCGGCTCACGAGGGCCATCTCGTGGCATGGCGAGATCGCCAGTGCCTTGGTGTACAAGTGGTCTGCCTGGACAACGTCCTTTTCCTCTAGGATGGTGCCTAGCTCCGTCAGAGCTTCCACATAGCCTGGGTTCATGTTGAGTGCATGCACCAACAGCTTGTAGGCCTTCTCTCTTTTGCCCTGCTTCTTCATCTCCACGGCTTGTTGCAGTGCTGCCTTTGCCTCCAGCTCTGTCTCTGCAGTACACAAACACCATACATGGAACATTACTAAGGCTGTTCTATACGAGGCATGGGTTGAGCCATTCAAAAGGGTATTTGCATATTTGTAATTCAATTCATGTAAGGCACTCAGGGCTGTATCATTATCATGTGTTTTCAGCCTCTGGCCCAATCCATCAATTAAAAGGTAAATATGAAAATTCAATTGTACTCATTATATACTATATTCCTGACTTACCTATACTGGGCTTTGCTCTAAAAGGCAGGAGATCGAGGGATGTGAAAGGGACAGTTAGGCTGGTGGACTGGACTGGGGGGCGCCGAGTTTTGCCCCAGAGCCGGCAGCGCAACTGGGCAATCCCCTTCAGAGTGGCACAGCACTGATCCTCCACCCCCACCATAGGCATTAAAAGTGCCACCAAAGAGCCCAGGAGCAGGCAAAGCAACGGACCCCATCCACCAAGCACACGGCCGCTGGTGTAACGCCACCATACTGTAAATGCAGCCATCACCATCATCACAGGTGATACTATCCTCCATTCTCATGAGACACGTCCCCCATCTATTCAAGTTGGCCTAGCCGAGGGACCGCTGTGTTGGGAGACACAGATGCAAGACACAGTTTTACACACATAATGCCGGATTGTTTAATTGCCCGTACTAAATAGCACACGTCAAACGGACAGTCTCTACGTAACACGTCAGCAAACATGTGATAGGTGCTAGGCAGCAAAATCATTTCGCCAACCAACAAGAAAGCCTAGTTATTATGTATTTGGATACTTATAACTAAATAAACAGACTATTCCTATTTTGATGGCTACTAACCGGAAGTGTTTCCGATAAATATGACTTGAAAAGCACCTGTGTTAGCTAACGTACGTTAGCATACTTGCATCACCACAGTACTCACCATTTCATACCATAACTTCCCGAGAGGAGACAGGACATTCAACAAACTAGTACACGTGTTAAAATAATCAGTCCCTATTGAGGCTAAACAAAATACAATTGCTAGTACAAAAGTCCTACGACACGAATGTAGAGAGAAGATACACATCAACTTCCTGTGAACAGTGTAGCACACTGCAATATTACTGGTCAATGGAAAAGTGTTCGTTGCTGCTCATTGGCTCAGATCCTCCATGCATGCGTTAGCTCCGCGAGACAAACCCTGGTTCGTAATGCTTTCTGATTGGATGTCTAGCACAAACCCTGGTTCGTAATGCTTTCTGATTGGATGTCTAGCACAAACCCTGGTTCGTAATGCTTTCTGATTGGATGTCTAGCACAAACCCTGGTTCGTAATGCTTTCTGATTGGATGTCTAGCACAAAGATATAAAGCATAGATAGGACTGATAGTTCTTGTTGAGGTCTCTCCTGCGGAATGCCGTTTTTTGCATTTTAATGTGAACCACCCTTTAAACTGTGGCAGTTTTTGAGTGACTTAAAGAAACATATGGCTGGTTGGGAGGTGTTTTTGAATTGTGGCCGCCAGTTAAATTGCAATAACGCACCGCAGCTAATTTTAGTGTGCAGTCACTTTCGCGTCGTTTGATGTATATATGTAAATCAATGAATTAGTTATTGATTTTTAAAGCTTTAATTGCACCGGTACAGAAGTAAAAATTATATTAATTTAAAAAAACGAATTAGATTTTGTTTACTGTGTACACGTAAATCCATAGCTATTCGCTGTTAATATCTGTTGAATTTTACTTCCGTTAACGCCCATTAGCTATACCAATATCAGTGTCAGTGCCTTCAATTTTGTGAGACTGGTGGTGAATAGGTGAAAATCCAAATATTGACACACGTAAACAGGCACCAGATCACATATCTGACATTCACTATTTAGCTTATTCAATAATATAGGGTACAATTTATGGAGACATTCGCCTTGTCTGCTATGTTTTTGCAGTTAGTGCAACAATTTTTACACGAATAATACAAACAAATAAGAACAATAGACTACAATAAATTACTAATATAGGTCGTTCTTAATATGATCATTGATTGTTAATTATGCATTGATCAGCTACCAAATTTTAAAGTGACGACAAATATAGGTGAAATAACACGACAAAGATAAAAAGATGAATACAGGAAGAAGTCGCGACAGTGCAGCTTACTGGTCATATTGAGGAAGTGTTCGGACAACCAGCTGTTGTTACGATGTTCTACCAAAAGGAGGCAGTGGCGTGCTTAGCGTGTTACTGGTTTTCACGATAGATATGTATGCATTTTTACTCTACCAGTCGAAATGGACAAGGAAAATAACATAACGGCAAACATAATAAAAACATTTAGCATCCATTAGGAGCACAGGAGCAAGAAATGTATATAGACAGTACAGTGTAATATTTTCTATCATACTGAAAGTTTATAAAAAGGAATGTTTTTAAAGTTGTATAATAGTAATGTATGTAAAATTAATATGTGAAAACCGGGTAAAAAGACTGGGTCTCGCTGTATTGCTCAGGCTGCACTACAACGTCTATTCACAGGCGCGATCCCACTACTGAGCGGCACGGGGGCTTTGGCCTGCTCCGTTTCCGGCCTGGGCCGGTGCACCCCTCCTTAGACGACCTGGTGGTCCCGGGCTCCCCCAGGAGCACCATATCGATACCGAACTTAGTGCGGACACCCGATCGGCATAGTCCGCTGCAGCTCAGAACTCCTGAGCTCAAACGATCCGCCAGCCTCAGCCTCCCAGCAACTTGGATTACAGGCGCACGCCACTGCACCCGGCGAGAGACGAGAGGGTTTTTAGGGCATTTGAAGTTACATTCATGGCGTCAAATGACGCGGCATACTAGTCCCGCCTACGGTGCGCAGTGACGTCAACTGGTGGCATACGGTACCGCTTGCGCGAGGGAAAAAAATTAAATATATATTTTTTTTTATTGAACAACAAGAACAGAACAAAAACACAATATACATCTACAATGGCATAGGGAAATAAATTAGTATTATTATTATTATAGTATTATTATAAATTAGTATTATTAGTAAATTAGTATTAAACAAGGCACATATCAGTTATAAAAAATAAATAAAAAATAAATAGTAATAACAAAAAAAAATCTCGCTTTCTATCAGGGCAGTCTGCCGAGATCACTCGTCACATCTGCGCACGCGCAATTTACCAAAGACTATTGAATACTGAAAAGAATATCACTATTTCAATGAGCTTCCTTACGTTCTGAGGAAAGAGACCGGTAGGTCCAGAATGCCCAAATAAATATAATAACACTATATGTGTTCGCCCGTATACGGCAACAGTGTTAAGCAACATCAGAGTATTTCAAACAGTTCTATCTTGTTGGTGTTGATTTCATTGGTTAAAAAATTGGAGAGCTTAATTTTCTCTCGGCCCGAATGAGTTGGCTGTCTTGGTCCTTATGTAGCGTCTTTGTCAGGGCATTTACCGCCAAATTCTAAACCCGTACATTGGCGTGTTGTTGTTGTTGTCGTCGTTGTGTCTGTCAAACCGCAATTCACCCGTGAACTAGAGGACTACAACGGGTGAGTTTTATGTCCTAAGTATGTAGTAATTTCGTATTCCTAGTTTACTATTTATATTTTAGTGCCCCGGAGTAAAAGCTATTTTCCACCAAGCCCGTTAACATTACAGACATTAGCCAGTCTGCTAATTAGCTGGTCTGTCTGCTTCTCAGATGATGGGCGAGTTTGTTTTACAAATATATTATATTTCAATCTCCGTCAGCACCCAGAACCGGGCATTGCAAAACCAAATTGACTGCTGACAGTTCTGCAGTAGCCCATTAATTGACTATTCAAAGCTATGCATTTATGTACTTGGTGATTGAGGTCATCTTAAAGATCACCGAATACGTTTTCCTTATTATGCAAACAACCCGGAATACATACATTACTTTGGTGTTTCTGGGGCAATTCAGATGGATGACAGGTAAATCTGTGTTTCTGGGGCAATTCAGATGGATGACAGGTATATCTGTGTTTCTGGGGCAATTCAGATGGATGACAGGTATATCTGTGTTTCCGGTGCAATTCAGATGGATGACAGGTATATCTGTTTCTGGGGCAATTCAGATGGATGACAGGTATATCTGTATTTCTGGGGCAATTCAGATGGATGACAGGTATATCTGTGTTTCATTTAGTGAGTCTTCATGTTTTTCCTTCTTCTGGTGTCTTTGCCATACAAGTTCTGACAATCCATGGTTCGACGCCTGACGATACCAATGCAACTTTTATCCAGGTAGGTGGACGCAGTAACGATGTGGAACGATGTGGAACTTCTAACCAACGAGGACACGAACACTGGTCGCTTTTGCAATGTCCGAGAGGAGAGCAGTGGTCTGTACCAGGTGGATACCCTGGTAAAAATATCCTCGCCGGAAAAGGTAAGAACGGGACAAATCACATAGGATTAGAACCCACCTATATACATCACTACAAGCTGTGTAAAGCTAAAATCCAACCAAGATCTTGATGATTTCTAAGAGAGGTGCTCTTCTAAACCCTGTATTGATTACAATACCAACTTTGGTCAGCTTTGAAATGACTACAGTGTCAATACATCTGTTCTCACAAACATAATACATTTTTTTGTAGAACAACTTTCGACACACTAGGCTATGTCTCTCTGAACAGCGATGTCAATTATTTCTCGGGGTAATGTGCAGAAGTATCCATGGTAACAGCATCAGTATTTCATAAATGTATCGGGTGTGTGGAATGTGGGCACATCTGTATGTTGTAAAAAGTCGTACATACCGCCTGTAACGTTATGTTGGTCTGTGGTCAGAGCAGCTGTCAGCTCTTAAAGATTGTGGTGTTGACTATACATATTGTTTTTATAAAAATGTGCCTGCTCATTCAGAACAAGACTGGTTAACACAAAAAAATATCGAAATGCCTTCACCAATGAATCTGATTGAGATGTGATGGTTACTAGGCCAATATGGAGAACTCTAATTTGTGATCGCATGCCTGTTTTCGGTCAGGTGCTGTCAAATCCTCAGCTTTACGCCTACAGCAATTCGAACTGCAACATCGTTGTTGCCGATACAACTGTAATCCTCTTCGACCTCAGCTATCAGACTATCCTGCTACATCTGGACTTTGGTTCGTATCTCCTATGATTTCTGTGAAGAACTTGTCTGGTTTTATGCGTCGCGGTCGTGTGATGTATTGTGTTTACGTTTTGTTTCAGACTCTAATGTGGACACTGTGGATGTTGGTTTGGATGGCCAGTTTTTGGTGGTCTGTGAGAGGAATGGAAACCTCCATCTCATCTATCTGCCACAAAAAAGGACTATTCTCACAAGAGTAAGAGATGACGCTGACCTCATGTCCTTTACAAGACATTTCAGCTATTTAACATGTGAATTTCACCATATTCTGCTAGATTATGTTGTGTTCTACTATTTCTTTTTTGTGTTTTTTATTTACACGGCTAGGCAATATTGGAGAAGGCCCCCTCTGGAAACAAGAAAACATATCAACATATTATCCTACATGAAGATAAGGCAACTCCAGGTGATTTGTTCAGATTTCCTCATATATCGTCCATATGCAGTTTGACAGTTATTCCTAAATGTTATTTTGAGGTAATTGCTTAAACCTGATCATCGTTGCCAGGGATGTACCATCTTCTACTACTCATTCAGGATGGATTTTATCACATCACCAATCTTGCTCTGCAGAAGATTCAGACGGGTAAGTCACCTTATTTAGCTTGAGACCAGTTACATTATTACTAATACAATAATATTTATTATTTAAAACGTTTTTTTTCCCCTCCCAATTGTTTTTAGCCATTGAAGAAATGAACATACAGGCTTTGAAAGAGGTGTGTTGGAAATGTCTTTAGTGTAATAACAAAGATGCAGAATCCATGCTGTTGATAAGCGCGACCCAGAAATGTGTTTCTTTCCCCCAGCTTCAGTCGCTCATCATCACAGACTTCTGCTCCACCAAGGAGATCCATGACGGGGGGTGCAACACAGCCAGTATCCGCACCCTTGGAAATGAAATCAATTTCATGATTGGGGTACGGTTTCGTTCATCAAAAAAAGTTCAGAACGATTGTCCTATAAACCAAAGTAAAAAAAAAACAAGAAGGGATAGTTTGACTTATTTACCGGTGAACTGGGCACCCAGCGGGTTGTCAGCCATCTGTAAATTATTGTAAATGTTGTGGTTGAGATATAATTTCTGATAAAAAAAAACCTTTATAGGCAGATGGGGAGGCTGTTCTAACCAATTGGAAGTTCGATCATTCTGCCATGTCTCTCTGTCAGTCCCTGGACTCCAGTCTAATATCAGGTAGCATTAATCGCGTGGAGGTGGGGGTGGTGGGGTTGGGAGTGGTGGTGGTGGGGCGGGGGATAATTTTCTTCAGCAGAATTTAGAAATGGTTGTGTTATAATGTCTTCTCTGTATTGGAGGGGTGAGAAAAATCCTGGTGATGGACAATCTCATGTATGTTCTTGGTGCCGAGGTGAGTTCAGCTCTACTATATTCACATTTTATAATTTTATGATGGCCATTATAGTGGTCGTTGGCGTTAGAAAGCTATTCATAAATCGTTGTGTAACCTTGCGTCGGTCCAAGAATGTTTTGAGTGTGTGGGACCTGCATTTCCTGGTGATGGTGTACTGCTGGCCTGACCTCTTCATCCACGACTTCCTTCTAATAACCGAGTGTGAATCTGCTACGACTGCCACGTATGTGTTCAATTAATATCGTAGTATTGTTTACCCATACTATTTAAATAAACATAACGTTATTTAGTGTATACAACTTCTGTGATTGTGATGATTTTGTGAACCATATCTTTTCCTCATAGGCAAGAGAGTGCCTGCACAAAAATAATTACATTGACCATGCAAGATGAAAGCCAGGTAACTCCAGTTTACAGTAAAATAAGAAAGTATTTGATCTCCTGCTAACTTTGTGTTGGCAGTTTTCCCATCATGCACCAACATCAGTGCATCTGGTTCCAGTGGTTATTGTAAAAATCATAATTTGGCTGTCATCAGAGTTACGCTATATGCTTGATGACAGAGATGCCCTGGTTCTTTTAAACTCAGATGAGGAACCTGCAGGTCCGCTCGCTGCCCTCCATGACTGTCCTCTATTCTGTTGAAGTGTCCTCCACATCCTGCCTGGTCCAGACCAGTATGAGCATGGTGAGCAATAAAGTTCTAATTCACTTGGATCCCATCAGAGTCGGAATCGGGAAGGTATGTATTGCCAAGTAAGTAAGGTATTTTCCTTAGGCTTAGTGCAACAATTCAAGTAGTAGGGTTAGGGTTAACGAATACAAACACTACCAGGAGAAATGAAATGTTATGTCATTTTGTTACTTTAGTTAAGGAAATTATGCTGAAGTTCAAATACCAAATCTGACTTAAGTTTTTGCCCCTTTCTGATTTTAGGACACTATATATTTACTGGAGGGAATTCATGAGAATTCACAAAGGTAGGAGGTGTTTATTTGACAGTTTGAAACCAGTAGTGTTTCTTTGAGGTAATAGTATTGCATGTTCTACACAGGCCTTTGAATAAAAGTTGTAATTGACAAGCTAAAGTGACGTTGTGTTTTTTCCTCTGCTTACTAACAGCTCTGCAGAGCCTGTATCTTCTGTTGTCATGAGATGCTTCACAGAGGCTTTGCCGGAGAACAGGTAAAGTGGTGTATTCACACTTTTGTTTGGGAAAGATACTCTAAACTCAATCTTGTTTAATGTCAATATTTGTTAACGTACATTTTGTGTTCTGCAGACTTAGCAGACTTCTCTACAAACACAAGTTTGAAGAGGCAGAAAAGTTTGCCATAACGTTTGAGCTGGATGTTGAGGTTGGTTTAATTTAATTATTCTCAGCGAAACGGCCAACTAGATGACAATGTAACTAAAAATACAATATAACATAAAAAATATCCATAAACCGTTCTTGACCACTGCATGTTTGAGAGTTAGAACAGTGTTTCTAGTTGCTGTGATCTTAATAATATCCATGGTTTTATATTAAACGTGAACAAAAAATATGATCCCTGGAATGTTACTCATGGGGAAGTATTGTTGACATACTGTCCACAGATTGAGTCGCATTCGTGAAAATCCAAGAACCTGATTGACCGGCGATCTCTCTCTTCTCCCAAGCTTGTCTATAAGGTGAAGCTGGACTTTGTGCTTGAGCAGCTGGCGTCATCATCCGTTGGAGGCTATGGGCAGGATGTCTGGTCAGACTTGGTGGACGAGGCCAAGACCAACCTGATGAAGATAATGGTGAGTTCCCATTGGTTAAGTCTCCGCGTGATGAGTCGGATCTGCCTGCCAGCCAGCTGTATTTCAGAAACATTCATCCGTGAGATTGCAAACGTGAAATGTGCCTGTAAGATTCCGATTGGATGCTTGTCGTCTCCTGCGTTCGCGTGTCAGGACGAGCAGTATGTGGTGGAGTACTGCCTGAAGGCTCCGTGGCCAACGTTCGACACCGCCGAGAAGATGCTCAGCCACGCAGCCTCGCGCTGCCCGTCCCAGATCCAGGAGGCCCTGTCCAGGCTGGCCACCTTCTGCTGTCTCCACGGTCTGGAGAAGTTTAAGTATGTTCGCCTAGACTAAATGGAACGGGGGGTCACGTGGGTACAAGAGTCCCATGAAATTTGTTTATTGTAAATTTACTATGTTATCTTGTTTCGTTAGTTATCTTAATGCAAATTGACTTGGCTGCAGGTTAGCTGCTCGCTTCATTGTGACGGTTCTTATTAGAGTGCATTTGGTATTTTAGTTTCTTTGGCTAACGCTGAGGAATGGGCGTGACTGCATCAGTTTGAGGCAGCAGAGGTGCCTCCCAGGCATCTATGTGGGCTGTAATGAATATTATACATCCATTGGCCAATGCGTTGTCACTCAAACTACAATAGATTGATTAAGGCAACTGCCCATTCAACCTTCTGTTTGCCTCAACTCGTTGTTTCCCTACAGTGGGATCGCCTGGATTGAGTTTCTGAACAGCACAGACTACGTTGGGGACGTTCTGTGCCACTTAAAAGACGGGGACCTGAGGGGAGCCCAGCACCTGTGGCTCAGACATGAGGTAATGTGAATTGGAACACAGACATTTGTTACACCGTAAGACGTTTAGTGGGTTAGAAGTGAGGTAATGTGAATTAGAACACAGACATTTGTTACACCGTAAGACGTTTAGTGGGTGAGGTTAGAACAGACATTTGTTACACCGTGTGGGTTAATGGGTAATTAGAACACAGACATTTGTTACACCGTAAGACGTTTAGTGGGTTAGAAGTGAGGTAATGTGAATTAGAACACAGACATTTGTTACACCGTAAGACGTTTAGTGGGTTAGACGTGAGGTAATGGGAATTAGAACAGACATTTGTTACACCGTAAGACGTTTAGTGGGTTAGAGGTGAGGTAATGTGAATTAGAACACAGACATTTGTTACACCGTAAGACGTTTAGTGGGTTAGACGTGAGGTAATTTAGTCACAGGGTTAAGACATTTAGTGGGTTAGACGTGAGGTAATGTGAATTGGAACACAGACATTTGTTACACCGTAAGACGTTTAGTGGGTTAGACGTGAGGTAATGTGAATTAGAACACAGACATTTGTTACACCGTAAGACGTTTAGTGGGTTAGAGGTGAGGTAATGTGAATTAGAACACAGACATTTGTTACACCGTAAGACGTTTAGTGGGTTAGACGTGAGGTAATGGGAATTAGATCACAGACATGTGTTACACCGTAAGACATTTAGTGTGTTAGACGTGAGGTAATGTGAATTAGATCACAGACATGTGTTACACCGTAAGACGTTTAGTGGGTTAGACGTGAGGTAATGTGAATTAGAACACAGTGGATTTGTTGTTCTTTCTCATATGCTGATAGGGAGAGATTGCAACCCAGTTCGATGATCAAGGTCTTCAAGATCTTCTCACCTCGATTCCAGAGGATCTTCCATCCCAGGAGCTCTGTCTCTGGTTCAGGAATGTCATTGTTCCCTTCATAAGGAGGGTGCTACCCAGAGGACAGGTAAACTGGTCACGGCATGAGGAGAACTGATTACGTCAACAAATGTTTTGACAAGTTTCTATTTCCAGTGTCTTGTCTTAGAGGACTTTGAATTGTGTGTTGCTAGAAATTCCTTGCGAGGTGGTTAGAACAAAGGGCCAGGAATCTGGAGTTAACAGAGAAGGTAAAATGAAGACTTAAGGAATATCTTTCAGTGCTTTACTGAATTGGTGATCACACATTTGCAAATGTTTTCGGCCCCTTTACTCTTTGCTTTTCCTGTAGGGAGACTGGCCCCAAAATGGACTGAACTTGGCAGAACTCGGGTTGCCCTCGTTATGGATGTGGATACCTACTGTAAGCGATTTTGTTGTTGTCATCCCCGCCTCCTTTTCTCGACACCCCGCCTCCTTTTCTTGTCACCCCGCCTCCTTTTCTTGTCACCACGCCTCCTTTTCTCGTCACCCCGCCTCCTTTTCTTGTCACCCCGCCTCCTTTTCTTGTCACGTCACCCCGCCTCCTTTTCTCGTCAGCCCGCCTCCTTTTCTCGTCACCCCGCCTCCTATTCCCACTCTGTGCTCTCAATTCAAGCACAATTTCATGCACCGATTTGTCCTTATAGCCGTGGATTAGGAGGAAGCAGCTTCTCATCCTCTAATTGTGATTGTTGCCTTTAGGAGGACGACTATGGTACAAGGGAAGTTGAGCAAATGAAGTCCCTGGTCTCTAACCTCTGCCAGCTGTTGGACCTCTACAACAAGTACAACTGTAGACTCTCCCTGTCCGTCTTCGAGAAGGTGCGCGTCTGTGTAAAAGACATCTAAGGATTGTCTAAAATGGGACATTGTTTAGATATGCTGTACGGTTCTGTTTACGTTGTCACTCCGTGCCCTGCCGGCATGTTTAGGCTAGCAGCCGCAGCGTAGCGTTCCTCATGCTGGATAAGGTCCCTGCCCCCGAGCTGATTTCTGCCACGGTGGAGAGCAGCGTCAGGCCCTACAGTCAGGGGCATCAGATGCCTCTGGACGAGCTCCTGCTACAGTACATCAAGGTGGGTTTCTTGCCACCCGCAGACACACACCTAAAGCATTTCCCATTGGCGCTAATTATGCTCGCCACCTTAAATGTTGTGAATGATGTTTCGATCCGTGACTGTCTGACATGGGATTTGTGTTAAGGTGACGCACGTTCTGTTCTCTCTCCCTCCCATCCAACGTCAGGATCTGCTGGAGCGCTGCAGCTCACAGACAACTACACTGTTCACTGAGTGGGAGGCCAAAGCCGTGTCTGTGATTGGCTGCATCACAGACAGTGATGTGAGTTATGCTATTGGTCACCCGCTAGTTCAAGTCCTGAATGTTGATTGGCAGAAGGCTGTGGGTATGTGGGACTGTATACCTCATATATGTATGAAACTAGTTCATGATGTGAATATAAGGCACCGTTAGGGTTTGTGCTATATGGCAAATACACCTAACAGCCGTATCCTGGCACTCCATGTTGTGACGTGCCTAAGAACCACCATTAGCTCATCAGGTATATTCACCATATACCACCCTCTCTTCTGCTGTACTCTTTAAATAAACCAGAATACAGCCAATTACACTGTAGATGTATTTTGAATCAACATACTGGGCGCATTATTGATCTACAGTGTTTTTAACTGCTCTGTGCTGTACAGCTCGTGGTGGACGCTGTGCTGGAGGTCATGCAGAAGGCCGTGGTGCCCTGGAGTCAAGTAGTGGAGACGCTGGTCCAGCAGTACCTGGAGATGGAGGGACCCAAGTAAGACACAGAGAGGCCTGGTGTTTTATCCCTTATCACAGTCAAGTGCTTGGGTTATGCATGTAAAGTGCTTGGGTTATGCGTGTAAAGTGCTTGGGTTATGCGTGTAAATTGCTTGGCTTATGCGTGTAAAGTGCTCGGCTTATGCGTGTAAAGTGCTCGGCTTATGCGTGTAAAGTGCTCGGCTTATGCGTGTAAAGTGCTCGGCTTATGCGTGTAAAGTGCTCGGCTTATGCTTGTGTTCCACATCCCACAGACAGGATCTTCTGAAGGAGAGCTACCGTCTGATGGAGATCAGGAAACTACTCAGAGGATATGGAATACGCAACTTCAACCTGTCTAACAACACACAGATCATGGTAGGACTCAGGGCGTGTGCTCCTATACTGAGTTTACTTGATACATCGCTTATAACCCAATCAAATTGACGCAGAGATGGTTTATGGCCAGGAGATGCTGATCTCTGGCAGCACAATGGCCTCACTCTGGAAGCTTCTGGTCTACTCTGTATATATGTGTATTGGTGTGTCAGGAATAATCCACGTTGATTCTCCTGTAGACGCTGGTCCGGTACATCCTCAAGCAGGACCTCCCCTCCTCCCTTGAGGACTCTTTGAAGCTGGCTGGGGCCTACAAGCTGCCCACATCCCAGATACACATTCTGTACCTCATCCAGCTGATCAGCCAAAGCAAGGTAGACTAGTGGTCCCCATACGTTTTGGCTACTGTACTATACTCTATGTTGCCCTACAGTGAGTACTTCTGACGTAGTACCTGATGTGTATTATACCAGTAGTTAGTGGTCTCAACTGTTTGCTGTGGATAGGTCAAGTGCCGATTTGAGGTCCTAGTACCTCAGGTTGGGAACCACAGAGGTTGCGTGTGTTTGCCTAGCCGACACAGTGCGGTCCAATAGGAAGTCTTGTTTAGTCTGTGTAGGTGGTGTGCGTGTGTGTGTTTGGGCAGTAATTTATTTGTGTGGCTTTATTTTATTTACAGAGCGAGCAGTGTGTGACCCTGGTGAAAAAACTCCCCCCTGCTGAGGCGGAGAATGTGATCGAGCGGCTGGCTGACTGGGCACGACTGGAACTGCAGGACAAAGACCACGTGTCTGAGGAGGTGAGGCTTTTTTACGGGCAGTTCGGAGACTTTTGCATAGTTCTATTATATTATAACTTGGATTATAACTAGGCCGATATATACAAGCTGTTCTTAGGCAGTTACTACTTTTTCTGTGTCCCATGACAAACAGCACAAGAAGCACCAGATGGTTATGGCTCAAGTGATGGTGGAGGCACTGAAATTCCTCCAGAGGATCCAGAAAGGTAGGGACGTCTTTCAAACCGAGTCAAGACTGGATCTTTTCGGAGTTTGCAGGCATCTGCTAGGGAAGTTGTTGACAACTTATAAGCGTAATACCTGTTGAAGACTAATTCTTGGTGTGGTCATCTCTCACGGCCAGGAGACGCCTTTAAAAGTGTCGATTGCAAGAACAATCTGATGATGTTCAAGGCGATTGCTCACCTACAGGTGATACTATTTTGAATTGCTTTGGCACTGTGAGACGAACATTTCACCCGACACACACTGACTGTTCTTTGGACTACCTTCTACAACAGATGTAGTTTTAGCGGTTGTATTCTACATTCACAGGAGGACTTTGACATCTTCCTCACTCCCAACAACTACGAGGATCCCACGGTGCACAAGCAGATCCAGGAGCGCCACATCACAGCCTATGAGAACACCCGGGGAGAAGGTCCCTCCCCCCCGGGCTCTGCCACGCCCACGGTGGCTAACGACCCGGACGGCAAGACCAAGACCATCTCCACCGAGGCCGGCCTCCTTCGCTTAGCACGGCAGCTGCAGCGCACGGAGCCGGAGCTGTGGGCCGACCTGGCCCTGCGCGCCCTGGGGGTCGGGAAGGTGGACAAGGCCCTCAAGATACTCAGGTTAGGAGGAGGGGAACCCAAAGTGCCGACTACCTTTAAGCATTTTCAGCGTTCCAAATGTCACAACAAAATGTGTATCAACCTGGTCAGTCGGGTTTCAGACTGGGTGGTCAAAGCACTTTGTCACAGCTGTTGTTGTAAACAGGGGCTTTAAAAATACATCATATTGATTCTTACGTTTGATGTTTGCGTGGGTTTTTGCATTGAACCCATCCTGAGATCTCTCTCTCTGTACGTCTCTGTATGTTGACCCGGTCCACACAGTGAGCTGTATGAGCATCACGGTACCACCAGTACTGGGAAGGTGCTGTTCGGTGCTGCCCAGAAGCTGTGCCAAATGCTGGAGGCAGATGTGCCCATGGTCCTCCCTGAGGGCGAGGACCTTCCAGCCATTATCCACAAGCTGGCCTGCCAGGCCATCACAGTCTGCCACTCAGGTGCTGCATAGTTCTAATGAAAATGCATACTGACACACTGAACCTGACAGTACTGACACCCTGAACCTGACAGTACTGACACACTGAACAGTACTGACTGAACCTGACAGTACTGACACACTGAACCTGACAGTACTGACACACTGAACCTGACTGTACTGACACTGAACCTGACGGTACTGAACACTGAACCTGACAGTACTGACACACTGAACCTGACAGTACTGACACACTGAACCTGACAGTACTGACACACTGAACCTGACAGTACTGACACACTGAACCTGACAGTACTGACACACTGAACCTGACTGTACTGACACCCTGAACCTGACGGTACTGACACACTGAACCTGACGGTACTGACACACTGCACCTGATCGTACCGACACTGAACCTGACAGTACTGACACCCTGAACCTGACAGCACTGACACACTGAACCTGAACCTGTACATGTCCGTCTGACATGAGCGTGGGCTCTCTGTTGTTTCTTCTATTTGTCAGATCTACTCCTGGATTGTGTGGAGCTGTGCAAGTGCACGCGTGCAGCCATGGACGTCTACCACCAGTGTCAACTGTCAGACAACTATGGCTTCATAGCCAAGGTGACTTGCTACACCAAATCACCAGGCCTAAATGCCACCAGACTTAAACCACCAGGCCTAAATGCCACCAGACTGTAACCACCAGGCCTAAATGCCACCAGACTGTAACCACCAGGCCTAAATGCCACCAGACTGTAACCACCAGGCCTAAATGCCACCAGACTTAAACCACCAGGCCTAAATGCCACCAGACTCAAACCACCAGGCCTAAATGCCACCAGACTCAAAGCGATTAGAGCTGTTAGGGTGATCAGACTTCCATTCCCGGTGTTCAGGATATGTCCCTGGCAGCTGAGAGAGATCCGTATTCCCAGTGGAGCTTCCAGGATGTCTTCAGTGAGGACTGCATCATCCTGGACCCTGTGTCGGTTCTGCCGGTCCAGTATGAGATCACCAACTGCCTTCTGCCTTTCTCCTCCGGTATGCAAAAATGTTTGGGATCCTTTCAAGAGTGTGTTATGTGTGATGTTGTTTGTACGTTCTAAAGAGAACAACAACACACATACATATCGTTTTTAGTTTCTTTCTGTAAAACGCAAAAATATCAATTGTGTGAACTCCAGCTGTTTTTGGGTTGTAGATAGAAAACTTTATCCACTGGATTGTTCCTGTCTTTCTCACTGCTCTTTCGGAGGTAAGGTAGCTGCCTCGTTTTCATTTAATTAATAGACAGACTATATGTAGACTGTTTTAGCAGTCTTTTCTTCTAATTAATAGACAGACTATATGTAGACTGTTATATCAGTCTTTTCTTCTAATTAATAGACAGACTATATGCAGACTGTTTAATCAGTCCTTTCATCTAATCAGCCCTCATGACACGTTGTCTCCTTGCAGATGTGAACTTCCTCAAGTCTCTTCAGATGCCCCTGGACTCCATGCTTCAGATGCTGCAGGAGTGCAGTCAGTTGGAGTTGGCCCTCAGACTGCTGGTCAACTCATTTGGCAGCTGTCTACAGCACGTCACGTCCAACATCATGGAGTTTAAGCTGGGTGTTCAGTTGTACGGCCCAGAAGCACTGCTAAACTACAAGGCGTGTTTGTCTGATTTGAGAACCACCACTCTGTCCTCCATGAATACTGTTGCAGTAGCCCTGCTCCACAAGGTGAGATCGCGGTCTTCGATACAGTTCGAGGATGTATTGATGTTAGTAGAAAAGTTAAGTTGTATTGTGGTCATGCAGCTACTATAGGCTGTTGTTTGGGGCTCGGTGTGGATCTTCCAATGCTGGCCACAAGAAATATGAATCTGTGGTATGCATGCTGTGTGTCACTCTGGATTAGAGCATCTGCTAAATTAGCAACATGTACAAGTAACTAACGACCAGTGTTGTTTGCTTGCTGAAGGTGTTTAACTGGAGAGCGGTGGATTGTGACCTGGCTATTGGTCTCTGCACTCTGCTCTCCAAACCCGAGGTGTTCAAGATCCTGTGGAAGGTGATCGACAACACCTGGCAGAACTATGACAAGATCCTGGTATGATAATCCTTACGAACTCCATACATTTGACCTTTATCCGTTCTGTGTGGTTGGTTGACATTGGTTTGGTGTATGTCAGGCTGTGGCTCTAGTTGGGGCTCATCTATGTAGCTCCTACACCGACGAAGAGGAGGAGCAGAGGAAGTTCCTGTCCGTCATCACAGATGCCGAGTGGGGGATCAAACTGGGACAACTGGGGGTGTGTTCAACGTCTTCCATGGTTTATTTAACGTTTGCACTCAGGACGTTTTATGGCGAGACCTTGTTGATAGGGTCATCTAAGATGCATCTGTCCCTGCTTTACCAGAGGACTTGAGTAACCACGCACCTCTCCGTAGATATCCATCCAGGCTGTGTTTCGTCAGGGTCCTGAGATGAAGAGTGACCTCATTCCTACCCTGGTGAAGAACAGGAACATCACACCTGAGATTATTCTCCAGTACTGCAGGTGAGCTGGTCCAGAAGGTCACCGTCACCTCTGGTGGCTTCCCAGTTGGTAGAGACAGACTCATGTAGTGTCACGCCCTGATGGCCTCAATGTAGTATTCAGCAACCAGCTCATAAAACCCTTTTGCAGCAAACATATTAATTCCCTAGTTATTAACATACTAGTTGACAAAGTATTGGCTTCTTGTATTCTGTTAGTTTTAAGGTATATGTCCTGTATGTTCCTCCTGTTGGCAGCACCTTTGGCCTCAACAGAGACGAGGTCATCAACCAGTATATCACCACCCTACTGCTGCAGGAGGAAGATGATGATGATGAGAGGGTGGCAGGAGAACCCGGCGAAGGCCAGGGAGAGGAGCTGGGTCATGAAGACGCCCTGGAGAGAGCACTGCAGATCATTCCTCTCCTCCAAAGCACCAGCGACCTCACCATCAGCCTCAGTGCTACCATACTCAAGGTCTGAGCACGTCCTGATTGGGCGTCATCCTGAATGGAGTGGTCAGTGGGGTGACGTTCTGATTGGTTGTCATCCTGATTGGAGTGGTCAGTGGGGTGACGTTCTAATTGGTTGTCATCCTGATTGGAGTTGTCAGTGGGGTGACGTTCTGATTGGGTGACGTTCTGATTGGGTGACGTTCTGATTGGGTGACGTTCTGATTGGGTGTCATCCTGATTGGACATTCTGATGGATGAATGGAAAATGCAATGTTAAACTGATGTGCTGAATTTCCTTTGTAGCTCAGCCCGTATAACTACGAGAGGATTGAGGGAGTTCTCAGGATCATACAAACGGCTGCTGAGCAAATCACCAGCATCTCAATCGGTCAGGTGGGGTTATTTTCTGACTTACTTTATCTGGGCGCAACTCACTTGGTAAAGACCCGTACTCCTCCACGTCTGATTTGATTTGGGTGTTATGGTCAAATCAGGTCCAAAAGCAGTGCGTTTCTATCTTATCTCCAGGCGATGGGTTTGCTGCAACATCTGAAGTCCTACAAGCGCATCTCTCCCCCAACGGACCTGGAGACTAACTACCTTCTGGAGAACGGCCTGGAACCCTCTGTCCTGATAAACACCCGACTACCGTTTCATCTGCTCATGCAGACCACCTACTACTGGAAGATCATCTGTGAGTACACCGGGTTTTTAGTAGCGCGTTCGATATCCAGGTGATCGAGCAGACTCTTGAGTTAGTGATCGAGGAGACCATAAAGAATTAAATTCATACTCCGGTCTTAGGGATGTGGTTCTTTTTCTCTGTTCAGCTCCGGAGCTCAGCGAGGAGACCTTTCCTACTCTGCTTCTGATCAGCAAGCTAATGAAGGTAATGAGCTTCGTTTCCGCGGTGACTGGCTCCGCCTCTAAATATAAGTCATATGAGTCCTTCCTGGACCCGGGCTGTATCGTTAACAGTATGTTACTCCCCTGTGCCCTCACGTCAGGTGAGCCTGGACAAGTTGTACATGTCCGCCGTGAACCACATGTTTGAGAGCCGTCTGAAGCCCCTCCTCCTGGAGCAGCACAAGCGGGCTCAGAAACACCCGTCCATCACAGACGTCTTCAAGGTGGCCAAGATCATTATGGGGTACATCCAGTCCATCCAGAACCCGGAGTGGGCGGCGGCCACAGCCCATAAGATCGCCCAGGAGCTGCCTGCAGGTCTGCCAGTTGGCCAATCAGACGCTGTTGTGTCACCGTTTCTAAAGTAGCTGAGCGTGGGCTCAACGTCCGTTGTGTTTTCTCTGTGTTTGTTTCGGTCTCTAGGCACTGTGAAGACCCAGACGCTTAAGTTCTGCCTGACACTTGGTGACTCGTGGCTGAAGGACCCCAATCTTGAGGTGAGACAAGATTTGTGGTAAACACACACGCCCATTTACCCACACACACAAAATCACTTCTACCTCCCTGTCAACAGACAGTTTCGACCTCGTTATCGAAGGTGAACAAGATTCACGTTGGTTTTAACTTGAAATAAAGATCAGCTCTGACCTCCATCTTGTCCGCTGATCAGGAGGCCACACGGAGCCGGGTGGACACGTTCCTGTCCAAGCTGAAGCTGCAGTTCCAGCGTTCTGCCACAGAGAATGCCCTTATGGCCAGCCAGTTGAACAGCCCGGAGCACCTGAAGCTGACGGGGCAGCCTGCACGCCTCATAGTCACCCTGTATGAACACGACAGTGTGGAGCAACGGTTCAGGGGCTTCGCCGGCCAAGCCTACCCAGGTGAGCAACCCTCCACCCCCAAACCGGATCCAGGCATGTTCTCTGCCATATGGCACCTCTAAATGACTCACCTAGTAGTTCTCTGCCACATGGCACCTCTAAATGACTCACCTAGTAGTTCTCTGCCATATGGAACCTATAAATGACTCACCTAGTAGTTCTCTGCCATATGGAACCTATAAATGACTCACCTAGTAGTTCTCTGCCATATGGGAACCATATGGAAATGACTCACCTAGTAGTTGCCATATGGAACCTGACTCACCATATGGAACCTATAAATGACTCACCTAGTAGTTCTCTGCCATATGGAACCTATAAATGACTCACCTATTAGTTCTCTGCCATATGGCACCTCTAAATGACTCACCTAGTAGTTCTCTGCCATATGGAACCTATAAATGACTCACCTAGTAGTTCTCTGCCATATGGAACCTATAAATGACTCACCTAGTAGTTCTCTGCCATATGGAACCTATAAATGACTCACCTAGTAGTTATCTGCCATATGGAACCTATAAATGACTCACCTAGTAGTTCTCTGCCATATGGAACCTATAAATGACTCACCTAGTAGTTCTCTGCCACATGGCACCTATAAATGACTCACCTAGTAGTTCTCTGCCATATCGCACCTATAAATGACTCACCTAGTAGTTCTCTGCCACATGGCACCTCTAAATGACTCACCTAGTAGTTCTCTGCCATATGGAACCTATAAATGACTCACCTAGTAGTTCTCTGCCATATGGAACCTATAAATGACTCACCTAGTAGTTCTCTGCCATATGGAACCTATAAATGACTCACCTAGTAGTTATCTGCCATATGGAACCTATAAATGACTCACCTAGTAGTTCTCTGCCATATGGAACCTATAAATGACTCACCTAGTAGTTCTCTGCCACATGGCACCTATAAATGACTCACCTAGTAGTTCTCTGCCATATCGCACCTATAAATGACTCACCTAGTAGTTCTCTGCCACATGGCACCTCTAAATGACTCACCTAGTAGTTCTCTGCCATATGGAACCTATAAATGACCCACCTAGTATTTCTCTGCCATATGGCACCTCTAAATGACTCACCTAGTAGTTCTCTGCCATATGGAACCTATAAATGACTCACCTAGTAGTTCTCTGCCATATGGCACCTCTAAATGACTCACCTAGTAGTTCTCTGCCATATGGCACCTCTAAATGACTCACCTAGTAGTTATCTGCCATATGGAACCTATAAATGACTCACCTAGTAGTTATCTGCCATATGGAACCTATAAATGACTCACCTAGTAGTTATCTGCCATATGGAACCTATAAATGACTCACCTAGTAGTTCTCTGCCATATGGAACCTATAAATGACTCACCTAGTAGTTATCTGCCATATGGAACCTATAAATGACTCACCTAGTAGTTCTCTGCCATATGGAATCTCTAAATGACTCACCTAGTAGTTCTCTGCCATATGGCACCTATAAATGACTCACCTAGTAGTTCTCTGCCATATGGCACCTCTAAATGACTCACCTAGTAGTTCTCTGCCATATGGCACCTATAAATGACTCACCTAGTAGTTCTCTGCCATATGGCACCTCTAAATGACTCACCTTGTAGTTGAAATGGAGTCAAGTATTCGCTACTCCATACAGTTCTCAGATTTTGATGATGATAGAGGAAGACAATGCGTTTGCTTATTACCTATTCTGTCTCACTAGACATTCACGCCGTGTGCAAAGAAATTGCAGCGATCAACGGTGTGGACTTTCTGAAGATACGAAGCATGTTGCTGGAGAAGTGGCTATGCAAAACCGGCCCGGCCGTGTCTAAGGTCAGTGCAGTCCTGTCTGAACCAGCTGCCTGGTACGTAGGCTTGATGGACACACTCTGGAAGGAGAAATGACTTGTGTCGGCTAATGCCTGTTTATCTTAAAGGACATCAGCAAACAGGACTGTGTGAAGGACATTGAGGATGATCCAGACCTCATGAGGTAGCTCACTGCATCATCACCTGTGACTTCATATAGAGAATGGATCCCCATGTTCAGTGTATTGAATAGTGTCCTTCTGTCAGGGTGGTGTACCTGCTGCAGATGTACCAGGTGGATGTGGGAGTCCATCTGCTGAGCCCCGTCCTCTCTGCCGAAACATGGGTGAGTTTTGGCACGTTCATTCTATTGGGCTTAGGGGGAGAGTTGGGAGGAACGGGGGGGTTTGTGTTGGGCTGGTAGGATGGGTATCTTTAGGGTACACGGGGGCTGTTGGGACTGTCATTTGGTTGTTTTATGCAGAGGTCCTTTATGCTCTGTGGCGGTTAAGATGTGTTCAACTATGGCGTTGGGTGGAGGTGGGATGGTGAAGCATTATTTTAGTTAATAAATCCTTACCTGCTCCACTTTGGGTGTGGAACTAAGGGCGGTGGAAAACAGTAGTCTCGTAGTCTGACGGCGGCGTCATGGTGTTGATATTTCCTCCCAGCCCCTAAGCAGTTCTGGACTTCGCCTGACATTCTGCCACCGGAGTCGGGCCCTGCTCTGTCTAATTCACATCGCTGACCCCACCACCCTGGAGACCCAGCTACACATCCCAAAGTCTCAAGTCCAGTAAATGCTCCTCACTCAAATAGTAGCCATGACAAATCGTTTAATATATTTTCTGTTCCAAGCGATGTTTAGCAGCTGTTGAACATCGGACAATTATCAGCAGTGTAGACATATTTGTTTTTATTGCTGGGCTGGATTTTTCTTACAGGTATTACCTTAAGTGTTACATCTACCTTTCTCAACTGGAGGCGTTAAACATCCCTTACACCATGGAAACTTTCCTCAACATTCCCAAAGAGGGCATGGTCAAGGGACTGTGGAAGAATCACAGTCACGAGCCTCAGGTAATGTGCTCCGTCTGCTGAACGCTCTAGACCGGGGCTCCGTCTGCTGAACGCTCTAGACCGGGGCTCCGTCTGCTGAACGCTCTAGACCGGGGCTCCGTCTGCTGAACGCTCTAGACCTACATTCTGTGCTTGTATTGACGTGTTGACACACTGTGCGTTCTGTGCTTGTATTGACGTGTTGACACACTGTGCGTTCTGTGCTTGTATTGACGTGTTGACACACTGTGCGTTCTGTGTTCATATTGACGTGTTGACACGCTGTACGTTCTGTGCTTGTATTGACGTGTTGACACACTGTGCGTTCTGTGTTCATATTGACGTGTTGACACGCTGTACGTTCTGTGCAGGCTGTGCGTCTTGTGGCAGATCTTTGTCTGGAGTACAAGGTGTTTGACCCCCAGCTGTGGAACGGGGTCCTGCAGAAACTGCTGGGCTTCAACATGGTGAGTGAAGGCAGTCCACACATGCTAATGTGGCTCTCAGAACTGTTCCTTGATCATGCATGACGACTGAACATGATAGTGACACACAGTGCTTTTCCTGTCTGCCCGTCAGATAAACTACTTACAGGAAGTATTGGAGGCGCTGGGTGCTGTTCCCTCTCTTTGGCAGGTTGGTGGAATCACGTCTTTCTAATAAAGCACATGGTATATGTTTTCTGGTGATTGCGACACACTGTTTTCCTTAGACTGTTAATATAGCTGTGATCTTTTTCCTTGGACTGTTAATATAGCTGTGATCTTTCTATTCAGGTCTCCTGTTTTTCCAGGACTTGGAGGAGTTTGATTCTAGCTCCATTTGTATCAGGTACATTAATATAGTAGACTCCGATTCAAGACGCATGATAATGAGATGGCAGATGAAGGCCTGGCGGTCACGGCGTCTGCCTATAATGTCTTTATGTTCTCTATGTTTTTCCACCACATAGCGTCTCTTCCCCTGAGTCCCCAACAACAGGCAACTCTCTACAGGACCTTTGTTCTTCTTCTTAAGTACGTTCTTCTGCTTTTTGGAAATAAATCGGTTGATAAAGGATCTGGTCAATCCCAATGGGGTCAATATAAGTGTCAGGATCATAGGACAAGCTGATCATGGTATCATTTTGGTAAAATGATTGGTAAAAACGATGAAGGGACTATAACAGGGACTATATATTGATCCTTTATTTTCCCTGTCTCTCCCATTCCACCACTAACGTTGGTCTGTCAGGTGCCCGTTCCTGCTAAACCTGGACCTGATTGGCATCGCCAATCGCTTTGCACAGTTCAGTCTGCCAGCCTTTGCCCTAGGAGCCCTCCTGCTTCTCCCGTGTGCTAAGAAGAAGGAGCAACAGATCCAGGTGAGGCAGGTGTCCTTTAAGGAGGTGTAGACTGTTCTCTATACTGGCTGGTGTGTTGGGTCTGACTGTTCTCTATACTGGCTGGTGTGTTGGGTCTGACTGTTCTCTATACTGGCTGGTGTGTTGGGTCTGACTGTTCTCTATACTGGCTGGTGTGTTGGGTCTGACTGTTCTCTATACTGGCTGGTGTGCTGGGTCTGACTGTTCTCTATACTGGCTGGTGTGTTGGGTCTGACTGTTCTCTATACTGGCTGGTGTGTTGGGTCTGACTGTTCTCTATACTGGCTGGTGTGTTGGGTCTGACTGTTCTCTATACTGGCTGGTGTGTTGGGTCTGACTGTTCTCTATACTGGCTGGTGTGTTGGGTCTGACTGTTCTCTATACTGGCTGGTGTGTTGGGTCTGACTGTTCTCTATACTGGCTGGTGTGTTGGGTCTGACTGTTCTCTATACTGGCTGGTGTGTTGGGTCTGACTGTTCTCTGTACTGGCTGCTGTGTTGGGTCTGACTGTTCTCTACACTGGCTGCTGTGTTGTCTGGTCTGACTGTTCTCTATACTGGCTGATGTGTTGTGTCTGACTGTTCTCTATACTGGCTGTCTGACTGGTGTGTTGGGTCTGACTGTTCTCTATACTGGCTGGGTCTGGCTGGTGTGTTGGGTCTGACTGTTCTCTATACTGGCTGATGTGTTGGGTCTGACTGTTCTCTATACTGGCTGGTGTGTTGGGTCTGACTGTTCTCTATACTGGCTGGTGTGTTGGGTCTGACTGTTCTCTATACTGGCTGGTGTGTTGGGTCTGACTGTTCTCTATACTGGCTGGTGTGTTGGGTCTGACTGTTCTCTATACTGGCTGGTGTGTTGGGTCTGACTGTTCTCTATACTGGCTGATGTGTTGGCTGACTGTGTGTTGGGTCTGACTGACTGGCTGGTGTGTTGGGTCTGACTGTTCTCTATACTGGCTGGTGTGTTGGGTCTGACTGTTCTCTATACTGGCTGGTGTGTTGGGTCTGACTGTTCCCTCTACTGGCTGGTGTGTTGGGTCTGACTGTTCTCTATACTGGCTGGTGTGTTGGGTCTGACTGTTCTCTATACTGGCTGATGTGTTGGGTCTGACTGTTCTCTATACTGGCTGGTGTGTTGGGTCTGACTGTTCTCTATACTGGCTGGTGTGTTGGGTCTGACTGTTCCCTCTACTGGCTGATGTGTTGGGTCTGACTGTTCCTGGCTGATGTGTTGGGTCTATACTGGCTGGTGTGTTGGGTCTGACTGTTCTCTATACTGGCTGGTGTGTTGGGTCTGACTGTTCTCTATACTGGCTGGTGTGTTGGGTCTGACTGTTCTCTATACTGGCTGATGTGTTGGGTCTGACTGTTCTCTATACTGGCTGGTGTGTTGGGTCTGACTGTTCTCTATACTGGCTGATGTGTTGGGTCTGACTGTTCTCTATACTGGCTGGTGTGTTGGGTCTGACTGTTCTCTATACTGGCTGGTGTGTTGGGTCTGACTGTTCTCTATACTGGCTGTTGTGTTGGGTCTGACTGTTCTCTATACTGGCTGCTGTGTTGGGTTTGACTGTTCGCTCTACTGGCTGGTGTGTTGGGTCTGACTGTACTGGCTGGTGTGTTGGGTCTGACTGTTCTCTACTGGCTGGTGTGTTGGGTCTGACTGTTCTCTATACTGGCTGGTGTGTTGGGTCTGACTGTTCTCTATACTGGCTGGTGTGTTGGGTCTGACTGTTCTCTATACTGGCTGGTGTGTTGGGTCTGACTGTTCTCTATACTGGCTGGTGTGTTGGGTCTGACTGTTCTCTATACTGGCTGGTGTGTTGGGTCTGACTGTTCTCTATACTGGCTGATGTGTTGGGTCTGACTGTTCTCTATACTGGCTGGTGTGTTGGGTTTGACTGTTCTCTATACTGGCTGATGTGTTGGGTCTGACTGTTCCCTCTACTGGCTGATGTGTTGGGTCTGAATGTTCCCTCTCAGGGCCTCCTGTTGGCCTGTGACCTGATGACCATTCTGGAGCAGGTGGATGAACACATGACCACTGGGGAGTTGGCAGGGGTGCCCACACAGGTGAGCTACTGTGACTTTCTCTTATTGAATGACCTCATCTACCTGCCAGTTCGGTGGAACTATTGGGTTTCACTGTGTCTGACCCGTCTGTTCTCCATAATCTGTAGCATTTGTGTCAATTACAAATGTCTTCTCCAAACCCAGATACGGGACACAGCCCTGGCGTTTGTTTGCCAAACCAGACAGTACCAGAAGCTGTGGAAGACCAAATACTTCAATCTTCTCAAGCAACACCTGGTGTCAAGCGGCGACTCTAACCAGGTTAAAGACCTGGTTGAGTTTTTAATCTCCCACAGCAGGTAAATCGTCAAAGCAGACATGCACTGAGCCACAGTTTTTGACATATTTGAATGAAAGACTCAGATAAATTAGGATTTTAATTTGTTGCATTATATATGGTTAATATAGTCCCAGTAGTTCCTTAACATGTGTCGGTCCTGTGGTGTTCAGTGAGGAGGATGCCAACTCTCTAGCCCATGAGTATCTGAAACGCAGAGGAAGTAAAGGAGGAAAGCCACTACCTGACAGGTCTGCTGTATCCAATTCCCTGCAGGTAATGGTTAACACAGTGCCGTTTTGGTTTTTAACACCTGTTCCGACACATACTCATACATTTTCATGCCTTTTCTACATTGAAAATGTAACCAAATTGCAAATGTGTAATTTTTGACCTCTTTTGCAGGAGTTTCTCAGTCTGGATATTGATAGATGAGTGGTGTGGATATCAACCAGATGAATAACACATATAGGAAAAGAAATACTGAACAACTTTTATTCTATTTGTCTTTAAACTATAGATGTTCGCCTTTAAAGTCGTGTCAATGTTATATAATATTCACTGTCCAGCTATTTATAAATTACTCTGCTTACTTAATGTTTCCCTGTAATGTTTTTTATATAAATATGTGAAAATAAAATTACTAATCACCAGGGAATCAAACAAAATGATGTCCTGACCCATTTAAATTCAAACCAAAAGGAAGGATTTTAGTCCAAAATTGTGTCTAGGAAATGTGGGTTTGTTGGTAACATTCGTTTGAGGATTCTAGTGTGTGCTTTGGGTTATGTACCTGCAGTGAGAGCCACTTGTAGAACGTTTAAAGAACCAGGTTTTTGACCTAAATATCCTGGTACAGGGGTAATGTTTATAATGCCTGTAACCTGAACCAGGGCCCCGAGATCAATGAACTCCAGATATGGCACTGACAAGAATTCTTCCATCATATATTTCACAATGTTTTTTTACAACTGTGACAACGGATCCGAGCCATTTGAAATAAACTGTATTAGTTCCCGTTTATTAAAAAAAACCTGCTGCACACTGATTGTGATTGGTGAATGGTGCAAGTTGGTGACGTGTAAGATTTTAACAGTGGTCAAACTTGGCAATGTGAATGGGCTGACGATGTGACCGAATTGCACCTTTTAAAATGGTGTTCCCTGCAGAGAAAACAAAAAGTATTGGGCGAGGCCAGGTTCAACAGCCACAACCGAGGCCCAAAGCAACTTTTTGTCAGGTGTGTTTAATTACACCAATCCAGGATGCATCACCTTTCCTGGCCAGCAGATGTAGCCAGTGAGCAGGAACGTAGCTGCCCTTGACACACCAATCCTCTTGATGTAACACAGAATGTCTGTGCGTATGTAGTGTGTATATGCTTTGTTTTTTATTTACAGTTTTTGTCTTCTTCTTTTTTTTTTATCAAAAACACATGAAATTAGTTTAAATATTAGATAAATAAATTAGAATTTGTTCTCAATCGGCCTACCTGGTTAAATTAGGGTTAACTAAAAAAATATGTATAGAGATTATAGTATATAACAAGGTTAGAGATATGGGTTTTTAATTGAAATACTAATTGAGTCCTTCAAACTATGCTTTTGTCTGAGTTTATGTTTGTTGTCAATTTGTTGAAGTAATCTGAAGATATTTCAGCCCATGCTTCCTGAAGCACCTCCCACAGTGTGCCTTGTTTAAAGTAATACTTTTGTGCTAACCATCAATATCAGAAACGTGTCCAAAGGGACTTTAAGAAGCAATCAGGGTTCAGTGGGTTGCCCAAGGCACAAATACACACTTTTTAACTTGTTGGCTCAACCATCTAGTTACTGGCTCACCTGGTTCACTTCTATAATAACTTTGAGACACGCTGCCCGTATCCTGTCGAAGGTGCTCAAACTGAAACAGCTGGGCCTCAGATTTCTGGAATACTCTGTCTCAGATGTCACATCCACCAACACTTGTGAGGTCCGTAATTCAATGACGGATCACTGTAACATAATTTGGTTGACAGATGTGTGAAATAGTTAAACCAAGCTTTTAAGATCTGTTAAAGTAAAGAAAAAGAGGTCTGTAATTTATGTCAGTCGTGATTCTACAATTTCCCATAAGATTAGATTTGTATGGTACAAAGCACACTGGTCGTATTTTAATATAACAAGTTGTTATAAAATGAATCTGCTCGCAATATTAAAGAATATTATGTGATTACCCTGTTCCAATGATAAAGTGTAATTAGATGTTGCGGTGGAATTGACAGGGACTCAGATTATAATGTTTGCGTGGACTTTCTCATAGATAAAGCTGTTAAACTGCTGATCTCAGTGAAGTCAGCAGTGACGAGGATTGTATCCTAAGCTCAACTGACCAGCAGAGGAATGTGAGAGCCTGTTTTTCCTGTGGTGCCAGAAGACTCTCTTCTCTGTCTTTCTTAAGTCCTGTCATCTATCCTGTTTTCCACACCTGCATACCTGCCTGGAGTGGATCCACCCAGAGCCATCAACACGAAATTCTTGTCCGGCAACCATGATTGTGCGAAGATGCCAGGCAGGCTCTAAGAATAGCGTGGATGAGAATTTACAACAAAAAAAACAATGAAAAACCCATTAGGAGAATGTCATTTCCCTGTGACATTTACACTGAAACACCTCAATATCCTCTTTAATACTTCAATGAAATGTATCGCAGCCCATCAAAATGATTTCATAATTACCATGTCCCACCTCATAGTAGGTTAGGGTCAGCAAGCTCTTCACGTTCAATTGCGTGTTTTTACTACATCTTCAAGAATTGGATGATGTGCATTTAGATCAAATACCTACAGACGTGTGTCTGTCAACAGTTTGCCTAAACATAATGATTGATTGGTTCCATCAGACAAATGTATTTATATTCTAGTACTGATAATATAAATAATACACACATCAGTGGGGATTGAAGTGATGGCCTATTATTACAAGCAACGCCCATTGACAATATAAAGCCACGTTCAAGTCCACTGAGAACTCGTGACAGATCAGAGTTGAATCTCCAGCTTCAGTGATCGTCAGGCTGAAATGCAAAACTCTGAACTTGCATTTCCACATTAGATAACATTTCACTGCTATAATTCCACGACTGATTCGTGTTTTTCCCACCAATCTCTGAGTGGTTTCGTCAAGCAGACTTGACATGTCGAATATGTCCGTGTTCCCGAGCCAATATGAACGCAGCCTAACTGTTCAGGTGTGTGCGGGGACCTGAGTGAAGCACACACCCGTGTCGTTTCAATATTGCCCGGGTGACGTATAGACCTCTGTTCCCCCGCCCCCCAACCGCGTTGCTATCAGCGAATGACTGTCGTATCCACGAGGATCCACGTAGCCGACAGCAAACATTGCATTTATCTCGCCTTCACTCGGGCCAAATGCGTCCTCCTGCTGTCTACTGAGGTCGGTGACTCCCAGTGCCCAAAGGCACACGTCAAACTCCTGGGAACCGGTTGTTCGCGCGTCTCTGATAAACAAAAAACAAAACCGCAAAGGCATACAGGAGACATCATATTCATTTTGTCATATAACCCGTCGTCCGTATCGTGTCGACAATTCACGGAGGATTGAACCGGCTTTCGAGACGCCAGGATGAATACCATTCGGAGTGTGCCTTCACGGGTGAAAAGCAAACGGACCGAAACCAATTTAGGTGCGGAGAGGGAACAGTTTGACAAGCAGCAGGTAAATACAAACCCGGTGATGGTGGATACTGGATACATTGATAAAATGATACAAACCCGGTGATGGTGGATGGATACATTGATACAAACCCGGTGATGGTGGATGGATACATTGATACAAACCCGGTGATGGTGGTTGGATACATTGATAAATTGATACAAACCCGGTGATGGTGGATGGATACATTGATACATTGATACAAACCCGGTGAAGGTGGATACATTGATACAAACCCCTTGATGGTGGATACATTGATACAATAGATATATTAGATACATTAGATACATTGATACATTGTCGCCGCGGATGTGTTTGTTAATGCAGCGGTGCGACAAAACGACTGTTCTAGATTATCTGGCCACATGCAGAGTGGAACCTGTATCACTAATGGTCATATGTTTCTCTTATTGAGTATGTTTAGTTGCAATATGCAGTATGTTCTGATGGGCCTATTGCAACCGGCCTGGTCCAAACATTGCTTCTAGTATAACATCGAGATTATTTGAATATATAAAGGATAATTGGCAGTCCTGTACCTGCCAACTTGTGTGTCATAAATGCATGATTGTTAACAGGAAAATGACCAGCTTTGCTGAGGTCTGGGCCTATTTCTATATCATTTATCAATCCTTTTAGCGAGCCTTTGTGGGGTATTTTTTTGATAGGCTCACTAGATCTTTTTAACCTCATCAAACACTGAAATGACACCGACACATTCATTGAGCTATAGGTTATGTTCATTACATAATTATTAGTAGTGTACCTTGTTTATGTATTTTTCTCTTCAGTACGAACTGAAGGGAAGTTAATTGTCAATGCATTGTAACTTATATATATTAATGAAGTCGACTGGTCCTTGGAGATATCATATTCCTTTTTGTTTGACTACCTAGTTGTCCTGGCTTTCTTTCCCCGTGCCATTGCCATTCTCCCCCTGAACACCTCATTGAGACTGGCAGCCCGAGCTATATCTTATGTGGTGTATTGAAGTATATTAGGACGCAGCTTAGTGACCTTTATGTGGATGGACCACTGCATCGCAAATCCAGCACGGAAGTGAAAGTGACGAGAGGCACGTTGGACCGGTAAGACGAAATGTGCCGACTGGGGACGGACAAGAATTTAGGAATGTCGGAGAGGTGCTGCTTTTACACTTTTCTGAAGCCTACCCTGCTGGTCTGGGTAGATGGTCACGGAAACTGTCTGACAATGTTCTATTTCGGGCTGCCATGTAAATAATTAATGTGTTATGTCTTGTTCAAAATGATGGTTTACTATAATTTACCACTGTCACAGGATGTCATACAATCTGTAGACTATACGAGTTAACCTCAGACCTCTTGACTACACATTTGCTTAAGTGGGAGTGTCCATTTAATTATAATGGCGTGACCTTACTCAAAGAAGTATTTGTCATCTTCGCTTATCAAAATACTGTCAAGCATGGCTCCAAGTTGAGTGTTTTTCTTTCTTCAGTTTGATCGTGTAAAGATCCAGTCTTGCCACATGCAGCCACTTCAAATTGCAGGGAAGCTAACCAGCTTGTACATAGACACACAAAATGTGATGCTCCTTTAATATGCTGACTAGCAATCATTATCTTTTGTGTTGATGAATGAGTTCCAGATCCACAACAATGTTACAAAACACCAATGGGTGTGTGCATGCCGAAGTTCTGAGTAAGGTGTTGTGGAGAAGATTGGTTGGTGAGATTTATTAATTTCACCAATGCCTACTGAGCTGGAAATTTCCTCATTGGATAATAAATGCCAAGTTTGATAAATTGTTCAACAAGACCTATCTGGCGGTTAGAGCAAACATTCATGTGGTAGTCAACCACAACCACAAGACTTTGATTAAAAAGAGATTGCTTGTGATGTGCAAGTGTTTAAATATCCCACCTACGGCTGCTAAGTTCATGATCTTTGATTACTTGGTTGTTGTAAATGTCATGGGGTCTACTTGTAGTCGTACAAGTACGCCAGTGTGCTTGTTTACATCACGAGAGAGTGAATTAAATGCTAGATAGATTTAAAAAGTGATCAGCTGGCTAGATCGATTGTCGAACGTGTGGCCCTGCTAGCTCGGGAGACGGCGAGACATATCTCCTGTAGTTATTAGCTCATTTGAATATGCTAGCTCAATTGATCCAATACACAGATCCTATTATTGTCACGCACACGGGGAGCGAGATGTGGTCCCTCTGACTGCGCTTGTTGCATGGACATTTAAATCCGTCAAAGATGAAAACATCGGATTACAGCGGCGGCACAGATGTAGTCACATGACCTTGGCACATGACCCAGTCACATGACCGGTGGCACACGCTCTGTTCAGGGCACATGAGATGCTGACAGATGTCGTATCCGAGGTCTAGCCACTGCACTGCTCTTGACCTGTTTCGAGAGCCCGTTCTCATCTTTACTCGTGAAGATTTAGGCTGTATCCCCCCAGATTTCTCTCGTACTTTTGCTAAAGAGATATCTGATGATCATAGGACGAACATCTTTTAAGGCGCAATGACACAGCCCATAGCCTTAGTAAATTCTCCGAATACCGTACACCCCTGATGTGTATTCATTTATATTGCTTTCAATAAGGCCCAGCATGACAACGTCCCTATTTGATTATGCCCCGTTACGGTGTCATGGACATCCCCTTCGTAGAAATATGCCGTTTTAATCCACACATGGAACACACAACTACATTCTCTGATTTGTTCTTGATTTAAGGATTAGCCAATGAAGTTGGGAGTGTCATCCGGTTGAATCAATTACAATGGTGGATGCCTTCAGTGTCAATGACCCGGCTGAAACCTCCCTTTGGCCACTAGAGGCCTCTTTGTCTCTGAATCTACTCGAACTATGTTTTTTGTTTGCTTCCTGCTCGGCTCCGGCTGGCGTCTCTTGACATGACAGTGCAAAGCAGCTCTAGCATGTGTCTTCTATCCATACAGGGTGCTGCAGTTGTCTTTTGTGTGTGCTGCATTATGATACCTCAAATAAACCTGCGTAAAGGTCTGCCCTACAGATAAAATGTTCTTAACATACAAGTCTGTCCCAGTGTACAGCATCTTAGTTATAACTGGAAAGATAAAGGGAGATGCTGTACTGGCTATCCTGTACTACATGATGGCTATTGTTGTTCTTATTGACCTGTAGATTTCTGCTGATTACAAAGCTCTACTGTAGACCTGATGTTACATAGCCTTCTAGTTTTCTCTCTGTTTTGACCTCACAGTGAAGGTCAGATGTCCCACAGAGGGCCTGTTGTTTACTGTGTGTGTGTGTGTGTGTGTGTCAGTCTTCCCAGAGTTCCAGTGGCCTCTGTGCCCATGAAAGAGGTAGGAGGTGAGGTACTCCGGAGGGTGAACGCACCGTCTCTCTAGGTTTCTGAGAATTGGGTGTTCAAAAAGTGTTTAAGACTTTCATTTATGGTCATGAGAATTTATTTATATTTCTGTGAAATCAAAGTTCTGTTTGTCTTACAGTTATGAATTAACATAAGAATTGATTAATAGTCAAACAGTTAAGCTTCAAGTATTGTGAATCCAAACATTTGAATGAAATTGTTTGATTTGTCAATCAGATCTGTAAAAAAATCTGACACACAAATATTTGTTTTTAGACTTTCGGGGTTGAATGTCAGTTTTATACAGTATTTATTCGACAGTTCCCTTGGGTGAAGTTGCTTCCACAATCACATAATACCTCATGCAAACATAAAGAACTATGAATGCATGTAGGTGTATTCAGGAGAACTCCTATGTTCATGTGTCAACGAGGTAATACAATCTCAACGAAGTGTCTAAGTAGGCAGACCCATTTCCAACAGACATTCAAAACAAATAAACATACGGTCGGCGATGGGTACAGAAAGTGCTACATGTCGAAACCATCGCCTCAAACTGTGTGTGAATAATGATTTGTGTAAAGTATCTTTATGTATCTACTAAACGGACAGACAATCTCAGTGTACCTGTTGCTTTTCACCACTTAGTTAACATAGTTCTGTAAAAGCAGCTGAAATAATTGTTTCTCAAATATAAAATACAATTTCTTGTAACTGTGAAATAAATATGCTTATTCTCTTGGCGGGATCAATGTGACACAATTTCAGGACAAGCTGTTACGGCTTTAGTGTGAAAATATGGGAGTTGTCTATTATTCTGTGGCCGAGAGAAAGTCCTCTGCACTATAACCTGTTAAAGAAGATCAGTTCTGATAGGCCAGGAAATCTGAGCTGGCACTGTATGCAAAATAAAGTAGTCCCAGATTTAACACACATACTAGCTCCTTGCCAAACAGCACACAGCGATAAGGGAAACTAAGCTTTATCCAGGCTGTGTTTTAGTAGCTACACTTGTGGTTTTTGTCCTGGGCACATGGTGCAAACGACACAGTAGCCGATCTAAATGAATCGTTTTTATCGGTCAGATTGGATACATTTTCATGCCATTTAAATGTCTGCATTAAGTAGCTAGCATAATAACGACCAAATAGCCGGAAGCTAGTTGTCTGTTGATAATGACACCTGCATTCTCTCATGACCAATAGAGTTGTTCTGACTGCTTGAGATGATGATGTTGAGACAGGAATGACCTGTACTCTCTGAGGATGACTTTGTTTCCCATGATTAGTTTGGGCAATAGCTAATCCAAACCACCTATCAGAACCGTAGTCTTGTTTCTGTGGCCGAAACAGTCTCAGAAACTGCAAAGAACCCTCTTTCTATCCAGCCGTTGCTGGGTTTGAAGCAATTGCAAATCCCTGTCAGAATGGGCCACTCCACTCTCCAGGTCCAAGTTGAGTTTGTCACCTGTATCCATGTGCGATGTCTAGTACAGCGGAGGCAGTTGGAGGGCAAGTTTCATCTACAGACAGGAAGGGTTTGTCCAGTTGAGGCTCAGGTTTCTGAGGGACTGAGCCAGCAATTGTGCTGCATGGGAGACCAGGCAAAAGCAGCAGGCTGCTGTCAGGGAGAAATGTAACACAATGGGAACATTTCCAGGAGATTACATAGTAAAAAAAAAATAAAAATTGGTGTTTCGTTCTAAACCGAGAGCATTCGTCTGATGTATTTGGTAATGTTTTCAGATGACAACATGGGAAGGCTGATCAAAGCAAAGGAGTTTTATTTAGATACCGGTATTCCCCCAGCCATAGCGCGAATTCCCCGGTCCATTTTCCTGTTTACACAATGCAGTGTCGGATAAAGGAGAAATACAGGACATGCATTTCAGTGAGGTCATTAGGAGATTTGAACTGCAGTGTGTCAGTTACTGCTTGGGCCTCCTGCTACTTTCTCCGCAGACGGTCGTTCACCACAATGCCTGGTCATTAGTGTTAGGCTAGTTAATGCTAACATAACCAGACAGTGTGTTCAGCCTCATTAGTACTGAGCCTTACACTAAACGAACTGCATAAGTAGCGTCAGCCGTGCGGTGCGTGTGTGTGTGTGTGTGTGTTTGACCTTGACGCCAGACCCATAGCACTCTGTTGAATTAGCCTGATAAGGACTAGAATAACTAGAGTCACTACCAGGCACCAGGCTTCCCAGTGCGGTGTAGACCAGGTGCTGCTGCTGTATCTCCACTAGCTACAGTCCACCAGGCTTCCCAGTGTGGTGTAGACCAGGTGCTGCTGCTGTATCTCCACTAGCTACAGTCCACCAGGCTTCCCAGTGCGGTGTAGACCAGCTGCTGCTGTATCTCCACTAGCTACAGTCCACCTGGCGTGATGTCCAAGTGCATAGAAACACTGCTGCTGAAAGGCATGAAGACAGAAGATGACAAGGTAAGAAAGGCGTTCCAGGGATGAAGCGGATTGTGTGTCGCGGGTGAAACTTTAACCGGCAGTGACTTCAACCGGGCCTCGGGGATTTAGGCTGGGCTCTGTCACTCATTCCATCTCAGCAGCTCTCCCTCTGTTAGACTTGTGTTTTGTATCTTCTGCCCAGGCAGCTAATCATTGTCAGAATCTGACAACCTGGGAGACCAGCCGGTGCTGTTGGCTTCACAGCACTTAGTGTTCGGTAGGTTAGTGTTCGGTAGGTTAGTGTTCGGTAGGTTAGTGTTTGGTAGGTTAGTGTTAGGTAGGTTAGTGTTTGGTAGGTTAGTGTTTGGTAGGTTAGTGTTAACTGGTAGGTTAGTGTTTGGTAGGTTAGTGTTTGGTAGGTTAGTGTTTGGTAGGTTAGTGTTTGGTAGGTTAGTGTTTGGTAGGTTAGTGTTAGGTAGGTTAGTGTTTGGTAGGTTAGTGTTTGGTAGGTTAGTGTTTGGTAGGTTAGTGTTTGGTAGGTTAGTGTTAACTGTGTTAGTGTTTGGTAGGTTAGTGTTTGGTAGGTTAGTGTTTGGTAGGTTAGTGTTTGGTAGGTTAGTGTTAGCTGTGTTAGTGTTTGGTAGGTTAGTGTTAGCTGTGTTAGTGTTTGGTAGGTTAGTGTTTGGTAGGTTAGTGTTAGCTGGGTTAGTGTTATGAGAATCCCAGTTCTTCTTGCTTCCGTACTCCCTCACACCTCCCTTTCACCCTCCTGTGTGTCCGATCATCGCCCGTCTTTCTCTCTCTCGCTCTCTTTTTTGAGTGAATGTGTAATAGGGGCCTCCCTGCAGCCATGCTGCTCTGTGGCCATCTGTCGAGGCCTCTGTGCCAGAGTGTGGCCCCCGTCCAACCCAGTCTTCTCGGCCAGCTGACGAGCCTTCGTGCTCTCACAAACCCTACATTGTCGGGATCTCCTCTGACCCGACACTTGGTCCGACTCCCTATAAGCCAGGGGGCTAGCACTAGCCTCACGTGAGGGCGGTCCATATTAACGAGGACAGTCCGGTCTTTTTTCCGTTCTCTCTCTCCCTGCCTCCTGCTTTCTCTGTGCTCAAAGTGGTCGCGTTGGGCACACAGGAGCCCCTCTATGCTTTGTTTAGTAACTGTGAGTGTTTTGATAGGGGGGTTTCTGGGTTGTGGTCTGTGGTAATGCCAGAGTTTCAATAACTAAATGAGGTCTTTATGTATTTGTGGGATTTCTGGCCAATTTCACCAGGGAGGTTTAATGGGCAATTTTGCCACGCCTGCCTCTGGAATTTTCTTTTGGATTGTGTTATGCATTTACTATATGCACGACAACAACGAGTGTTGGTGGAGACAATTTAATGCTGATGTATTAAATGAATATGACTAAAGACTGCAAGAGTGTGTGTGTGTGTGTGTCCCTTTCTGTAGTGGGTTGGTGAGAGGGAAGTGGGACGAGAGAGAATCTGCAAGCTGGATTAATCAGTTATGCAATGAATTGAACTGAAATGGAACAACACGCTCTAGAATCAACATCTTGTCCTTTTCACCTTCGGTGTTCTATACATATTGTAAATGTGCCAATCCAGGCCACCGGGTGTGGGTGTGTGGACATCCAAACAGCTTCTGGGCTGTGTTCATTGTTTGGCAGCTCTAATATGAGTTGAGAAAATGTCATAGTTAATGTCCTTATTCATTGATATCGGTAGAGCCTTTTTTTTGCCATTTCTCTTAATTTCCAAACCGATGTTATGCCAGGGCAGGATAGTTTGAGGTTAGATATGACTAGTTGAAGGATTTTTTTTATTTCAAACAGAGGTCACAATGTTCTCCGTTTCATGTTTTGGATTCAGAGCTGTCCATTATCTTCTGTGTCTTTATCAGTTTCTGGCTGAAGCCATTTACTGAACACCTGTACGGAGACACGCTTTGAGGAAAACGTAAAGGCTGGGCTGAACGTCTGCTTTTCTCCCTTCTATTCATATGGACTTGTTTTACCTGTTGGTCCAGGTGCCTGAAGGAACCAGAATGTTTTGACTGCCTCCCGTGTTGTGATATCATTGGCTCGCTCTTTAATGTCATTATTAAAAGTATAACATCAGAATGTGCCCTCATACTTACAGCATACGAAATCAATTACTAGGAATGCTCATTTAGCATGTTTCGTTATCCATAAAACGCAAAGATTCTTGTTGCTGTAAAGGCAACTGGCATTAACTCTTTGGCCAGGTTTCTTCCCCCCCAATATTCTTTCACACAAATGGACTGTTCCTGGACAGTGAACTGGAGGCCTGTGACGAACTTACATACAACAGGCTGAACAGGAATCTAGGCATTCATTTATTGTTTTAGGCAAGGTTAGGATGGACATGAATGTTTATGACCGACTGTGGTTGTCTGTGCCAAGAAGACCGGTTTGGGCACATGGCTTCTGTTCTAGGCTTAGACAATGTCGAGGGAAAGAATGGCTCTACAAATAAAAAACACTGAGTAGGCTTCAGTTCTGTAGGCAAAAACACATTGTTGATTAGAGAAATCTACAATAATCAAGAAGCATCAAGTTCAGTTGGCAATTTATAACAAACGCTGAACAATTAAGGATTAGATAAACATAGCCTGGTTCGATGATTTGTGGTTCCTGTTCGCACGTCAAGATCTGACTTAAGAATCCTGTTTCCATGGGAGAGTTCTGGTTATGTTGTAATGATGTAGGAAATGTTGTCTTGACACCAGTTTAGCAATCATTTCTATTTTGTCGGTCTCGGGTTAATCCGTGATGGGTACAGTCCACCCCCACATGAATACTTCCAGTGGGATAATGTACCATATAATGTACCAAGACACACAACAATGGTTCCAATAACCTTATCAAGCTCCCTTCAGTGGCCCCAGAAATTCTCAGACGTGTCTAACATCTAACATCTGTGTGAAACGACGTGTTTCCAACACGTTAAAATTGAACAAAAGCCTAAGTTAGTAAACCTTTTGTTACAGGAGTCTTTCCAAAACGTTGGTTCCCCGCTCTCGCTATGTCTAGTAGAGCATGTCTCTGGCCCTGCATCGCACACACTAGATCGGTATATTGTTCTGGAAAGCCGACTCCCTAAACTCCCTCCTGTGGCATTGCTGACGTTATGAAAACCGAACCCCGGGAGTTGCTTCGTCATCTGCAATCCCTGTAACGGTGGGTGTTGGGGGGGGTTGCTGGTCCGCTGTGTCTAGTGAACACAACCAACCTATCAGTGTTTTTACTCCTCCATGCTCGTCGGATTATGCTGTGTGAGGATTTTGTATACAAACACGATACGTAGACGTTGAAACTGCGGGCGCGTCCCTGAAATAATGAAACCAGTATAGAAGTAAATGGATAAATCGTGATGTTGTTCTTCGTCATAAAACCAGTGTGGATTTTAGATATAAACGATAGGTCATTATCAAAGTCTCAGTTTTTACATTTTATTTTTTATTGTTATTATTATTCTTGCCTAATATTACTGTAAACTACTTATACGCTTTTTTGTCACACTTCAGTTTAGTATGCAAATATTTTAACACCAAATATTTTAAATCTCAACAACCGGTTTGCCCACAGATGAAGTATGTATGGACAGAACTGCCAAACATTACGAAGATAAAGCAAGACAGGAGAATATCAATTCCATGTTTAAACAGTCTCACAAGCCCCCTCCACCAATTTTAAATTCTCAATTCCATGATAATTATTTAAAAGCATTTGTTTTCATATTCACATGTTTTAGCTTCGATCCTATTTCCCATGCTCTTGAACATTAACCTGACGTGACCTGCGTGACGTAGATGTAGGCAGGGCTGTGATTCACTGGACATGAGTCAGTGTAGTTGCAGTATTCACTCAGAAATTTGAGCATTTGTATTTGTTCCTAGTTGTTAGCGATTGTCAGTGTTGACCGGGCTACTTGAAGAAAGTTTTTTTTTTAAAATAGAAATATAATCTCTTTATTCTATAATATAAGTACTATAATAATCACCTGTAAGTTAGACCTGACTTATCTTTAACCAGCACACCCGAACATGTGACTTGTGTAAACATGTACTCCTGGATCATGTGACTTGTGTAAACATGTACTCCTGGATCATGTGACTTGTGTAAACATGTACTCCTGGATCATGTGACTTGTGTAAACATGTACTCCTGGATCATGTGACTTGTGTAAACATGTACTCCTGGATCATGTGACTTGTGTAAACATGTACTCCTGGATCATGTGACTTGTGTAAACATGTACTCCTGGATCATGTGACTTGTGTAAACATGTATCCTGGATCATGTGACTTGTTAAACATGTACTCCTGGATCATGTGACTTGTGTAAACATGTACTCCTGGATCATGTGACTTGTGTAAACATGTACTCCTGGATCATGTGACTTGTGTAAACATGTACTCCTGGATCATGGAGTCAGATTTCAGTATTTTTAAGGATATTTCAGGGTGTATTTTTACTTTGTTCACACTTGTAAACATAAAGAGAGAAAAGCAGGCAGGATAACGGTATGGTGTGTGCTGGGATTGTTACGTCATGGTCTCTGGGGTTTTTAAGTCCAAAAGCAGACACACCGGCCTTAACCAAGCCCATAGTAGGAGGCCAGCGGTACCAGTGCTGCTATAGTGCCCTGTAAGCAGCACAGGTAAACCCAAACCAACCCAGCTCTCAGCCCGTCAGTTCCCATTCAACACAACTCAGCCCGGTGAAGTCAAACACTGCACAGTTCAACTAAACACACCTCTGCCTCACTCACTGACGTATACACCCTAGCTATAGAATGCAAAACCTAGCCGACATACCCATCGCTCCAGTCGCAGGGTGATGACATCATCCATGGGTGATACCTGACCATTGTAATACCTGATCATTGTTACGTGAGAAATGTAAAGAAGCTATGGGCCTTGTCCCTTGAAAGATCTTTACACACCGGATCTTGACAATGCTCTTTGGCCAACTACGTTTTTGTACTATGAGCTCAATCAGATTCCGTAATCTGAAATTAGTTCATATTCTCGGCACTAAATTTAATGCTTTGGGTTATGCAGGAGTGCATAAAACTAGAACGGAGAGAGCTTGTATGTTACAAGCTAGTTGTCATGGGTAACTAAATCTTGTGTAATCTCTCTTTACATAGTTGTCGCGGGTAACCGTATCTCGTGTATTCCCTTTTCACTTAGTAGTCATGGTAACTTCTCCACGTAGTTGTCATAGGTTACCAAATCCTGTTTCACAGATGGTTAACTCCAGAATTTCCTAAATTCTCCATTGTGTTCAGGAAATCATTTTTATGTTTCCTTGCACCTGATCAGATAATTACTTTAACGTCACACAGTAAATTTAGAAACTTATTATAGATTCATTTTGAATTTCATAACTTTGTACATTTCTCTCGTTCATTAGTACAGGGCTGTTAACGACATTTAAGACTAATTGATGAAATTAAGGTTTGATGAAGTGGTTTCCAGAGCTGTGCTCGAGACCACCTAAAGCGAGACCGAGACGAGACCGAGACCGAAGGGGGACGAGACCGAGACCGAAGGGGGCCGAGACCGAGACGAGACCGAGACCGAAGGGGGCCGAGACCGAGACCAGTCATATCAACACTAAATAATATGTTTTTGGTCCACTGACCAATGTAAAAAAAACACTTGACCAACAGCATCAGATCATCTACTCTGTTGTCATCCTGAATGAAATGAATTTTATTAAAAGAGTCTCATCTCATCTTCAACCGCTTATCCGGGGTCGGGTCGCGGGGGTAGCAGCTCTAGCAGGGGACCCCAAACTTCCCTTTCCCGGGCAACATTAGCCAGCTCTGACTGGGGAATCCCGAGGCGTTCCCAGGCCAGTGTGGAGATATAATCTCTCCACCTAGTCCTGGGTCTTCCCCGAGGTCTCCTCCCAGCTGGACGTGCCTGGAACACCTCTCTAGGGAGGCGCCCAGGTGGCATTCTTACAAGATGCCCGAACCACCTCAACTGGCTCCTTTCTATGCAAAGGAGCAGCGGCTCTACTCCGAGTTCCTCTCGGATGACTGAGCTTCTCACCCTATCCCTAAGGGAGAGGCCAGCCACCTTTCTGAGAAAACCCATTTCGGCCGCTTGTACCCGCGATCTCGTTCTTTCGGTCATGACCCAGCTTTCATGACCATAGGTGAGGGTAGGAACAAAGATTGACCGGTAGATCGAGAGCTTTGCCTTTCGGCTCAGCTCTCTTTTCGTCACAACGGTGCGGTGAAGCGAATGCAACACCGCCCCCGCTGCTCCGATCCTCCGACCAAACTCCCGCTCCATTGTTCCCTCACTCGCGAACAGGACCCCGAGGTACTTGAACTCCTTCACTTGGAGTAAGGACTCATTCCCTACCCGGAGTAGGCACTCCACCGGTTTCCTGCTGAGAGTCATGGCCTCAGATTTAGAGGTGCTAACCCTCATCCCAGCCGCTTCACACTCGGCTGCGAACCGATCCAGTGAGTGCTGAAGGTCACCGACCGATGAGGCCATCAGGACCACATCATCCGCAAAAAGCAGTGATGTGACCATCAGCCCACCGAACGGGAACCCCTCCCCCCCATGACTACGCCTTGATATCCTGTCCATGAATATTACAATATTACTCTATTAAAAGAGTATGTAGGCCTATTTATTGTTTTATGTAACCATAAAATACGAAAATAAAACCATGATTTTAAAATGCACAGGCTATGATATAAAAATTTCTAAAAATCGAATAAATGAAAATCCATCAAACTGTATGTCCTATGTTGATGTAGTAAATGCTAACATATTTTAGATCACAAGCGACTTGCAATAAAATGATTTGCGCATGATTGGCCGATAAACAAATCTATTTATAATTACTTTTCCGTCCACAGTCGGCACGCAGCTTCAGTTGTTTGTCTGCTTGAGCAGGACACGCAAACGAACGGGTTGCACTGCGCACAGTGTTCATTAGTCTTGTTACGAGTGCACATGAGACAGCAGCAAACTAACCCGGTTGAACTGCGCACAGTGTTCATATAGATCAGACCAAAACCCTCCAGTTTAATGAAGATCGGACCAAAACGGGTTCAGTTTCATATACAGTGCCTTGCGAAAGTATTCGGCCCCCTTGAACTTTTCGACTTTTTGCCACATTTCAGGCTTCAAACATAAAGATATACAACGGTATTTTTTGGTGAAGAATCAACAACAAGTGGGACACAATCATGAAGTGGAACGATATTTATTGGATATTTCAAACCTTTTTTACAAATAAAAAACTGGAAAATTGGGCGTGCAAAATTATTCAGCCCCCTTAAGTTAATACTTTGTAGCGCCACCTTTTGCTGCGATTACAGCTGTAAGTCGCTTGGGGTATGTCTCTATCAGTTTGGCACATCGAGAGACTGAAATCGTTGCCCATTCCTCCTTGCAAAACAGCTCGAGCTCAGTGAGGTTGAATGGAGAGCGTTTGTGAACAGCAGTTTTCAGTTCTTTCCACAGATTCTCGATTGGATTCAGGTCTGGACTTTGACTTGGCCATTATAACACCTGGATATGTTTATTTGTGAACCATTCCATTGTAGATTTTACTCTATGTTTTGGATCATTGTCTTGTTGGAAGACAAATCTCCGTCCCAGTCTCAGGTCTTTTGCAGACTCTATCAGCTTTTCTTCCAGAATGGTCCTGTATTTGGCTCCATCCATCTTCCCATCAATTTTAACCATCTTCCCTGTCCCTGCTGAAGAAAAGCAGGCCCAAACCATGATGCTGCCACCACCATGTTTGACAGTGGGGATGGTGTGTTCAGGGTGATGAGCTGTGTTGCATTTACGCCAAACATAACGTTTTGCATTGTTGCCAAAAAGTTTGATTTTGGTTTCATCTGACCAGAGCACCTTCTTCCACATGTTTGGTGTGTCTCCCAGGTGGCTTGTGGCAAACTTTAAACGACACTTTTTATGGATATCTTTAAGAAATGGCTTTCTTCTTGCCACTCTTCCATAAAGGCCAGATTTGTGCAGTATACGACTGATTGTTGTCCTATGGACAGAGTCTCCCACCTCAGCTGTAGATCTCTGCAGTTCATCCAGAGTGATCATGGGCCTCTTGACTGCATCTCTGATCAGTCTTCTCCTTGTATGAGCTGAAAGTTTAGAGGGACGGCCGGGTCTTGGTAGATTTGCAGTGGTCTGATACTCCTTCCATTTCAATATTATCGCTTGCACAGTGCTCCTTGGGATGTTTAAGGCTTGGGAAATCTTTTTGTATCCAAATCCGGCTTTAAACTTCTCGACAACAGTATCTCGGACCTGCCTGGTGTGTTCCTTGTTCTTCATGATGCTCTCTGTGCTTTAAACGGACCTCTGAGTCTATCACAGAGCAGGTGCATTTATACGGAGACTTGATTACACACAGGTGGATTCTATTTATCATCATTAGTCATTTAGGTCAACATTGGATCATTCAGAGATCCTCACTAGAACTTCTGGAGAGAGTTTGCTGCACTGAAAGTAAAGGGGCTGAATAATTTCGCACGCCCAATTTTCCCGTTTTTTATTTGTAAAAAAGGTTTGAAATATCCAATAAATATCGTTCCATTTCATGATTGTGTCCCACTTGTTGTTGATTCCTCACCAAAAAATACAGTTGTATATCTTTATGTTTGAAGCCTGAAATGTGGCAAAAAGTCGAAAAGTTCAAGGGGGCCGAATACTTTTGCAAGGCACTGTAGATCGGACCATAACCGGTCCAGTTTAATAAAGATCGGACCAAAACGGGTTCAGTTTCATATAGATCGGACCATAACCGTTCCAGTTTTATGCTCTTTCTGCCGTATGCCCCCCGGACTTATGTATGTCCCACGTCCTTCTGTGTGCATGAGTAATTTCATTTATCGCCCATTTGTAGTAAGCCTATTAATAATTATTGTTTATATTCGTTTAATTTCGATATAAAACAATATTTTGTTGAAGTCTCTTGTAGGCTATATGAATACACTGTGGTTCATTCGTTATTAATTATTGAGTACAATAGGCGCATGACACATGAATGGGGCTGTATGTATTTGGCGGAATTCGTTCTGTTTATTTAGTGAAACATATTTCTTTATAAACGTACCTCTTTTTTGTAGTTCAACCAAGCCAATCAGACTATTGTCTATATGTGTTCTCGTAGTATTTGTCTGTGTATCGCCCATTCAACCATTGCCATCATAGGCTCAGTGAAGTGTGATCGGTGTCTGGGTACCGCAATTAGGGTACCAACGCCCAGCGGCGTGGGATTTTGGCGACAGGAAGGCAGTTTAGGTATCAAAAAACATGTAAATAGTAGTTTTATATATTGTTCGGTTTGTGATTTTGCAATTCTGAAAACAAGGTAAAATGCACGTATTTAGGAAAAGTCATGGAAGGACGTCGGCTGTAGCTTTTCAACATTATATATGTATTTTAATTACTAACCGCTGTGTGTTTTCGGACAAATTATTTATTTGTGCTCAATGTGCTGAATATAGGCAAAACGAATATAATGGCAGATTGTGCAGACATGATGAGCATATGTTTAAGATTGAAGTATTTACGTGAATGGGTGCACCCTCTAGCGACGCTGGGGGTGGGCTTTTGTTCAAAAGTAGATAGCCATTGGCGGGATAAGCCACATCAGAAAAAAACAGTCTGACTCTGGACGAAATACAGCCAATGGAAATACAGCCTCTACATGTCATACTTAAATATTTTGCTAGAAAAAATTGTGGGCGATAATTTCTACGCTGGTCTCGGCTGGTCTCGGAGGAATTTACGAGTCCTTACTGTCCGAGACCGAGTCGAGACCGAGTCCAAATGTAACCGAGACCGAGACGAGACCGAGACCTTAAAAAAGTGGTCTCGAGACCGAGACCGGTCTCGAGTACTACAGCTCTGGTGGTTTCTAAATGTCTTTAACCCTCTCCTTTCCAGCTCAGCAGCATCAGCAAAGCCATCAACAACGCCGAGGCTCCTTTGAAAGAGAAACATGCACGTCGTATCCTTCAGTTCAACCCCCCTAGTGGGAACAGTACACCTGCTGTGATTATGTGCTTCAAACTCAATCGAATAATTGGTCTGTTTCTAACCACCTTAACATATGTATTGTACTTTAACGTATGTATTGTAGAGTTCCAGCCCTGTAATTGGTCTGTTTCTAACCACCTTAACATATGTATTGTACTTTAACATATGTATTGTAGAGTTCCAGCCCTGTAATTGGTCTGTTTCTAACCACCCAGGACTTTAACGTATGTATTGTAGAGTTCCAGCCCTGTAATTGGTCTGTTTCTAACCACCTGGGACTTTAACATATGTATTGTAGAGTTCCAGCCCTGTAATTGGTCTGTTTCTACTTTTTCTTCTTCCTTGTTTCTTCCTTGACACCCCCTTGCAGGGATCATTCTGGGGACCCACAGAGAGAAGGGGGCTTTTACCTTCTGGTCGTATGCCCTGGGGCTCCCCCTCTCAAGCAACCCCATCCTCAGCTGGAAGTTCTGCCACATGCTGCACAAAGTGTTGCGGGACGGCCACCATAATGTAATGCTGTGTACTACTATGTAATGCTGTGTACTACTATGTAATGCTGTGCACTACTATGTAATTCTGTGTACTACTATGTAATGCTGTGCACTACTATGTAGTTCTGTGTACTACTATGTAGTGCTGTGTACTACTATGTAGTGCTGTGCACTACTCTTCAGTGTTTAATGAAGGAAATGGAAACTGATGGTTTAAAGTGTAAACAGGCGTTGCTGTTAGCCTACGTTAACATCGCAGAGACCACATTCATCTTGTCACGATGAAAGTGTAACTTGGATATAGTGGCGCTTCTGAATTTTTCCTTTTTTCCTCCAGAGCCTTCAGGATTGCATGAGACATCACAGCAACATAGTGGAGACTGGGCAGCTGTGGGTGAGTCTGGTGATTCTGCCAGGTTTTTGTCGAGGGCTGTTGGAATAAGTTAAACGTTGGAGGACTCCGCACAGCTTTGTTTCGTTCAGACACGCATGCGGCGAGAGGCTCTTGTCAAACAGCCATTTCCTCATTCAGTCACTGATCTCTGTTTGCCGTGGATGAGACTGGGGAGGCATGTGAAGGATTTTACTACCAAGAGAGACGAGGTCATTTAGTCTCCATGGTTACGTGAATTGAAGCAAAGCTGAAAGCTCACTGTTCTTTTCCCTCCTCTATTTCAGGGCAACCTTCATGACAAATATGGACAACTGGTGTCTCTGTACTCCAAGCTGATCTGCACAAAGATGGAGTTTCATGTGAAGGTCAGAGACACTCTTTGTGATGTAATTTACTCCTACTATTGTCCCATCCTTGTTTGGAGAACTGCCGGTAACTTTTTCTATTCTTTTGCCGCCTATGCAGCATTCGGAAATCCGATGCAACCTGGAGGTAACAGATGAGGTTTTGGAGCGTGTTGCAGGAACAGATGTCAATAATGTGTAAGTGGGTGCCCTCTACTTTTGGCTTCCAGTCTCCCAGCACGTAACCGAAACTCTGACTGGGCTCTCCTAATAATGACTCCTCAGAGTTTCATACGAGGGCCTGCTAGTGCAGCATTAGTCAAAGTCGATGTATCACAGTGTGGATGCGTCATTGCGACCCAGATTCTTATCCTGTTGGAGATTTATCTACTTTTTCTGGGAGTACCTACATTGGCGGTGCAAGTTGCTTCAGTACTGTCCATTCTGTAGAAGTAACGATCCGACAGTGACCCCTTATGGCGGACCAGGTGCCTGCCGGCTTAATAGTTTTTTTTTGCTGTCTTAAAAGAGACCAAGCACTCTGATGGGATGTGCTTTGGTCAACACAGTCATTTACACTCCTGAGCCCTCTGGTAGTTTGGTTGTGTTTTTCTTCCCAGGTTGCCCATTATGCCATTGAGTTGCCCGTTATGCAATTGAGTTGCCCAACATAACAGTTAGATGCCCATAATGCCATTGAGTTGCCCGTTATGCAATTGAGTTGCCCATCATAACAGTTAGATGCCCATAATGCCATTGAGTTGCCCGTTATGCCATTAAGTTGCCCATCATAACAGTTAGATGCCCATTATGCCATTGAGTTGCCCGTTATGCCATTAAGTTGCCCATCATAACAGTTAGATGCCCATTATGCCATTGATTTGCCCATCATAACAGTTAGATGCCCATTATGCCATTGAGTTGCCCGTTATGCCATTAAGTTGCCCATCATAACAGTTAGATGCCCATAATGCCATTGAGTTGCCCATTATGCCATTGAGTTGCCCATTGAGTAGAGATGGACATCTGTGTGGACTGAGGAGCGATCCTGCTGCTCTCATGATAATTCAATATGTCATGTGATGCTAACGAGCCTATCAAAATTCCTCCCTGCAGGTTCCAGCTCACTGTGGAGGTATTTGATTACCTGGATGCAGAGCTGAGGTTAGCCGAGACAGGTGAGAGTCACCCCGTATATATCCTACTTACTTTCACCTCTGAAAGGATTGGAAACCTAATCTACAGGCTAGTTGTCTGTTTCCATTAACTGTTTGTGCCTGATATGAAATGGGGACAGAATAACAGCCAGTGAAATAAAGACTAGTGAGTTGTTGATGGAGTGATTTAATTTCCTACATTGGTAAACATATTGAAGGGACGTTTAGATGCACGCGTAAATTTAACCCATTTGTAAAACATTGCTATATTTGTAATTAGGGTTCCTATAATTATGGTTAGGGCATTTTCTATAAACATGTAGCAAATGTCTGTAATTAGAGGACTTTTTTCATGTTCTGATTGGCATCGGGCTCCTCCACGCCCTGCAGGATGTCGCCCCAGCATTTTATCCTGAACAACCATAAACAAACTCTGCCACTGTAAACAACCCTGGCTGCCTTCCTGATTAACTATAACCAGGGCATGTTGCAGTCAGGATACCTGACAGCTTGTACTTATACACAGTTACTCACACCAGGGCAACCGCTGATATGCTACAAGCTAATATGCTGCAAGCTAATATGCTGCAAGCTAATATGCTACAAGCTGATATGCTACAAGCTGATATGCTACAAGCTAATATGCTACAAGCTGATATGCTAGAAGCTGTTTTCTCAAGTGGTGTCCTCTCAGGAATGTTTAGGCCGTTGACATTGACTGTGCTGTAATTCGGAGACAGTGAAATGTTCATCCGAGATGCAAATACCAAATATTTTTGAGGCGGTGTTTGTTTATACTATGGATCTGTTTGTGTTGTATGTGTCCTCCACGCCACATGTTTTGGTTTGTTATTTGGTGATCTGCAGTGATCCGGCAGCTCAATTCCTCCAGTACCATCTCTACGATGTTGTCGGCCCAGTGTCGCCTGGCACCGCTCATACAGGTCGTCCAGGACTGCAGTCACCTCTACCACTTCTCGGTCAAGCTCCTCTTCAAGCTGCACTCGTGTACGTTTGCCCATTTCACTTAATTTAAATGGAACATGTGAGAGAAAATGTTAGAGTTATGTTTTACTCGTTTCCTATCTCTCCTTGCTGTACACTTTGGTCCGGTTACGTCATTACACAAAAATGTGACTTAAAGTCTTGTTAGTGACTGTGTCTCCTACATGGCCTGTTTTTCCAGGTCTCCCCCCAGACACCTTACAAGGTCACCGTGATCGTTTCCACGATCAATTCCACAGGTAAGTCATCTATTGCTGCTAGGCTGTCTGTGGCTCCATGCTGTCTGTGTGGCTCCAGGCTGTCTGTGAGGCTCCAGGCTGTCTGTGAGGCTCCAGGCTGTCTGTGAGGCTCCAGGCTGTCTGTGAGGCTCCAGGCTGTCTGTGAGGCTCCAGGCTGTCTGTGGGGCTCCAGGCTGTGTGTGGGGCTCCAGGCTGTGTGTGGGGCTCCAGGCTGTGTGTGGGGCTCCAGGCTGTGTGTGGGGCTCCAGGCTGTGTGTGGGGCTCCAGGCTGTGTGTGGGGCTCCAGGCTGTGTGTGGGGCTCCAGGCTGTGTGTGGGGCTCCAGGCTGTGTGTGGGGCTCCAGGCTGTGTGTCCAGGTGTGTGGGGCTCCAGGCTGTGTGTGGGGCTCCAGGCTGTGTGTGGGGCTCCAGGCTGTGTGTGGGGCTCCAGGCTGTGTGTGGGGCTCCAGGCTGTGTGTGGGGCTCCAGGCTGTGTGTGGGGCTCCAGGCTGTGTGTGGGGCTCCAGGCTGTGTGTGGGGCTCCAGGCTGTGTAGGGGGCTCCAGGCTGTGTGTGGGGCTCCAGGCTGTGTGTGGGGCTCCAGGCTGTGTGTGGGGCTCCAGGCTGTGTGGGGCTCCAGGCTGTGTGTGGGGCTCCAGGCTGTGTGTGGGGCTCCAGGCTGTGTGTGGGGCTCCAGGCTGTGTGTGGGGCTCCAGGCTGTGTGTGGGGCTCCAGGCTGTGTGTGGGGCTCCAGGCTGTGTGTGGGGCTCCAGGCTGTGTGTGGGGCTCCAGGCTGTGTGTGGGGCTCCAGGCTGTGTGTGGGGCTCCAGGCTGTCTGTGGGGCTCCAGGCTGTCTGTGGGGCTCCAGGCTGTCTGTGGGGCTCCAGGCTGTCTGTGGGGCTCCAGGCTGTCTGTGGGGCTCCAGGCTGTCTGTGGGGCTCCAGGCTGTCTGTGGGGCTCCAGGCTGTCTGTGGGGCTCCAGGCTGTCTGTGGGGCTCCAGGCTGTCTGTGGGGCTCCAGGCTGTCTGTGGGGCTCCAGGCTGTCTGTGGGGCTCCAGGCTGTCTGTGGGGCTCCAGGCTGTCTGTGGGGCTCCAGGCTGTCTGTGGGGCTCCAGGCTGTCTGTGGGGCTCCAGGCTGTCTGTGGGGCTCCAGGCTGTCTGTGGGGCTCCAGTAGTTCTATAGTGACCAAAATATTGATTAAAAATAATACAGCTCCTTCTCTATTGGCATTCCTGTGTATCATCTAGAACTGTCCTTTTATTGCTACTGCTGTATCATACAAGGAATTACCTGGGTGACATTTTTGGAACCATATGAGCAGTTCAGCGTTTGTTGTAGATTTTAGAGGCATTCATCAAATTATTGGTGAACAATGTTGCCCTGCCTTACAGCCTCAAGACCTTCTTCAACAAAGCCAGGGACATGCAGTACTTCAAGAGACTCATCCAAATTCCCAAACTGCCAGACGTAAGCATACAGAAGTGGCGGGATACTGTGTGGTGGTTCCAGAATGTTCTAGAGGGGCTTTGTTCTTATGCCTCTAAGCTTTACAACAAGCTGCTAATGGCATCCGTTTTGGTCCGCTACCAAACCAGTGAAATTGTAATAAAGGAGCGACATACTGAATTGTGTGCGTTTGTAAAATGTGTATACGGCTCTTGTCTGTCGTCATATTTTAATTCCCAAATTGCATCTTGGATTTCTTCCCAGTCTCCTCCTAACTTCCTGCACGCGGCCTCCTTGGCGAAGCACGCTAGGCCGGTGGTCGTCATCCCGAACGCGGATGAGCCCGAGCAGCAGGATGATGATGACGATGACCCCGAGCCACTGATCAACGTCAGCGAGACGCCCATGCTGGCCATGGCACCGCCACAACCACAGGTACAACAAGTCATTTGGATACTCTGTATGCCCAGAAGCTACTGGACACCCCTCCTAATCGTTTCGTTCTGGTGATTTGGCCACACCCCGTGCACACAGGTGCGCAGAATCCTACACATTGCTATGCAATCTCCATATTGAAACATCGACTGCACAATGGGACATACCGAAGATTTGAAACATGGCAATTTCGTTCGAAGCCACCTTTGCGATCAGTCAGTTTGTGAAAATTCTGCCCCGGTCAACTGCAAGTGCTATAATTGTGATATGGAAGCATCATGGATCAACAACCGCCTGTCGCGAAGGTGCTTGATTTGGTCTGCTCAGAACCCGGTCCACAACTCCATTAAACACCTCTGGGTTGAATTGGAACCAGGAGCAAGGTCTTCTCACCCAACGTCAGCGGCTGAGCTCACAAATGTGCTTGTGGCTGAATGGGCTAGTAAAATAATACGGCACAAGTTCCCACGAAGACACTCTGCAATATGTTTTGGGAACCCTAGAACCCTAGAAGAGCGGTGGCTGTGTTAGCTGTAAGGGGGTGTGCAGCAGCTTGTATAGGTGTGACGGCCAGGTGTCCACATACGCTATATGGTCAAAAGTATGTGCTGGTATAGATAAAGTGCTTGCTGAGCCAACCGCTTTCCAGATATTTGGTCAGTCCAGCTGAGAGCGGTTGTTCGAGCTTCTGCACAAACCGGGGATCCCATTCTGTAGCCAGGGCCAATCTAAAAGAAAGGTAAATGTTCACTTGGATTTTTATGACATTAATAGTCGTCTCTGACTCGATTATCATTATTCTGTTGCAGTTGGACATATTTGACCAGACTTTTGGACCAGCCAATGGTGGTTTTGATGACAGGTCAGTAATTTGTATTTAAGCATTCGTATGCTTACGTCTGTGGAATGCCTGGTTGCTTTTAACTAATAGATGTGTCTGTAGAACTCGTCGTTTTTAATTGAGGTTGTGGCGTGTATGTATCCTAACTGTTTGTAACTCTCTTCAGGGATGTTCAGATTGAGTCTTTGAAGCGGGACATGGAGATGCTGAGGGGAGATTTGGAAAGGGTCAAAGCAGAGGTAATAATACGTGACTTTAAAGTTGACACGGTTGTTCGTGAATCTTGCCAGGACTAGACACAATAATGAAATTATCTATTTACCTCTTTGTAATAATACTTATTTAAGATTTTATTAATGCCACAAACAAATTATGACCATGACTGCGTGCTATGTGAGGAATGTAGGTCATATGTTGGGTGGGTTAGGAGTCGGACTGATGTTGACATGTGAAATGTGGCAGCTGCTCTCAGAATGAGGAAACAATGTCAATCTGTGGTTAGAGAAGACCCAATGGAGACAGTGTAAAGTCGACCTGGAAATGACAAGTTCTTCTAATTTGGCTAGTTTTTAAACTCACCATACTGTAATGAATATGACGCTGTGATATGCAGGTGACTCAGGTGTCCTGTAGTGGTAGTTAATGATTTACTCAGGGAGGTGTACTCTGGTGACTGACCTCCTCCCCTCCGGCAGGCCCAACGCTACATCACCCAGCTCAAGTCTCAGATCAACAGTCTGGAGGCGGAGCTGGAAGAGCAGCGAGTGCAGAAACAGCGGGCCCTGGTGGAGAACGAGCAGCTGCGCATGGAGCTGGAGGCCACACGCCGCCGTAACGCTGAACACGAGAACCTGCTGGCCAATTTTGGAGAGGCAGAGCGTAAGAAAGGGGCACTTGCTGACTGTAGAAAGGGCGCTTACTGACGCGTTCAGTGGAACGATCTCAAACACCAACATCTCTCTCGTTTATCCTCAGAGAAAGCCCAGGTCACAGAGCTGCGCTACACTAAGTTAAAGGAGAAACACTCTGAGCTAGTGTCTAGCCATGCAGAACTTCTGCGGAAGGTACAGACTTTTTTTTGGCGCAGTGATTTTTTTTCAGTTCGTTTTGCTGATATATGGAATAACCTTGGCCTGTGTATTTCAGTATAATGTTAATCTTAAGAGTTTTTTACAAAGTGTGTGTGTGTCTCTGGCAGAGTGCAGACACTGTTAAGATGCTGTCGGCCACGCAGGAGACTCAAGAGGAGGTGGAGAGGACCAAACAGGAGCTAGCGTTCGAGATGGAGCGCATCAAACAAGACGCGGACACGAAGGTGACTGTTTTTATATATTATAGGGTTACCATTGATGTTATTTTTCTCTACTATGTAGACGTTGGATCATAATGGATCAAACGAGTCATTTTCTGGTCGTTGCAGGTTGAAGAGCAGAGGTTTGAGGTACTTAAGCTCAAACGGGAGTTTGAGGAGAAGCGGGCAGAGCTGGAACGCGTCAGAGGCACTCTACTAAGCAACGAGAAGGTGACGATGCAGGAGATATTCAACCAATTAAATACGTAACTCGAGTCACGGCTGTCATTGTGGCCTATCCGATTCGACCTCATGCAAAGCAGAACCACGGAGTCGCCACATTTTCCTATCATGCAAATGCTAATCGTCTGGGAAACGCAGAGGTACTGGCACTCTGTGACTTATGAGATGAGCTGAGGAGATGAGCTGAGGAGATGAGCTGAGGAGATGAGCTGAGGAGATGAGCTGAGGAGATGAGCTGAGGAGATGAGCTGAGGAGATGAGCTGAGGAGATGAGCTGAGGAGATGAGCTGAGGAGATGAGCTGAGGAGATGAGCTGAGGAGATGAGCTGAGGAGATGAGCTGAGGAGATGAGCTGAGGAGATGAGCTGAGGAGATGAGCTGAGGAGATGAGCTGAGGAGATGAGCTGAGGAGATGAGCTGAGCTGAGGTGAGCTGAGCTGAGCTGAGATGAGCTGAGCTGAGCTGAGCTGAGATGAGCTGAGCTGAGATGAGCTGAGCTGAGCTGAGGAGATTTGTGCGATGACATGCAGTGTTGTATAAGTGTTACGAACATCGCAAAGGCCTTTTACATTAAAGCCAATGTCCGTCCCTGTCTTCCTCTGACACCTCTCTCCTAGGTGGGGGAGCAGCTGTCCACCTCCATGTCTGCGCTGCAAGCAGAGAAGGAGCGTCTGATGCGCTCCGTGAGTGAGAAGGAGGCGGAGATGTCGTCCCTGCGCCAGGCAACCCAGCTGCAGCAGTCGTCCCTGCAGCAAGAGAGAGAGAGGAACACCAAATTGCTGGGAGATCTTCAGGGCAAGCTAAAGGAGAAGGTCAGCCAGGACAGCCCAGACACATCACAGCACATCTCTATTTTAAGGCTGTTTAGTTTATTTTTTTCTCTTTTGTCAGGTAATCCCAGGTTACGCAACCTGATATTAACCTGCTAGGTATCAGCTGATGTGTGTGTGTGTGTGTGTGTGTGTGCAGTCTAACCATGAGGAGCAGTTGAAGCAGAAGTTGCTGGATGAGCAGTTCACCCTGCTGCAAGGAACCGTTGCCGAGGCTGAGAGCATCATTCAGGATGCAGTGGCCAAACTGGATGACCCCCTACACATCCGGTGCACCAGCTCCCCAGGTCACACACACACACACACACACAGGTACACACACACACACACACACACACACACTGACGTTACACACACACACACACACACACACACACAAACTGACGTTACACACACACACACACACACACACACACACACACACACACACACACACACACACACACACAGACTTGCTGGTCCACCAGCTCCCCAGGTCAAACACACACACACACACTGACGTTACACACACACACTTGCTGGTGCACCAGCTCCCCAGGTCAACCACACACACACACTGACGTTACACACACACACACATTTGCTGGTGCACCAGCTCCCCAGGTCAACACACACACACACACACACACACACACACACACACTGACACACACACACACACACACACACACACACACACACTGATGTTACACACACACACACACACACTTGCTGGTGCACCAGCTCCCCAGGTCAACCACACACACACACACACACACACACGTTAGCTGGCGGTGGCGTTCATGTCGCCCTGTAGAATGAACAATTTCGTCAGGGTTATGATTAGGGTTTGCACAGGAATAGGATTTCTAAGGGATGATTAATGCGTTAATGCCTAACCAAAATGCCTTTTGATCTTTTCTCGATTGCCCGGTCCCTCACCGCAGACTACCTGGTCAGCCGTGCAGAGGCCACATTGGGCTCCATTGACAAAGTCCAAACGGGTCACTCGGGGTATCTGAGGAACATGGGAGGTGAGACCACTGAATGTGTGCCTGTTGGTTCCATAGCCGGGCTGACGGTGTTGCTGACCGTGAAATGCTGATCCTCCCTGCTTTGTTCCTAGACGCTGGCGGGCTTTTGAGGGCCTTGACTCAGTTCTCCCATCTCACTGCCGACACCATCGTAAACGGCAGTGCCACAGCGCACATGGCCCCCACGGACCACGCAGACCGTAAGTGCTGTCGTCATTTCCTGTTTGAATGGCGTCCTATTAAATAAGATGCCTTATTTGAAGGGCCTGTGTTTATTTCTGTATTAAATCGGCAATAAAATATGCAGTTGAAGTCTTTCAATATTGCAATGCATTCATTCAAGTGCTGCAATTTCGCATGTCAATAGTTGTATGAACCCTGTGTTATTTACTATGTTTAGTATGTTCTCGGCCCGGGTGACGTTACGCTACTGGTGATGGGATCAATCATTTGCTGTTTTAAATCTCCATGCACTGGAGTATGATCTTGTGTCTAGTTGCCATTGCTAACTTTCATGTCCCCAAAAACATTCCACTCCCAAGGGTTAACTGTGGCCATAGTCAGGCCAGGGGAACTCGGATCCTAACGTCCAGTTAGCCAGTGCTGTTCTGCCTAGTTCTCATTTGGATTGTAGATGGCAGGACCCGGCCCAGTTTATATCCTGATCACCTTGTCACAATGTGTTTCACTGTGGCACCCCTACAGGTCTAACGGAGAACTGCAGGGGCTGTGCCACTCAAAGTCTGCAGTTTCTGAAGGATCTGAAGTCCAAGGCCTCGATACGGAGGGCCGATCCAGCCTCCATTCGTGAAGTTGTCCAAAAGATCCTGATGCTTGGAAAGGTAAAGGGTGAGGCTGTGTGAGGGGCTGTGTGTGAAGGTGAGGGGCTGTGTGTGAGGGGCTGTGTGAGGGGCTGTGTGAGGGGCTGCGTGTGAGGGGCTGCGTGTGAGGGGCTGCGTGTGAGGGGCTGTGTGAGGGGCTGCGTGTGAGGGGCTGCGTGTGAGGGGCTGCGTGTGAGGGGCTGCGTGTGAGGGGCTGCGTGTGAGGGGCTGCGTGTGAGGGGCTGCGTGTGAGGGGCTGCGTGTGAGGGGCTGCGTGTGAGGGGCTGCGTGTGAGGGGCTGCGTGTGAGGGGCTGCGTGTGAGGGGCTGCGTGTGAGGGGCTGCGTGTGAGGGGCTGCGTGTGAGGGGCTGCGTGTGAGGGGCTGCGTGTGAGGGGCTGCGTGTGAGGGGCTGCGTGTGAGGGGCTGCGTGTGAGGGGCTGCGTGTGAGGGGCTGCGTGTGAGGGGCTGCGTGTGAGGGGCTGCGTGTGAGGGGCTGCGTGTGAGGGGCTGCGTGTGAGGGGCTGCGTGTGAGGGGCTGCGTGTGAGGGGCTGCGTGTGAGGGGCTGCGTGTGAGGGGCTGCGTGTGAGGCTGGGTTTTCACTGATACTCCTGATGGGACAGAGTGTTCGAATCCCCCATTTTAATTCTAATCTCATGATCTCATGTTGTCTTTAGGAGCTGCGGCCCAAAGGCATGGATGTGCGACAGGATGAGCTGGGAGACATGGTGGACAAGGAGATGGCTGCCACGTCTGCAGCTATTGAGGAGGCAGTGCGCAGGATTGACGTGAGGATCGCGACCATCTAACTGTTTAGAGCAGAGGTGTTGAACCGATTCCACGGAGAGCCGGGTCAGGATTTTGCTCTGAACTTGTACTTGGTCGATCGATAAATTGGTTAGGCACTACCCTCACCTGGTTGTAAAGCTCTAAACTAACAACACCCGGTAAAAACAAAACCCTGCATACACTTGGTCCTCCTTTGAGTCGGTTTGACACCTCTGGTTTAGAGGAATGGCAATATGTACAACACTGGCTTTTTCACTAATCCGTCTACCATACATCTGTGTGAATACTACTTTTTCTGTCTGCCTAAATTACTGTCTGCTTTTACAGGAAATGATGAATCAGGCACGAAAGGACACCTCTGGGGTCAAACTTGAGGTCAATGAGAGGTTGGTTATCCAGTATATGTTTTCTATTCAGTATATTTCTGTGAGGTTTCGTCTGCTTCACACCCTACTTCCTGTCTTCCAGAATCCTTTACAGCTGCACAGACCTGATGAAGGTAAGATGGCTGCTTTTGAACATCTGGTTTGGATAAACTTCACAAAGGGTTTGACGAACACCCAAATAATGTTGTCTTTTCCTTCTCCCATCTATCCAACCCTGTCTCTTAGGCCATCCACATGCTGGTCCACGCGTCCACTGACCTACAGAAGGAGATTGTCGAGGGAGGGAGGGTACGTTTTTCTAAACTGGATTATGAGTTTTCTTTATTTTATCTGTACGGTTGTTTTACTTGCATCACGCTACTACTGGAGGCCTAGGTTTTGTTCTTACAAGAGGACTTTCCGGAAACTTCTTTTTTTCTCTTCAGGGTGCTGCCACTATTAAGGAATTCTACGCCAGGAACTCCCGTTGGACAGAAGGTCTCATCTCTGCTTCTAAAGCTGTTGGATGGGGAGCGACCCAGATGGTGTAAGTACATTATCACAGGTTGTCTTGGTTACCCAGATGGTGTAAGTACATTATCACAGGTTGTCTTGGTTACCCAGATGGTGTAAGTACATTATCACAGGTTGTCTTGGTTACCCAGATGGTGTAAGTACATTATCACAGGTTGTCTTGGTTACCCAGATGGTGTAAGTACATTATCACTGGTTGTCTTGGTTACCCAGATGGTGTAAGTACATTATCACTGGTTGTCTTGGTTACCCAGATGGTGTAAGTACATTATCACAGGTTGTCTTGGTTACCCAGATGGTCACAGGTTGTCTTGGTTACCCAGATGGTGTAAGTACATTATCACAGGTTGTCTTGGCTTGTTTTGTTAGACACACGGTGATGGTCCACGTCAATGGACGATGATGAATCAGTGTTTACCTGCTCTCTCCCACAGGGAGTCTGCAGATAAGGTGGTTCTGCACACTGGCAAATATGAGGAGCTTATCGTCTGCTCCCATGAGATCGCTGCCAGCACTGCACAGCTGGTTGCCTCTTCCAAGGTAAACAAATGTGGAGATGCATTGGATTTCTGTCCTCCCTTTCCCGTCTCTGGTTGCTATTTCTAGTTTCTTCAACCCTGTATTATTTACTTCCTCCATCTGTTTAGGTGAAGGCGGACCGCAACAGCGGAAAACTAACTGCTCTTCAGCAGGCTTCTCGTTATGTGAACGAGATGGCTGCCAACGTGGTGGCCTCCACCAAAACCGGCCAAGGGCACCTGGAGGAAAAGAGTATGTTTCTGGGCTGAGCGGTGGGTCTGACCAAACAGGTGACGGGAACCCGTCCGGACTTGATTTGATCTTCTTTTCTGTTTCCGCCGCAGGTACCATGGACTTCTCTGGAATGTCCCTAATCAAGTTGAAAATGGAGGAAATGGAGTCGCAGGTGAGTTCTGGGGCCCGCCTTGGTCTGGGGCCCGCCTTGGTCTGGGGCCCGCCTTGGTCTGGGGCCTGTGTCTGTGTTAATATAAATGTCACCCTCTATTGTACGTGTGTCTCAGGTGAAGGTCTTGGAGCTGGAGAATCAGCTGGGTAACGAGCGTCTGCGCCTGGGAGAGCTCAGGAAGAAGCACTATGATATAGCGGGTGTTCCAGAAACTGACGTGTCAGAGGACAATGGTCTGGTCTCCCTGCCTGCTCCTCCTGCTGCGCCCTCCTCACCGAACCCGAACAAGCCAAGCATCATGAGGAAGCCCACCTTGGCTCAGAAACCCAACGTACTGCCTAAAAATATGGTAACAGACTTAATGGCTCGATTTCTGTTCGTGTTTAGGATAGATTCCTGAAGTAAAACTGCCTCATAATAACAGAGAACCTCCGCTAGCTCTTCTGCTGTACCATCTTTGGTGAGCTTGGGTCTCAAATGTGTTTTGTTTTGTCCTTCCAGCCCAGGTAGACACAAGCTGAAGAAGAACGTGGTCGGATCAGATGGACAGCCATAGTTTGCGGTGAACACCAGGTCCCATTGAACTTTATTCAACTGAACGATCCTCTGTCCTAAAGACAGCCTTGCCTCTTTTTTTTCTTTTTGCTCTTTGTTTTTTACAAACTGGACGTTGCTCTCCTCTTCTTCAGGCCGAGTTTCCCGCATTGCTTTCTGCTTTTAAAAGCAACACCGTATCCTTATTTTATGGATTAACAATTGTGTGCCATCAAGGTGGTATTCTTTATAGTGGACATTATTTTAGTTATTAAAATGAAAATTAATTTTAAGAAGGTATACACATTATTTTTTTTAAACAACAATGCCTCTAAACTTTTTACTTTTAATTAATGCTTTAAGAAAACTACTGCAGCCGTGGATCAGAATGGTCTTTGGCCTTTTACTGTTTGGAGCTATAGATCCAGAAGCTTCTTAGCATGTGCAGATCACATTCTGCTCTTGTGTTTATGCTATTTACGTAGTATGACTGTTGCTAAACCTTTCCAGTCCCACCTTGAACAAACCTTCCATAAAAATAAGTATAGGTTTTCTATAGGCATTGTAGGAAATATGCACTGCAAATTTGGCTAGGGTCTATGGCAGTAGGAGGTGCTTGGCAGAGTCTACACTTGTTGAATTGGGACACTTCCTGCACTTATTGTCAGCCCCTAGTCCTAACTTCAAACGGATCGTTCACATAGGTTACCTCAGAACTGTCCCATTTGTGTCCTTTCGGTTTGTAAAAGCTGTTAGAAAAGACATATTTGTTGTAGGCCACAACATGTGGACGTTTGTTTAGTACGTCACAGAAGGAGATGTTGGCGGTTTCTTTTTTTCTTTTTTTTGCGTGTTTGTTCAAAAACTGGAAGGATTGTTATTTCTGCTGTTCTGGAATATTCCGGCGGAGACGTAGGCTACATGTTGATTTAATCCGCTGGATCCACAGCCAAATCATTAAACTTGTTTTTTTAATTATTGTATTAGAATGGACAGGATCACTGCAAATGTATAAAATGACATCAACTCATTAAACAGTCCTGCGACAGCTGTTTAATGCACACGTTACTGGGGAACATATCTGTGGAGTGCCTCACTTGTGTATTTCTGTTATTCTGCTATATCCGTTGGTTTTTGCAAAAGTATGGAGACTGAAGTAATGCAGAATAGCACATTTGTACATCTTATGACCATGTTGGACATCTCTGAGGTTGGTCCAGCATGTCATTCACTGTCTTTGTATGCATATACAGCTTCATCCCTTTACATATGCCTGAATATAATCAATAAGACCCGGAGTTTGGTGTGATTGGGCATTTTTATTTTTTATGAATCCTTCTCACCTTATGTTTTTGGAGAAAGGTCAATTTGTTGTAACTTTCCCGGGCTGAAGGAAACCGGGGAATATTAGATATGTGTGATGGCACAAGGGTCTGTATGTGATAGTATGTTGAACTTCTCTTTTGCTTTTGGGGGCTTAAAATTCTTGTATGTATTTTCTTTGTTTTAAACATGTCTTTATACATTCGAATATAGTAATATATTTTAGTAAAGGTTACTGTCGCTCATCCTTGTAATAACTGTATCTGTCAAATGAACAATAAATGTTTAGACCTTTACTTGATGCGTTTTTGTGTGTTACTTATAGATATCCTTATAAAACAAATGGAGAGTCATGGCAAACTATTTCATTTCTCTTTGCTTTTTAAATAAACTGGTGCACATTTCGTAACTTGTTTTTGGCTTGGTCGATATTATGTAATGCCTGTAGATAAGGGCTACAAATACTTGTTGACCTGATCTCTAATTGATTACAACACAATGTGGTCAAATTGTGAAGGGGTGTGAATACTTCCCTGTAGCCTGTCAAAGAACTGTGCTTCAGCTTTATATGTTTACATTTGGAAACGGACTATAATCCAAATGTATTCGGTAGTAATTCTGGCTAAAAAGTGACACTATCCAGAGAGTTCAAATGAGTGACAGGTCATACGGGTTCCCAACAGCAGTGGACCCAATAATAACTTGACATGCGCAGTAGTCTGCTGTTCATATCGGGGTTTAAATCGCACTGCTTACAATTAGTTGGGCTATTAACAGTAAGTTACAGTAACAAATATCCGTGCGAGTTGCTCTAGAATAGTACTGCAGGATTTTCCTAATATAGGAGGGTCTTAGTCCCGGATAGAGAAGGGTCTCAGTCCGAATATAACCGGAGGGTTTCAGTCGGACAAGAGGTGAGCAGCTGTCATGGAAGACCTGGGAACAGACCTGGGAACAGTCCTGGACACAAATGCCACGGACTTAACTGTTATGGACGTGTATGATATCGCCGCGGTTCTAGGTGGGGACTTTGAACAGGTCGTCGACCGGTTTGGGTGCGAGGCGTTACTCCCGCTGATGCCTAAAGTGGTGCGCGTTTTGGAGATACTGGAGGTGCTCGTAACCCGCAATATGAACCCCGAGACGGAGGACCTCCGGCGCGACCTGGACATGTTGCGACTGGAACGGAGAGAACGACTGGAGAAAGAGAGCACACGTCTGCGGGTTAGTCGGTGTTTACCAACATATTCAACATATTACAAATATATATAACACTCCCCAACAATGTCAAAGATACTTCGGCTAGGATTTGAACAGAAAGGGCTTAATGATCGCACTTATGCAATGGCATGACATGCCCAAAACGCTGTTAACACCAGGCCTTTTTTTTACAAGTTATGTAGGCTACTACTGCAGGTTATTATAGAGGGTATTATTCGTTATTAGTCCACTCATGTTTTAATTTGATTGTTAAAGTAACTAATTTAAAGGTCTTTTGATTTTTGTGCAATGCTATTTAATAATCTAAACAGTTCACTGAGCACCTGCTGCTTTCCGCGTTACAAACAGACAAATAATCCTCCCTCAGGCATTGTAACCATTTAGCCACTCATTGGTTGGCAGATGATTAGTGAAAATATGGACAGGTAAGTTTGAAGAGGACGATTTACACATTTACATGTGCTAGACATGGGTGTATCACTCTGCCCCAGGAACTGGAGCTGGTGGAGGATGTCTGGAGAGCGGAGGCCCAGGAGAGACTGTCTCAGATCACACAGCTGCAGGTGGAGAATAATAAGCTTCGGAAGAGTCTGTCCCTAATAGACTCACCTGTGACAGAGGAGGAGTTGGAAAGAAAGGAGTGTAAGTGAGGCATGTTGTCAGTAAGACAGGAACTGTAAACAATATATGCATGCATACATGAAGTTCGTTTAAATTAGACTAAACAAAAACATTAAGATCTGCAAAATGTACCATACACTTAATTTGGAATTATAGAGACCACGTCACTATTTCCTAATTTTTTTGTCTTACAACATTCTCATTAAATGGATTACATTTATTTCTCCAAACTACACTCCATACCCCGTAGTGAAAAAAGTATGTATTCACCCCCTGGCTCTTTACACATTTTATTGTTACAACATTTTTTAAACTCCAATAAAGTCCTAATGTGCACATTTAAAAAAAATACAACAATCTGCAAATTGTTCTACATTAATTACTAATGAAAAACCCAACTGAATTGTCATGTTTGCGTGTGTTTGTGCCCACTACATGTGTAAATACTGGAGAGATGTAGGAGACAGGGCCAAAGGGTCAAGGGTCACAGGGTCAGGACACACTTTGGTTTAATCAGGTTAATCGACCATTAATTAACCTATCATACTGAACATAGAGTATACACGTGAGATGAGAGGTTCTCTGGTAGACGACAACACACTTTGGGTAGTTTTATTTAGCCATTTCGATACAATGTTAATTTTGCTGTTAAGGTTTTGAATAGAACTCACACAGTATGTGCTGCTACACACGTGTATGTGTTAATGTCTATGTGGACTGTATGTGTGTATCTTTTGAACAGGTGTGTCAGAGAGGGAGCTTCAGGTGATGACAAAACTGAAAGACATGGTAGACAGACAGAGGGATGAGATACAGGAGAAGGACCATGAGCTGAATCTGAAGAGTGAAGACCTGAAGGCAGTATGATGCTTGTTCCTTTCTACCTAGTAGAGCTTCCAACTTGGTGTCATACTTTTTTCATGGGGGGAGTATCTGAGTATCTGAGTCTGTTTTATCCCTGACCAGGACAGTTAAGTCCTCCAAGTTGGTGCTGTAAATAGGAATGTGTTCTCTGTCAATAAACTTGCAAAAATAAGGGTAACATAAATATTTTAAGTCTTTTGGATTCCTGTGAATGACAGCGACTTCCACCGGCGATTTGAACACGTAATGATCGTTTCCGCCCATTCTTACAATATCATTACACAAATCACCTGGATTGAATTGACCTTCTTTCTACCATTTATAGCTTCAGCATAACCAACACTGTCTGAGAAAGATCAACCTGGAGCTGCGGCACAAGACCAGGGTGTTGGAGGCTCAGTGCAAAGCAGTGATCCAGCAGAAGGCTGAGCTAGAGGCCACGTCCCAGGGGAGTCAGAAGGAGCTGGAGGGCCTGCGGCAGGAGGTGACGAAGCTGAAGGCGGACCACCAAGATTGGAAAATGAAGAGGGCAGAGGAGGAGGAGGTGTCAGCGATGACGAGGTCTTCACCAGGGCGGACCAAGGTACCCACAGCTACAACCACCTCCCTGATCAAGTTTATTACTTGAACTATATCCATAATGATTTTCCAGTAGTGTTATAGGTGATCTTTCTCACTCCTGAATGTGACCATAATCTAGTCCCTGACACCAGCATCAGAAGCTTCCTTCATGCACAGTTCATTTTGGTCTGAATGCGGAGGTGACCATGAATTCCAAGATGACAGTCATCGCCTCTGCACCCAGTCTGATGAGGATCCTGATGCTCTGGACATGAAGACGTCTGACAGGCCCCTGTTCACCCTCCAGGAGCTACAAGATGTCCTGCAGGAAAGGAATGAACTCAAATCCCAAGTGTTCATGCTGCAAGAGGAGGCCATTTATTACAAAAGGTCAGGTTATATGGCATCTGTCATCGGGGGAAAGGATTTTTTAAATTTTTCCATGCTTTATTGGAGAGAAAGTGGTGAAGATTAATAGAAAAATGGTGAGTGCATGGCTGTGGTCTTAAGGCTACAGGCTTTTATTTGGCTATGTTTGGTTCAGTGTCCCGGATGGCTGAGAGCACCGCCGCACTGATGCTTTAAACAATCTTCACAAGCCTTTGCCGCGTGGTTGTGTGCTTACCAGTTTCTATACTTGGCGTCCAAATATATACTATACTATACTAGGTGTCCAAATGCAAAAGAAGCTGACCTGAGCCAGTGCTCTGAGCTAGTATCTAAGCAGTAGACCAGTGCCTTTTCCCATTCTTCATTCACTGTTCCAGGTCATGCAGAACAAACAAACCCTCTGTAAAAACTCAGTCAACTGGCTCTGTTATCTCAGCCTACTTTGTATGGAGTGAATAGAGAATAAATACATGCGTAGAAGGTGATTGATCCATCTTGTTTAGGTTGGTCCAAGAGTTTATATGCTGCCTTCGATGCACATTCAATTCTGCAGTACAGGTTTGAACATGGCCTATCTGCGGAAACTCTACTGATGTCTCTATCCATAAAGCATAAATGCCTAAAATACAAAGTACATGCGCAAAAGCTTCTGGAGGATCTTTAGCGTGTACATGACGTTTTTTGTTTTAAATAACCCTGCCGATCAAAGTGGATTTTGATTATGTTATTGGTACTTTAAAATTACTGTAATTGCATCAACATGAATATAGCCCCATCGGTTACTGTTAAAAAAATGTATCCCTGTTTACCTTTTGATTTAAAGTATTTATTTTACAGTGCACACAAATTATTGCCAGCTCTATCATGATGTTTTCGCTAAGACCTGGTTGTTAAGAAATCCCTTCTCTGCCCCAGCGAGGAGTTGGAAGATGAGTTTAGTGGAATGAGTTGGGATTCAGCCCATGAATCAACACCTGCATCCACTGAGGAGCCTGCCTCCAGGATCAAACACCTGTGAGTAGTGAGCTCCACCAAGCCTCTGGAAGAGGTCCTGACCCCTCTGCCCCTCCTACTTTCTTTATGGATTTGTTCAGTACACACACACACGTACATGACCTAAAATATAATAAAGAATGTTGTCAATTTTAATCTTTCCTGTCTCAGTGAGGCCACATCAACTATTTCACATGTTTTATTCTGCAATATAATTATATTATTTAAATTTTTTTTTGTTAATGATGATATCATTTTATGAATAATGATCCCAACAGGTGATGCTCTTTCAAATTTTGTGGTATTGAATTCACAATTAGGGCCCTGCTACAACGCAACACCTCGCAGATGACTCATGGCCGTAACTGTGGAGATATTGGTCTTCCAATTTACTAACTACTGTTCTGATTGTACTGCCCATAGAATACTTAAACGTTCTTGCAACAATGGACAAATGTTTTATACAAACACTGCATAATTAACAAGACAATTTTTGCAGATAGAAAATTTTTACTGTGAACTTACAAATGTTCTGAGAACTTTCAACTTTTGAACAAGACAACATTCCGGAATTTGCCTTTGCATCCAATCTCTAGCTAGTAATATTGTCTCTGTGTGTTCCTTTGGACAGGATATTCACTGCCGTTATGCCAATGGTGGCAGCCGGATTGATTGGAGATGACCCAACCTTGCAGCCAATCAGACGGTTCATGTCCCTTGTATGAACTTTAGCATGTTCTCTTTTTTGTGATGTCATTGTTCTTTAGCCAATCACCTCTACTCGACACCTCTCCACCACTTCAAATGCAATACCTCCTTGAGATCTTGATAACATTATGTAGGGTGGGGAAATGGAGTGCTCTCATTGGGTATTAAGTACAAATACAAAAGTTTGTTTTTGTGGAAAAAACTAGGACATTTATAAGTGACCCCAAACTTTTGAGCCGTAGCGTATATATTTTACAATGTGCGGCCTAGGTAATACAACCCATTACCCTAAAATTGCATGACGACGTTATAAATACTTTTTGACGCCTCAGTTGGGTAAGATAGATCAAGGCTTTACTAGGCAGTGCATATTCTACTCTTTATAAATATGGTTTTATATTTATATGGGTTATGTCACATTTGATTTTGCCACGCCATGTTAATGAATTGTTAAATAAAGTTTGACATGTGTTGTAACACATTTGTTTGGTCCTTATGGAGACATTATGAATCATTCAGAAGCTTATGTTTACACAGTGCTAAAAGCTCTTCAAGTACACACAAGCCACCTTACTACTACTTCTGCTACTTATTCTACAACTATTTTTTCTACTACTACTGCGACTACTACCACTACTGCTTCTTTTACTACTATTACTACTACTACCACCACTACTGCTACTACTATTACTACTACATTTGGATACTTGTAATACTTTTTAAACCATTTTCCTATTTTTAAGACAATATTACAACTTCTGAAACTTTAGTAATACGTTTAACACCACTACTTAACCCGTGAAATACACGGTCAAATGTGGGGGATACATCACGTGCGTGTTCACCTGACACGCATGGCTTCACCTGTCGCCAGGGAAACGCGTGTCTGGTTGCTAGAGTAAACCGGCTACTGCTATTGGCTTATCTGCCTGTCATCATACACCGTTCAACCAGTGAACATTTGGAAAGAGGCGGGTCCATTCAGTAACTGACTTGCTTGAAGTGGCGAGTCTCTCATGCTGGTAGTATTACGGTACATACACGTTTTGTACCCGGTGTTAAATGCCTCGGGCGATTGAAAAACACTCTCACCGGTGTAAATAACTAAATTCTGGGTTTCTTCGGAACACAAACATGGAGGAGTTGAGCGAGTCGTCGCCCGCTCTGGCTCTCGAGAAGGACGCGTTTGACCTGACAGTGGAAGACGTTTATGACATTTCATACGTGATAGGAAGAGATTTGCTGAAAATAAGTAACACGGGAGACCAGGTTTCCGACTTGCAATTCAAAATCGTCCGGGTTTTGGAGATGTTTGAAACCTTAGTGAACAAGTACAACCTGTCGCTGGAAGAGTTGAAAATGGAACGAGACAACTTGAAGAGGGAACTCGATCGAATCGTGAGAGAAAGTTCTGCCGGACAGGAAGCGGTGAGTGACTGTATCCGAACTGTATCATATCGATACGTTTACTTTTGCTTTTGATGGTCTCTGACTGGAGTAGGCTTTGTCAGCCTATGTCAATACTGTTGTAACATTTCACTGGGTGGCTACAGTTTTTGTTACTGATTTATTTGTTCATCCTTTCAATCCAGGGGTTCCCAACCGAGGGGACACACTTCCAAAATGGGGCGGTCAACATTTAAGGAGGGAGGGTGCTGGGTATTCGACTTAAAAAGGGAATTACAATTATTCAACTTGGTAGAATTTCCGAAAAGTAACTAAAATAAATAAAATCAAGCTGATTGACCGTTGGATATATATTAACTACATAAACAATTATTTAAAAAGGAGGAACCCCGGTATAATGAATATTCTTTTCTCAGCAAACATTAGGACCAGACAAACTGGTGGTGGATCTGAAAGATCCCAACAGACCACGCTTCACAATGCAGGAGCTAAAGGAGGTTCTTCAGGAGAGGAACCAGCTCAAGGGCCAACTACTGGTTGCCCAAGAAGAGCTGCAACTCTACAAAAGGTAGACATTACAACCAGTAATTTTGGTGTTGGCTAAGAACTGCATCAAATATTCCTCTTAGAAAGTTGTGATGCATTGGCTGTAGCTCTGAACCTGTATGAGTCAAGTGTTGCTCTGAATCGAATCACTAATCAAGTGCTTGATGATTAGCTGACAGGCCTATTCTGGTTAGTTAGCTCAGGAATAGATCCAAAAGATTGGCCAGCATGGGTCCTGCAGAAAAGGTTGAAGACCTTCGCCCTAAAGTCCAACATCAAATAGCTGCGGTATTTGACCGCACATTTTAATTTAGCCCTGTTGTTCTTACAGTGGGATGCGGCCACAGGACGAGCGAGCTATGGTAGAGGTTGACCTGGATTCGCCGTCTCCTTCAGAACACATTCCTGAATCAACAGATGACGCTATCGGTGAACCAAAAGGAGAAAAGACCACTATCAGAAAGTTGTGAGTCATTTCTCATTCAATTACAGTCTCAAACATTCAGTTACTTGTAATGTAACATTGAGGGTAATGCGTGAAAAGCAGAGAATTTTATGAGATTTATTTCCACCCTGAAAGCAATTTGAAGTGTTTAAGAGACATCATTGGTGTATCATAAGGTAGACAATCCAGGGGTTAGTATGTTCTCACAGTCCATATTTGCCCTCATAATGACGGGCTTGTGACCAACTATGTGTGTGTGTGTGTGTGTGTTTGTGCTGACTGGGAGAATGTGAAGCAAGACGCTGATGTAACTTTTACAGGCCACTTGGAGGCCAGCGCTCCTCCTGTTGTCAGTACTGTTATTGTTTATCTGACGTGACTCAGCCAAGCCTCGGCAGACACACTGCGTCTCCACAAGGTTCTAAACTGTCAAGGTTCCAAATTCTGTGCTCAAGATCACAAATACATTCCTAACTCATTCTTATTTTTTTTCTTCTAGGTTTTCTTTCAGACGGAATTAAGGACAACCAGTGTGCAAACAAGACCTACAATATTAACGATAAATCAACCTAACTTTTTTTACGCAGAACATTTCCGCTTTGTGCTAGGATTGTTTTTTATTTTTATAAATGAATGGACCTTTCTGGAATGATTAACGCTTAATTGACAGCGTCTATTTTTTAATCATTGTTTGTCTTTCATATTTATGCACTTTAAGAATGAATAACATATAGTACAGAAACACCAAACTAATGTTTCCTTAAACTTTGTAAGTGAACTGTAATAGAACTGTTAGGGAACTTTTTGGTTAAACATTGTGCCAAATGTTGATGTTCAAACAACAGGAAAACAGGTGGAACACTGCAAAGTCTAGAAAAGCCCAACACTTTAGTGGATTAACATTGCATGGCATCTGGGAGCACATGCCGGGAAGACCTCATAAATGTTATTTATGAAATGTCATGCCTAAAAGCAAGTGGTTTTGATGACATAGTCCACATTCATCACTGTATACTGTTTTAAAGAACCCATTTTTTGCTAGAGCCATTAAAAAAAAGCCGAACTGTTATTATTACAACAATGTGAGTACAAATCTGACTCCTATCTTATTATATTTTTTATGGAAACTGTGCCTTTCACTTGTCGGCCTACGCATTGGCAGTTCAGCCCAACACAGGGATGTTGGGTACCTGTAACTTACCGGGCTAGACAAAATAACCCTGATAAATATAACAATATTCTAGCATGAAGAACCTGATAAGGACAATTGGTCAATGCCCCAAAAGTACAGCCTCTAAAAGTACCATCGAGTTCAGTCACATCTGTGACAGTCTCAACAATAACTGTCCGTTGTACGCTTCACAACGCTAGCATTTATGGTGAAGCTGTCATAGGGGAGGAGCTTATAAGCCACACATCTTGGTGTGTGGAGCACAAACCTGGGCCCCTGATCAATGGAAAGGAATGATCTGATGAGTCATCTTTCAATCCGTTTCTTACATAAGAGGTTTACGTTAGAAGACCACAATATCCACTGCCAACTTTTAAACGGGCTGTGGATCTGTATTTTATACAGGCAGTATTGTGGGAGTTATTGGATCTAATGGTTGCTTTGCACGTTCATATAACAGCTGAGGAATATCAATATATTTTACATGATCAAGTGTTTCCTCATGTTCCAGTATTGAAAATGCCCCCATACCCACAATTGAAAGAATTCAAGCGTGGTTTGATGAACACCAGAATTACATCAAAGGCTTTCCTGGCCTCCTCAACTCACAGGCAAGGTTCTTGCACACGGAGTGCAAAGTAGATTTGCACCTCCATTAAAGAACTGGAGACATTTCTTCATTGAAGAATGATAGAAAACCCCATCAACATTGTCTATCCTGACATTTACTCTGCGCTTTACTAGTTGACAGAGTAGAAGTTATTTGTACTCGATCAAGGAGAATGTGTCACAGAAACCCAAGCTAGCTTTTATATGCATTGCAAAATTAGCGTCATCCTAGTCAGTTTCATTTGTCCACAATTTATTAACTCTTAAAGAGGAACTAACATAGTAAATGGTGGTCCAAAAAATTGTGCTCATTTCCTAAAAATATATTTTCAATGAAATCCAGGCTGGTCGACCTGAAGCCTGTAGATGTCACGGTTCTTATGATAGTCGTCAACTAGAACCACACCTAGCGCTATAAATAATCTGTAATATAGAAAGCAGAAAAATATCCAGATCGCTTAAAATTTACAAAATATTTTCACACATCACAGAATCTAGCAATAAAGTTAGTTTAAAAACAAAATAGCACCATGTGCCCTGAAGGCTGTCCTCCATTATTCATTTGGTCACAGTTAGGCCCAAATTCATTGTTTTGTAGAGCACATAAAAACATCATACGGCTCAACTAGAAGGCAATTTGCTTCTTAGGGCCAATTAAATGGTTGGGCGGGGGGTAATCCTGGTGGAGTGAGCGTTAGCATTTGAGCCACGGATGAGCCAAGATGGATTCTTTGCTTCGGTCTCCGTAGTCATAAAGCAACTCTTCTTCAACCTCAATGTCCCTGGAAGCAACTAGAATGAGATGAGGTACTCCATCGATGTCATGGAGCCTGGTTTGGCAGTTGCCACTCTTACTGTGATTAAGTAGCCGTCCCAGTCGGGTCGATTCTTTTGTAGCATCAATGCTGTAGGGGAAATTTAAGTTAACAGTCGGGCAATACATCAGAGTTACTTAATCCAATTGGAAATTAGGCTCAAGTAGATGCCTTACCAGTATGTTTTGCTGAGATACTGGAAATAGTACATGTAGCAGCCAGCCCCAGGGTCTTTGGCATACAGCGCCTCCCTCTTCTTGGCATCCGCCAGAGACAACAGGTCTCCATGATACTCGATTACATACTGGCCCTTCTTGAAGGGACTGACTGCAAAGACTCCTCTTCCCTTCCCCTCAATATGTCTGACCTATTGGGGTTCAAGAAGGTCAAGTCAGACTTCATGTTTGGATGAGTCGCATGTTTAAACCGAAATCATGTACTGACCTGCATTCCTTCTTCAACTCCTTTTTTTATCAGGTCGTCAAGGTGTTGGTGTTCTTCATTCTGTTGGCAAGTGTTAATAAGGTGCAGATTAAGTAAAGTTAGCCTCCTAAACATATACTAACATGCACAGATGTATTTTCCTCGATGACTTACTGTGGTTCCCCATCTTTGCTTATGCAAGCCCAGAGTAAAGTCATGTAAATCTAGTTTCTGATATTACAAGTAACATGTTGCATGGAGTCACTATTAAAGACATTAAAATTATACGTAATATTTCAAACCCGTGAGAAACTACTTGATATGTGCAAAAGTTTTTCCTGGGGTGGGACTGACCTTCAAATCAGCTTTGCTTTTTCTGGAACTACGTCTAATAGGATAATAATCTGTGACCTTCCGGTTTTCAGCAGCTTTGCTTTCTGTCCTGGATGGAAACAGAACAAAACCGTATTTAAGAGAAACAAGCATCTACTTTAGTTATCAAATGATAAGATTATAATGTGCTAGCTGGACAAATACTGTCCCGATTTCAACAATTTTATTTTTACAGTAAAGAGGGTCAACAACTTACTTTTTCACCTTGACTTTTCGACTAGCACACCTCTCAAATTTTGATTTGGTAACTCTATGGTCTGGTTCGGGCACAGAAATGGGTCGCAATTTAGGCTCCTCCTCCCCATCCTGCAGAATAGTTGTTTCTCTCGGTTCAAGAACCGGGCTGGTCTTTAGTTTCTCTTGCCTGGGCACGCCGGCTTGACAGATTTCTTGAGTCGGTCTCACTGAAATGTGTGGAGGGGAAAGAAGCACAGTGTGAACAGACCTGGCTGAGCAGAGACATAGCTTCAGGAGAATGTAATGGCAGTCTAAAAAAACATCAATGAAGTCGCATCATAAGACATCTGTGAGTGGACCCTGATGCTATTCTCAAACACAGGAAATAATTCCAACTGTCACTTAACTCAGAACTCCTTGCAAGATAAATATTTGTTCTTAAAAATAATACATTACAGAGAAGCACCCAAAAATATTACTCTTCCTCCAAGGCAGGTACACGACTCTAATAAGTGTTTTCAGTTGCCATGTTCTGATAGGTCGGGTATTAAAGCGATATGCAGCTGACCGAGAAAAACAATTTGTGCTTGTTGCAAAGCCAAAATTGATTTTGACCAGTCTTCTGTTGCAGTTATCCTAATTAGTGAGAAGGTCTTCGTAAAAAACAGAAACACAGATTAGCAATTTATTACAAACCTCTTTGGTGGGCCCCTTATAAGCTATAACCTTTGACATAGTCACTAGAGGTATGGCATTGAAAAAAAATCTAGTTGGTAACATGCACGACCCCTTAAAATTGTACAGTGTCCAGACATACTTTACTGTTCATCTGACACAAAACCTCCACTGTATGCATAGCTGGTCGGTTATCCTGCAAGCTCGGCAATTTGTTATTTTAAATGTGAGCTGGAGTCATAGATAGTCTGTCACAGCTTGTCAAACCAGAAGCGGAACAAACTGAATTTTCAGGTGCAGAAAGACAGCTTAATGTATAGGCAACTAGAAACCATCGCAACAAATGCTCTAAACAGACTGGCTACCTGCATTTTTGTATACTGTTTTTAAGTCCTGAGACTTTTGATTCACAACCGTCTTAAAGCATTGTAAAAACATTAACTCGAGTTTGCCAGGTCTAATATAGCACGGTCATCTAAAAGTAGAAACACCATGAATCCCGAGTCGGCCACGGCATTCCAGTTTGAAATGGTTTAGATGTCTTGGGGTACATGCAGGACAATTACTAGTGAGCTGTTTGGCCACTGCATGGTTTACCTTGTATATATGGCTGGTGAGGGGGAAAACAAATGATGGAGGTTTACCTTTCCCTTGCTTTAATGTCTCAGTTTTTGGAGTCAACTCAGGCACAATTTCAGGCTGGGTGAGAGTGCATGAGTTGTCACACAGAGGCGATCTAGGTTTGCTGGGACTCCAAAGACCTTGTATGGTTGGCTGAGTAATACCTGTATCCTAGGAAACAATGAACACATTAATTAATAACACACACACGTGTAATAACATACCAAGTAAATACACATGATTCGTTTACAAAAAAGAAATTGTGAATTTCAATGTTATTTAAATACGAAAAAAATTACCCCATTCATTGGTTTATTTTCCTTTGTATGGTTATCGACTTTCTTGGACTGAAGCGTCTCCTCAGCTCGCAGGGTGGTCAACATTTTCTTTTTTCCTTTTAACACAAACAGTTTGCATTATAGAATCTACCTACATAGGCTCGCTTACGCAGAACAATCCAACATCGTGTTACGATACAACACGTTACAGTTAACACAAGTTAACACACTCAGCTCGCTATGCACTTACCTTTTGCCATTTTCTCCCTCAATCGAAATGTAGTGGCACAGGTCTATGTTAAAGGTTACAATAAGCAGTTCTCGGGTGCACTTTGCCTATATTTGCTAGCCAGCAAATAAACACATATAATATCCAGAAGTTTGGACTAACCGAGCAGCCACACCGCACAGTCGGGATCTATAGTATCTGGCCCTAGAACAACAACAGAGACTTCCTGACATTTAAAAAGCTTCTACGTCCCTGATTGGTTGAACGCTACTAGTAGTAGCATGTGATTGGCTTGGCGCGAAACACACTAGAAGAAGCGTAAATGAGTCTAAAAGGATATCACGTTCACTTGGAGTTATCTGGCCTTAAATCCTTAGTAAAAACTCGAAATCAAGCAGAATATTCGGTATTATGCACGTGTTCTCATGTGTTTTCCCAGCATAAATACACATATTGTTTGCTCTAACCACTCTTTTTTTAAGCTTTTGTTTGTGTCACTACCACACATACCAAGCAAATGATAAATGGTCATTCATCAAACATATTATGACTGTTTTGTTTAACAAACATTTTCAAACAATTTACTTATTAGTAGGCCAAGTAAACATTTTAATTTGTTAGCACAATAATGTGCACATTAATTGAATTATTTCGCTTTATTACATTGAATTACTCCGAGTATTGTTATATCTATATATAACACAGCACATGCTACAAGGTTGTTCATCAGACATCAGAAAATGTTCGTAAAAATATAACCGAATTCATTATAGACTTCAAAACAAAATACCTTAATTTAAAAAAAATTGGGTCGTTATCTAAAAGTTGTTGTTGTGAAGTAATTTCTGGGATGAAATTGGCATTTGCCATTGTGTGTACAGATCTAATTATTATGTATAGATCTGATAATATAAGGTGACGGCCATATTTGCCGGTGCCACTCTGCTGTAGTCTAAACAAAAAGTGTTCGAGAGAGACAGAGGAGCTTCAGTGAAATTCACGACGATTTGTATTTCTTTTATTTATTATGTCTCTGGGAATGTCTTACAAGCCCAACCTCCATCAGCATGTTCCGGGAACTTCCTCGAACCAAGGTAAGGAGATTTTTTGGGTAAAAATTAAGGCTATATTCGGTTTGGTCTGGAGTAAAAATGCGATGTTCTAATGACTACCTGAGAAATCCCGTGACTGTAGTTTTTGTCCAGTTAGCTATATGTATAGGGTCAGATCCTGAGAGCTGATTCATATCCGCCATTATTACTACTAATAAAACGCTGTCTCTCTCTCGTACATGCTTAAAGTTTGAAATTATCTTATTAACTCGGATACGGAAGGAGACAACGCGCAATCAGTAGTTGGATTTCCGTCAGGGTGGAAGCGGTAACAATGTATATTAAATGTATCGCTTTGCGTTCTGAGTTCTATCCGTACGGATCCTCCATGATTGTTTCCCCACGGCTAATGATTGATCTGAATGTGAACCGTTCTTTGAACCTTTGATGACACCCAGTGTTCACTGAGGCGCATTGCATTGTCGACCGACTGGGCGAGCATTCGGATATTGCCGTGACCTCGGAAGTCCACCAGGAAAAACAAAAAAACAACAATGGTAAAACAATTCGTCGAAACATCTAATTTATTCCGGTGTTCAGACTAAGTAGACAAGAAAGTTTTTTTCCGAGTCTTTAGCCGTGCCTTAACAAGGCCAAAGACATTGACTGTTGTGATCCACTGATGAGGAGCCACACAACTCAACTGAATGCATTGTCACCCACATATTTCAGTCTGGCTGCAGGGTTGAAGTGTGCATATCCTGTGAATCATTTTATCAATATCATAATTAGAAAACAAATTGACCTGCAGAATTGCAGTGCAGCATAGTATTTTGTTACTTAGTTAGTCTTTTTTGTTTTACAAACACACTGTATTTTGAATAAATCACACTGTATGCTTATTTTAGTTGAAAAATATGTTTAAATAATTTTTACTGGAGCTTCCTTCTCAAAAATACTGCTTCTGATGTGGAAAAAAAAGAATAGACCATTGTAATATTCAAGCAAATTATGGATATTAAATGTTCAATTATTAATTCGAATCTATCCATTTATGAAGATAGATTACATTGTATATAATATTACATATATTTTTTCCCATCTTCAGTTGCTGTTCACTCTCTTTCAACAAGCATATCCACACTGCAGTCTTACAGACCAGTACTGAATGACTATGGACCACCATCCTTGGGCTTTTCACAGGTAACTATTCACATTATAAATTGAAACGTGTATATATTCATATCACGACCATAAGGTCTAAATACTGTAGCTGATTTCTGCAACCATTTGTTGTAATCACATTATATAACTAACTGTTGTCTTATCAGGTAAGTTGATTAAGGACACCTTTTCATTTACTGCAAAAACCTGGGGATGAATCAGCCAATTAGAAGCTGGGGATGATTATGTAGCCATGTTGATATGAGGGAACGATTGGAACGGTTGCCATAACAACAGTGATAACACCACTACTCTAGCAATCTGTGCCACTGGATGTTTAATGACCATAGGGAGCCCGGACACCTGTGTAACCACAAATATAGGGCAGAGGGAATAATGTCCTCTACTTGCCCCCCAACTTCACTCCCAGTAACATCCATGAACCATGACCAACCTTGTCACAGAGGCATGTTGACGACTGGCACAACAAGCAGGTCACTTTTAATTTGCGAACAATTCTTTTATTGTATCCAAGAATTCAATAGGGAGCCGAGTGCCTCAGAGTAAATATGCAGAGCTGCTATCCATTATTGAAGAGCTCGGGAAGGAGATACGACCAACGTACGCCGGGAGTAAAAGTGCCATGGAGAGACTAAAGCGAGGTATGCGTGTGTTTTGTCCTGTATCCTGCTTGTTCCCTGAATCTCCTTGCTAAGAATTGATCACAATGAAATGATGTTAACACTCACCTGGTTGTTACTGTCTCTCATTGTATACACAAATCACCCACAGTCTGTCTCAAGTTAAATTCAGATTTGATATCTTATTCTGCGATCCGTTCTCCAACGCTGCCTAGTACATCTTTGTAACAACGACTGTTCGGCCAGTCCCAGATTAGGGAGACCTAGTATTCAATGCAAATGTGGATGCCATTTGTGCTAAGGCAAAGCAGAGCCTCTTCCTGAGAAAACTCTGCAGTTTTAGGGTGGTCGTATGCCCGATGACTTGTTTTTATCACTCATTTATTGAATACACTTTAAACTTTAATATGACCTGCTGCTTTGGTAAGCTCAATAAAAAAGTAACAGTTTAAACAACATTGTGAAACCGAGCTTAACCAACCTGTATCAGACAGGTGTCTATCCCATGGCACGGTCCATCTAGACAGACTCACGCATTATTTGGTGAATTTCATATTTTTCCCTCAGCACAAATGTTTACATATTCCCTCAGCAACACATTTTCTTAATCAGCCCTAGTGATGTTTATCAACTTGCCTGTCCATTGTCTACTGTTGTTGTGTTTTTGTGGTTCGGTATTCAGTTTTGCCTACTCATTACCATGTAATCTATTTTACTACGCGTTGCAAAACAGTCCCAAATTCCCCTAAGGGATAATAAAGACTGTAGTATTACTGGTTTACAAGCGTGCTACTGTTAAATTACCTGAATTTAAATGTAATTAACCATACTGCTATTTGCTTTGTCACCAGTGACATGTTCAACAGTTATTGCTGTAGCCTTCACACTCTGGTCAAAGACATTATCCAGATTAGATAAGCCATGAGCGATCTGACATTACTTGTATGTAAACAATCTATATAAGCATAAATGAAAATCACTTTTTTAGGCTGCAAATTAGAGGTATGCAACTGGCCATTGCTACATACACAATAATAACATATTTATAATTTTAGGTTATTTATTTAGTATTTGTAATTATATTAAATGAATAAACAATATTTATGTGGTTTTGTGTTGTCCAATGCATAGCCGGGTTGCCAGGATCCACTAAAATGTCCAGCTTATGGCCACTCACAACCAAAAGGCCTGAAAGTGTACTGTAAATAACGTACCTGGCAACACTAAACTAACCCCGTTCACTTAAATTATGCACATCATGTTTTAACTTTTATATAACGAACAATCATGAAATCAATAAAAAAAGTAGATACCCCTTATTTTGAACTATGCATTTAGGTTTATATGCAGTGCTCAAGTAATCAGTCTTTTTACCTTTTAGGGATTCTTCAAGCCAGAGGGCTTGTACGTGAATGCTTGGCCGAAACCGAGAGAAATGCAAGGTCCTAACGGGCGAAGAGCCAAGTTATTGGGTTTTACCATCTCCCCATCCCGAAGATCTACAAGACTAAAACAATTGTTTTTGGACATTTTTCTGGACAAAATTTAATTATGTATTTTTCTTACCGAGATGACACATTGGGATATGACAAAAAAACATTACCTGTGATGTGTACTTTACAGGAATTTCCTGAATTCCTGTTCCCACTGGGGAATTGCTTGTTTAAATAAAACATTGAAACAATAACAAATGCAATATATCGAGAAATGCCTTTACCATTTACTAGAACATACATGGTTATTACTGAAGTGTGTTTTCAGGGCGTGTTAATAACAGATGTGAATTTGCTATAGCTTATTCAGTTAGTAACTACAGTATTGTACAAATAAGGTATCCTAGTATAGCTAGTATCTGTTTTTATATATTTAATCATGAGTGACAGGAACGGGGATGGTGTCAAACTCTTACACACGCCAAATGAATAAGTAACTGTAATATAGTCCTTGTTTGCATCTTTGATTTCAATATTTGCAATTGATTTACAATAACAATAGGCAATTAGATGGGACGATCAGTCTGAATTTCAGGTTGATCCTTTTGATCCCCTGTCATCCACTGATGCGGAGTCTGTCACCAGAGCCTCTTTGAACAGTCTCTTTTTCTCCAAATTCTCGTTGGCCTTTTTCCTCTTGTCATGTTTCCTCTGTATAGATTCTTTCCTATTTTTCAGAATATCGCTCTCTTCTCCCTTGTAGGTCACTTCAAGTTTTTCTCTCATTATTTGCCGAGCTCTTTTACGGTTTGTTTCCACAGATCTGGTTTGATGGCACTGAATGAGAGAAGTTAAATATAAAATCACACGTTAACATCCCATTCAGGGCACCTCATCTAGCCTCGTGGAGCATCCAAAATAACCCCATACATAAGATATCCAAGGCAGTGCTTCAGGGCCAAAACTGATACGTTTCTATTAATTTCAATGCACAGTTTGAAAATAATGTTTTTTTAATGATCCGCATAAACGAATACCTTTATATACCATTACGTTGTTTTGTTAGTCACCTTAACAACAGTGCCTGTTGGAATGTGTCTGAGCACCACACAGTTGCTGGTCTTGTTGGTTGCCTGACCACCGGGACCAGACCCTCTCACAAACTGCTCGTCCAGTTCGTCCTCGTTTAGCACAGGGAGGTCAACATAATCGTTCTTGCCTGCTGTTTGAACCTTTCCCACGCCAACCGAAGGCACAGTGAGAAGTGGACGTTGTTCAAGGGGGACCCAAGTTACTCTCCATATCATTCGACAGATCCGGTGTGCGAATGATTTTGAGGACATTTCACTATCGAATAATGTGATTTAAAAAAAAAAGTACACATATAAGTGAAAATTCAATGTTTAGTGTTGATACAAGCTGTTTCCACTAGCAGGAATCACTTCCTATTATGTTGTAGGTTTGATCCAGAGCCAATCAAATTGACCGACACAGTTTTTTTTTACTTGAATTGGTAGCTATGAACCAACAGTGGCGCACTATCGCCCCCGCCTGGACGGAAGTATAAGGAGGACCGAGCCCTTTAAGTAAAAAAACATTTTTGTCTGTTCTTACTATTTGTAACAAGTATCTGTGGTGGTTTCTGCGAAAGGATGACACGCAAATCTGTGATCTTAATTAATAAAGTAAATAAAAACAAAACGTGTTGAAGGAGCTTTGATTCAACAGGTCTGATTAATCACTTCAATATAAGTTCGTGACCTGTAATATAACAAAGAATGTGGTCTGCAGAAACTGCGTGATGTTAACATGTCAATATGGACCAGAATCGCTGATGAATGTTTCCTGCTGCACCTTGTTGGATCTTTGCCATACCATACCGTGCCAAATGAAGTGGCCGGTGAGTATATGTAATCATATGGGATTTTTTTTTGCTGACCAGCAGATGTCCCCATTGTGCAGTGTTGTTTAAATGCTTTGGATAATTACCAGTTGGGCCTCAAAGGTTTCTGAAAGCATCAGTTTCCTACAACTATCCTGGTGTTGAAATGTTGAACGTGGGATGCCGATAATGGCGTGGGGTCTACTGCACAGGGCGGTGAAACTTTGCTCCGCTCTGCCACGGGTGCGGAGGTGGAATTTCAGACGCAGCTGCCCTGTCAGGTTGGGCTCAAGTAACTCCAGGTGGTTGGACACTTGCATGCAAAGGTTAATCGTGGTTGTTTACTGGAGAATGTGTTCCTATCAAGCGCGTGTACCATCTAACAGCTATTTGCGGAGCGAGCATGTATGACATTAATCATAAGGGCTTGGGGAGGTTTGTCTCGGACTATTTTTGTATGTTGATTAATAAGGACGCTACACAGATGGCGAGTCACGAACCATAGCTTTTATATAACTTGCATAACATACATGCGCTCGTAGCATACCAGTGCTGACTTCCTGTTACTGGTTAACATAACCCTAAATCCCCACAAGGTGGAGCTGCTGCCTAAGCCGTACAACAGAATACCCTGTAACAACTATCCTGCACCTCCTGTGGAGTTGTCGTTTTGAGGTTAGGCGGTGATTGTGACGACGACATCATACAGTTGAGGAGAAAAATATGAAATGGTTATGATAAGAATTTCAATGTATTCACCCCCTTCACCCTCGCTATAAACACATATAAAAGGAAAAGATAACAACAAAAAGTGATTTTTCTGTTAAATACAGTAGAATCTAACAATTGTCACTTTTCTTTGTACCTGATTTTGTTTAATGTGTTTGCTAATGTGTAAATGCACCTTAGTGTGTTAATATGTTTAAAATATTGTAAAGGAGATTTTGCATAAGAGTCTTATCATTAAAACTGAAGTTGCTGTATTGGCCAGATTGATATGCCAGCTTCGTGTGGAGGTACTGGGTTGTTGCAGTTTGACATAAGTTTGCCCTTTCACAGAGCCAGGATTGTGGTTGTGACCCTGATTAGAACATTTCTGGTTTTGTCATAGCCCAAATTTCCTCATAGCCGATTTAAAAATAGGTTACGAAATATGTCTAGTTTATCTGTCTTTTTTTAACCAGATAAAGTAAGTGAGTCTATTAAAATGTTTCATTTCATCCTGACTATAAAGGCATTACGATTGCATGACAACGTGCAGTGTCACTATGCATGTAAGGCAAAGGTAAGGCATTAATAAATTACACCATGTAAGGTGTTTTATACTGTATACACACTGTGTTCAGCAGATAATTTCCAACCGCACATCTACCACCATAGTGTAATTTCATTTCCCAAACACAAATACTTCCTAGTCTGTACTAAACATCACATTTGACAAAACTAAATAACATTTTTCATATTCATCCTTTAATCTTTCAGATATAATCAGCAGCCTTAGTCGGTTTTTCTACGCAGTTTTTTCTTTCCCACGGCGGATTATTGCAATACATACCCACCACTGTACCACATTATCTGCCGCAGGCCTATATCACAAGCGATATTTTATTTTTTTCCTTGACGTCACCATATCCTTCCTATACCATTGGTTGTCGTGACGCTCTGTTTGCGGAAACGTGTTACAGGCGAGTATCTGGCCGGCCGCCAGGGGGCGTGTTCAATTCGGCCGGAGCGCGCGAGGCCGCGAGCGCGCGCGGACAGCAATTCAAGCCAATCAATAGCGGTGGTGCGCGCGTGCAGCGGACCGGAGACCACTGTAAACTCCAGACATATTTCCGTTGCTCTCCTGGTTCAAAAAAACAAAAACGATATACCGGACTTGTCTTTCACCAGGCGTTCAACCGGCTGCATCTGAGCGGCTATCTGAGTTGTTCGCCCCGAGGAGGAACTTAGTTATATGTGCGAATTACTACTACTAGGTACAGGGTCAAGGACGTTATACGTGGCGTTTCACTCAGCTATCATAACGAGATGTTCCGTTTTTTCCTTTATCGCCTCACCACCACCACCACCATAAAGCTTATAGGGCCGACACGTCACGTAGTTGTTTGGCCACGGAAATGTTGTTGACGACTTGACTCGGATGCAGCTTCAGACGGATGAGGACGACAGACAACTCTTGCCCCATATAATTGTTGTTTTACATGAAGTCGTGCAATTGTCAAACGGCCTCAAGACGACGGACACTGGCTCAATGCTTTGGGTCACATTGTGTGTAATATCTTAAGCTGGCATTCACTGCCACCTTTTATTTCCAATGTCCGCAGAGTATAGAGGCATCGAAAGGCACTCGTGACAAAAACGGAGGCAACGGCCAATGAACTTTGATTTTCGGTAAGTGCTAAAGTATTTTATTTCCGAGTAGGCATTGCTTTTTTGTGTGCAGGGTATGTGGTGATGAGCAATGCGAGCCATCAATGTCTGATTACCATGCATCGGAGTTGCTAGGTAACTGACTTGGTGTAAAGATGGTGGGTTTACTTTGGGTCACAGTGGAAACCTCAGAACATTTCAGGCTTTTCCCTCAACACAGACAACAACAGCTATTCAAAATCCACTTGCCTACTCAAATTTGATAACATTTATGAATTCCCTCAGCATTTTGTTTTTGGGTAGGTGTAGCTCCATCTCCCTGTGTGACTAAAAATGTACCTTTCCGCGCAAACTGTCATTGAAAAACAACATTCACATTAGGTTATGAAACATATTCTATGCATTCCTTTCCTGTCACGAGAATCTGCTGCTATGGATTCTGCACTGATTTGTTCTGTTCATGCACACCTCACATGCTGTTCTGTGGAATGTGGCCCTCGTTACTTGATGAAGCATTCTTACAGGTCTCAGCATGTGGGTTCAGCCTGGTTCTGGAATGCATGCTGGTGTCAGGCGGTAACAGCAGAGACCCCGGGTTACTTCTCTGTCCGGTCGTTTGTGACTTGTGGCGTTAGAACAGAAAGACCGCTGGTTTCATTGTAAGCACAGGGACGTGCCAACCTGTTTGATGGGCACGGCAGTGATCCTCGCTATATGAGCCCTATTGCAAACACCAACAAGTTAATAAACAAGTGCAAGGGTTGCAAATGAATTGTTAATGTTTTTACGACGGGGTAATGTCATATTGATTGTGGCTATCAGTCTCTTGGACTGAGTGACTGTCTGTGTTGCGTCTGGCCTTTGTCACAATGTCTTGGTCAGCATTCGGATATCTGGACATCAACTCAGCGTCTTTGTTTTGTTGATCAGCTTGTCAAACCGAGGGGCGACGGTGTGCTGTCAGTCAAACCAGGCCCGTTATTGTGCCCTCCTGCCTGCCATTTATTTCCGTAGAGCGGTCAGTTTGGTTATGTTCCCTGGACTAACATGGTGAGGTGGACCGCCTACGGTCATTGAGGCCAGGGTGACTCACTCGTCTGTGCTGACAACAGGCTATGGCCTCTGTTGCCCAGATGACGGTTCTGCTCTAAAAGGCAGGCCTGCCGCAGTGCCACTGTTCAGCAGAGTGGCATCACTACCAGTTGTGGACAACCCGTGGTTGCCCGTTCTCTCAGTGGCATGGATATGTGGCGGTTCGTGGAGAGGGTCGATGTGGCGTCTGTCCTGCCACAGGATCATCAGCACATTGGTGGCACTGACATCCTTTTCACACGCAGTGACATCCATGTTACATCATGTCTGCTGCCAGAAATAGTTAGCGCTTATGAGTGCGTACGGCTACTGGAGTGGGTACGTGGATGTGAGGCAGCTGTTATGCCACTGTGTTGTTTTAATGATGAAGGCAAGAGCCGTATCTTTGATGGATACCATGCCAGCCAATCAGAAGGGCCCACAGGAAGTTTAATTTACGGTCGAAAAAATACAATTTTATTAGGATTTTCTGTGTTGTTGATTTGCTAAATACTTGTGGGGTAATGTTGGAGTGATAAACATCTATATTTGTTTTATGATTCTGAGCTTTGTCAGATAGGTGGCAGGTGCCTGTCACTTAGAGGAAAGACTGCAGAGATGAACAAGTGTGGATTAATACAGTGATGTTCAGCTTCAACAGGTGTCATGGGGCATTGGGGGAACCTCTGTGGCTGAGGTTCGCACACATGGGATAGAAAGTTAGGCTCCGTCCTTGTTGTAGCTGCTCTTCTTGCCTGACAAACAATTTTGCCCAATATATTTCTAAAATGGCAAGTTGTTGTTCTGAGATCTCCCTTCCTAGGTGTTGTCGTGTATTGCATCACATTCACAAGATCATTGTACAGATTAATTATCAATGCTGTGCGCATGGAAACTTGTTTTGTTTTGTGATTTATACTGCTATGGTCTTTTTTAACTGAGTTCCATATCCCTACAGGGTGACAAAAGCCAGCAAACGTTTAAATCAACACTGATTAACCGAAACATTCAACTGAGAAGCAAATAACGTTGATCATCTTGTAACGAGGGCACATGCCAAGGTCTGGGTAGATTAGATGGTAAACGAACAATAGTTATTGTCGTCAACGTGTTGGCTGCAGGAAAAATGGGCAGGTGTACTGACCTGAGGGATTTGAACAAGTGACAAATTGTTATGGCCAAACAACACATGGCATCCCTGTAATGACAAAGCTTGTGGGGTGCACGCAGTCAGCAGTGGTGAGTACCGACCGACAGTGGTGAGTACCGACCGACAGCGGTGAGTACCTACCGACAGCGGTGAGTACCTACCGACAGCGGTGAGTACCTAGCCACAGCAGTCGGAGGAGGGACAAACCGGCGTCAGGGTGTCTGCCGCCCAAGGCTCATTGATCCGTGAGGGAAAAGGAGGCAATGCTGTCTGGTCTGAACCGACAGAAGGTCTACTGTGGCACGTGTCACAGAATATTCTAATGATGTTTACTGGAGGAACGTGTCCAAACACACTGTACAAATGCACCACTGCTTCGTATCGGGCAACGTAGCCGCCCACCGGTCAGCTGTACACCGTCCACCGGCACCTGCAACGGGCATCTGTGTGATGTCTGATCCATGGGGACTTTGTGGGATGTGATGAACCAACTGACAGGATCTGCTGCTAGTGCCTTGGTGTCAGATACCACAGGACACCTTCAGGGGTTGTGTAGAGTCCACACCTCATGAAGAGTGCCCCGAGCATTTTAGGCAGTTGGCCATAATGTTCTAGCTCATCAGTGTATATCCAGTGTATCTCTGTTGACCGGGTTGAGTTAGGGATTTGTTTTTGCTTTCACGTTCCCCAGTTGCGCACTGAAGTAGCAGTCGCTCTGACACACGGTCGTCTTCATTATACACTGCATATTGTTATGTTTGCACAAGCCAGATAAACTGTGATTTATAACAGCATAAAGTGTGAAAAGCGAAAAATGACTAACTAACCCGGTGGAAAAATATATATTTCGCTTTTTTGTTTCTCCCTGTGTCTGACTCGCTCTGTGGGTGTGTGTGTGTTTCTCTCTGTGTTTGTCTCTTTGTGTGTGTGTCTGTCTCTTTCTCTCTGTGTGTGTCTGTGTGTGTGTGTGTGTGTGTGTGTGTGTGTGCGTGGCTTTTCTTTCTATGTGTGTGTGTCTAACTCTCTGTGTGTGTGTGTGTGTGTGTGTGTGTGTGTGTCAATTCAACTAAAATGGCTTTATTGATTGTGTTACTACATATACGTTGCCAAAGCAAACATGAATCTTTATTAAATTTAAGGCAAACATCAATCAGAAGAAGACGATGAACTGTGTATACATATAAAAACAAATTTAATAGTAAAAAATCATCACAAATATGCCTATAACTACAAGAATATACAATAATACAACAGCAGTTAATTACCCACTTTACCATCACCACCACCATCATCATCTTCACCATCATCATCTTCACCACCACCACCACCATCTGTCACACTTAAACCCACTAACCCAGGAAAAAGCTTCACTTTACAGACACCTACTGTAAAATGGACCACAGTAAATGTGAGTTCTCACAGATGTCATGGTGCTTCCCTGACTTGTTCATGGCCAACTCTTGGAACATTTGCATGCATATTTCCTCCTCCCCTCCTGTGTGTGGCGATTGCTGTGGTATTGGGTGTGAAGCTATGGGATGACGCAATGACAGAACACCAGACTGCTCCCTGTCTGCCCCGCCTTCAATGTCTGTGACAGGGTTTTGCTTCAGCCTGCCAAATCTCACCCGGGGGGGGGGGGTGATTTGCTCCCGTGCTCTCTGTACATCAGAAGGGAACAGCCCGGGACATTCTGCACATGCCTTCGTTTATAAATGGGCTGGGTTCTGGTTTGTTGAGCTTGGTACATCTTGCACTGTCGTTATACACAGAATGATAATTTCCTCCTCTGGCAGTGTTGGACACACCCTTAATTGTTAGCCACGCCCTTCTTTGTTAGCCACACCCTTCTTTGACCGTGTTAACCTTTAAAACTCAAAGAATCCTGTCTAGTTTGGCTTGACGTGTAGCTCCATATCAACATGCTTGTAGGCTAGATCATTTTTCCTTTTGTCTGCTGCTTTCATTTTTCTGCGATTAAGTCATTGACACGTCAGAGATCATCAAACCAAACAAATATTTTTCTTAGGTGGAGTTTTACCTGTCTTGGCAAGAGCTGGATTTGTGTAGTAGAACAGTTTGTCAGATATAAAACAGCATTACAATTTGTTGATGGCAAAAGAAAACATTTGACTGCAGGCAAAACAGAACAAGTTAATTCTCCAGGTGTAGCATGCAGAACAACTCTGAACAACTCAACAAGACGGGTCATACCTGCAGTTAAAGCTGTGATGTCTCTTGACTGTTCATGTTGTGTGTTTTTGCTCTGTTTGCACTGTTGTTTTGTGTACGTCTTAAAACGTGTGTTCGAAATGCTGCAGGTAGTGGTCAGACAAAAAATCCTCATGTGTGTGTAAACAGACTTGGCGAATAAACCTGATTATGATTCTGAACACAGCAAACAGACTTATATGATATGGTTCTCCAGATGTAAGAATCACTAATCATCACAAGTGATCCATCCACTTTGAAGGTACTGCTGCTTTTTGAATCGACTGTTTCTCAGGCTTTGTTGTTCGACTCCCCACGTTCACATTCACGCTGAACTCTCACTGGACATGTGCCCAGTACATATTACATATTTTATTATTCGATTGTATTGTTGCTATTTGTTTATTATGTGTGTGTTGATTGTTTTAGAGACAGGCCAGAAAAAAATGTTTGTTTGTTGTAAACCTACTTGGCAATGAAACAATTTCAGATTCTTGTAATGCTTCTTACAATCCTTTTTTAATCAGTAAATTCAGAGGCTTTGTTGAAGATCAGGTTGTCATATGTTCTCTCTACAGCTATGCCATCTAAATGGAATTTTGTTTTTTCCCCTTTTCTGTACAACCAGCATATGTCAACACACATCCCATATACATTTTTCTTTCTGATTTGAATCTGATTGCATACTTACGCATTTCTTGGTAATCATTTCTGTGGTAAGTAATCATCCCCCTGTAATCTTTTTTACCCAGCACACGCAGGAAATGGCCATTTCCTGCAGATATAGAAACGGCTATATATCAATTCACCTGGCAGTGGTTAGGCAGAACAATGGCCAAATTCTTGCATTATACATTTAAAAGTGAATTTTCTTCGGCCCACTGAAATAGCAAAGCAGAGTATCAGGGTTGTGGGGTCACAGTTCCTCTTTGGATTTTTGATTGACATTTGACATTTCTATATAAAATAGGTTGCGCAATTTGAATAATATATATATATTTTTTTTTCCTCCCTCAACATGGCAATTCTGATTATGAGTGGTAGTTTCCCACGCTGGTTGGAATAAGGCATATAACCTCACTTTTATTAATAGCTCTTTTTGATTGTAGCTTAATGTGCTTAACTAAATGTGGATCAAAATGCTTTTGAAATACTGTAACACTCTTTATGGATTTCAAGGTGCAGCTTGTATCTAAAACTTTGTCATGAATTGGCACTTTAAACAACGATCAGAATGTATCTATCCACAAGCTTTAAATGTCAAGAGGAAATGGATGTTCCCCTTTTCAAAGGTAAAGCTAACAGGTTAGTGGAAAGATGAATAATCTCATGCCGGTTAGGGAGCATTTGGTATCATGGTAGCTTATTCAGTGTGGCAAAGAAAAAACGAGCTAATCCACAGAGCAACGTTAGCAGACAGTAGGTTTAATTAGAATCAAGTGATTCACTTTTTTGTCGTTTCGGAGGATACGACAATGGAACAACGTTTATGTGTTTGCGTGATATTACGATTGCTTTTAACCATGGCCATTTTTCACCTGCTAGATTTGGCTTTCGGGGCAACAGGGTTGTTTTTTTTGCCAGTATCAAGCCTCATTGGTGTATCCCGTGTCTTAGTTTGGCAAATATTTCAACAAACGGTCTTTTATTTAAGTCCTCAACATAAGTGGAGAAGAATTGAGTCTCCACTGGTTCTGCCTCAGCCTCTAAAATTATGTTCTCTTTGTTAATTTTTCTGCCACGTCCCGGATAAACCTAGATAATTGTAGGCCAAAATGGCATTTACGTGTCAACTTTGATCAATTGTTTATAGATTTCCGCTGTTAGAACCAAATGTAAACCTTCTTTCAAAAGACCATTTTATTCGAAGCATTTAGTTAAAATCCTCCATTACACCTTTTTGTTATGTTTTCAATGGAATCACTAATGGAAAATGTGTGTTTACAGGAGCTCATCACTCTTGTTCCTCTGGCAGGGATGTTTTCCTAGTAACACGGACAGAACAAAAGCATGTGTGTACCGTTCTCATTAATCGTTGACCAGACTAGTTTACACTCCATATTAATGTTACCTTGTGTAGTGACACTACGTTAGTCATGAATTATTATATCTGTTGTGCCTCTGTCTCCCTGAAACAACATGCAGCTGCTTGGTTCGGCCTTTTCTATTGAAAAATACATGTTATCAAAGGAAATGAAATCACGTGGTTTAAACGGTTTATATGGTTTGACAGTTTGGCACTATAGATGATTTCTTACTTCATGAGCAAGATGGAGAAACATTTTGCAACAGTCTTTTTTGTCACTCCATTTGAATGTTATCATTGGATACATATATATGGATTAACACAGTTATAATAACTTATCGCAAAAATGATAATTCTTGCATTTAGATCAATCAGGGATATCATAGCAGAAAATTATTTGCATCTACGTGTGGAGCCACTAGCAACATTTAGTATAATCGTGTAACTTTAAGAGAAATAATGATATGCTTTCATGTAATTGCATGACTACTTAAACTGTATGTAAGAAATTTGTGTAATTTTTACTTAGATATTAGTCAATTAATTGCAAATCATTAAGAGGTATAGTTTATAGGCCAACATGAACAGGTTATTTCCACTCTCCCACTAGCCTTTCTGATTTTGATATTTTTATATTGCATTTTATTAGTTCATGTCCGTCTTTATGGCCTGACCGTGTGTGTTTGCCATCTTCGTCTTCCACTTCTTGTGCAGTGTCTCTGTTGGCACTCACTGACTCACCGGGATCATAGAAAACAAAAGCCACTGTGCTGCTTCTTGTCACTTTAACGGTGTAACTTTAAATGTGCTCCCAGTTCTTTTCCACTGGCCATATTGGACTTCTCAGCCTAAAATAGACAGACCTTCCCACTGCCTTGCCTCTCCTCTTCTTTCACCTCGTCCCCTGTTATTGTTTCCTAAACATGTGTGCTGCTTTTAGGAACTATCTTCACATGATCTCTGAACACCAACGTCCGCATAACTCCCAAGGGGCTCCGGGTCTCTCCTTTCATTCACAACTCTGAGAAGTGAGGTGTTATGGTACTCTCTTATGACACGCTAGACCCGTCAGGGATGTGTTGTCACACGGAGGGGGGGCTGAGAAATGTGTATGATTCAAGAACCTCAGTTGTTAGCACCTCCTAAAGCAGGACCCTCTTTAGAGTGTTAACCCTAAAAGTACCAGAAATAGTGACACACGATCGATACCACCATGAGTAATGCTCCCCATGTATTTACCGAGGTATTTCTTCTTATATAACACCAATTCGGTGCGTGCAAGAAACGTCCAATGGTAGGATGAAATCTCAATACAGAACTCTGATACTTGGTCTACACAGCTGTATTAAGCATAATGTGTATTATCCAAATTTGAGCACATATTTTTTTGCATATTGGCTTCTCTCAGGGAGTAGTTAAACCTGTTAGTGAACTTCTCCTAATGCATAGACGGTTGACCTTTTGCACTCACCAAAGGTTATAACTGGTTATGACGACCTATTGTGTACAAAATGCAGAATTGACATAGAAACAATTAATTATGGTCTGTCAGTGTTAGAAACACACGGAAGACCTGTAATACAAAAGCAGCTACCATGTAAATGTACACATTCAGAATGGTACCTAATCCTGTCCTGGGGAGACTTAAAATCTCCAGATAGAGGACATGGCCAAATGCTGTTTGGTTTTCCATACAGACGATGACTGTCAATATGTGTAGGGCAACTTGCAAAAATGCCACCAATTTGACTTGTCCTAGAATTCGTTTGCATGTCAAAAAATTGCTTTACTCCTCTCACAAGGAGAGTTGAAACATGTAGAACAACTGTTCGATTCTCAGTTTTAAAGGGATGTGAGTATCTTGCCTGTTGCATAAGCAGTACGTAGGCTGTGATGCTGTAGCTTCTCTGTTGCCCCAGAACCTGGAGCCCAGTGGAGACGATGAGTGATGTTTAATAGCCCTGAGCATTGGCCCACTGTGGGGCGCGCCAAGCTCAAATCCTTCCTGATAAGTGCTGTTTCAAAGCAGTCATTTAAAACGAAGCCCCTATTATCCTATCGAATGAACCAGTATCCGCCCTCCTCTCCGCCTCTCTCTTTATATTGGACGATGGTTTCGGCGTCACAAGGTCTCCTGATCCCGCCCCATCCATCAACGATGCATTCGTCGGCTCTGTCTTTTGAATTGTCCTCTATTAATTACTCTTGTTGCAAACTTCTGGGGTTTGTTCTGTTCCTATTATATCATTCGAATGCATTTTGCCAGGACAATTGGGAAGATATGGATTCCTGTCTTCCCTCCTGTCTATATACGGTCCCAGCATTGACAGTGCATGTGAGATTAAAAACCAAGGTGTGAGGTTAAAGAAATCATGTAACTGTGTAATCTGTCAAGCTCCAAGACTGGATTGTGTCAAGTACAATCATCAGAAAAAAGCAAATGTCAGGCTGCTAGGAATTTGTCGAAAGTAATCTAAAGGACTGTCAGACCTTGAGAAACAAGATTCTCTAGTCTGATAAAATCTAAAACTTTTCCAGGACTGGTTCTAGAGACCTTTAGAATGACGTTCCTTAAACCTGGAAGTTCTAATGACTTCTTTGCCAGACATCTCTCATCACCTGGCCAAACCATTCCTACGGTGAAACATGATGGTCTTGGTAATTGGAATCTGTTTCAATTGAAGAGACCGGTAGATTTATCTGGATTGTGGTAAAAGTACAGACCGACTGTTGATGAAATCTTGTTCCAGAAGTATTAGGACCTTAAGATTCACCTTCAAGTCTTTAAATGTCCTTGAGTTGCCCAGCTATAGCCTGGACTTATACCCAGTTCAAAATCTCTAAGATTGTGTCTAGTCGGAGAGAAACTCCGCAAATACAGGTGTGTCTATCATAAAACATTCATTTGTGTCATTTTCATGTTATAATGGAGAGATAGGAGAAAGGACCAGCTTGTAGAGTCATGTCCAACAAGTCTCGGCCCTAACAGCTGCCAAAGATGCTTCTAGGAAATGCTGAGTGAAGCGGTCTGAATGTTTTGTAAACATAATATCTCTGATGCATTTGCAAACATTTCACTGAAGGAAATAACAACCCATATTTACCATTTGTCTAAGTTCATATATTGCAGGAGGTAGTTGTACGCTCCCTCTTTTATGAAGGTGGTCGACAGTGTCAAACACAAAACAGAAGTGCAGCAACTCCAGTACAGTATGTACTCAAACGTGCCTGAGCTGCCATGGCTATTCATATAGGTACGGACATTGCCTAACATGAATGCTTTGACAAACACTAACCACATCAGCTCGTTGTTTCTCCTCAAGGTATTGTGGGTGTCAATTTGTTTTCCTTGGGCGTTTTCCGTCGTAGGCAAAGTATCTCCACAGTGCACACATGTGTTATTGTCTGGCGCAGGTTGGCGAGGTGATGATGGTGACTCTGTCTGTCCTTCATGTGTGCAATTGATCGTCGTGTAATGACATCGCTTTAACATCGCATTAATTATTTGGTACAATCAATACGACCGAAGGGTCAAAAATGGAGATCGAAACCATTGCTTTGTACCATATTGGAATTTAAGTACTGATTCTTCCAATTAACAATCCTTAATTGAGATTAATCAAGATTGACTAGGGATGTGCTGAGTCGTAACCATGCATCAGTAACATGGGAAGTATTCTTCGGTTGAAGGACATTTTTCATCAACAAAGTCCATTGGTAGTTTTAATGTTTTGTTTCTCCACTCTCTGTTGGCCCCTCTTATATGTTTGGCCGATTAATTGTTTGGCCGATTAATTGTTTGGCCGATTAATTGTTCGGCCGATACATTTTTGGGCCGATTAATTGGCCCAAATGGGATGCTTTACAAATGATACTTGGTTATGATTGTGGCCGATGGCTGCGCTGCCTCCACGGATCACGAGGCCGGATATCACCTAGAGAGGAGCCGGGGGCTCCACACACACAAGAGGACGGATATCACCTAGAGAGGAGCCGGGGGCTCCACACACACACAGCCACGGTAATGCCATTGTGCACCTAAGATAAAGTTAACTCTCATTTAAAATCTAAATTGATTTCATGAGCACGATAAACCGGTTGGTTACAGTGTGACATTATTAATGCATGAGACCGTAGATAGCTGCCTGCTCTGTTTTGCTCGAGAGCACGCTTGTTAGAATTTGGCTTGCCGTAAGTGCCAATTAGCCATATCTGATCAATTGAGGGCCACTTTCCGCTGAAATGATCTGTGTGCCTGCGATTAAGTCCTGATAATAATCTAAACAATTGTTGAAGACCCCGTTGAAATGGCGCTCTTGCTCTCATTTAATGAGTCGTATGCACAGGACAGGGGAAGCCAAAATACTATTCAATGTAAATTACGTCAGAGATATTTTGACAAGCGTTACTGCACAAGTAAAGCTTGTCATGCATGACAACACCACAAACTTCTTGTTTTTTTAATTACCAATGGCGGCTGGAGGAACCAAAGCACCTGTATGGCAAAAACAAGATGTAATACCAGTCTTCCCAACTGGAATTACTGGCTTTGTCGAGGAAATATCCTCTAAGAATATTTATGGCACCCACCCAGAGTTATATTACTTACTGTTTGATGTTCAGTTCTAGATTTATTTAATTAGGGACTTATTGCTTTGACATAGATGCTCAGTTCCACAGATGTTCGTCCTGTTTCAAGTAAAGTCAAAGACTATTAATTTCCGACAGTGTCATAAAGATAAGTCACGGGGGATGATATCTGCCGATTGATTATCTGTTTTCTGCACCAAACTACCGTTATTATATCAGCCTTTTAAAATCCACTATTGGTCAACCTCTACTTGAAGTAGCTAAAGGCTATGATGTAAGTAATGATTTAAATCTACTTGCTTTATAATGGCTTCTATTTTTAGACCAAGATCACTGGACCGGCTTTCCAAGTTTCATCATCCGCATGTTAACAGTCAGGTACTCGGGATTGTCAACTGCTGTCTGTCTAGTCGTCTGGGTCCTACTGTGCTACGTACAGTGGCCGTCATCCATTTGATTACTGTGCTACGTACAGTGGCTGTCATCCATTTGATTACTGTGCTACGTACAGTGGCCGTCATCCATTTGATTACTGTGCTACGTACAGTGGCCGTCAACCATTTGATTACTGTGCTACGTACAGTGGCTGTCAACCATTTGATAACTGTGCTACGTACAGTTGCTTCAGTGGTACGTCTAGTTGTTGAAATATTGCTGTTTTGATTGAACAAATTGGCCTTTCTTTAATGGATCAAATACTGTTATTATCCAGTTATGATTGTGGTTGTGCGTTTTTCCATAATGTGGACTAGATGGTGAGACACTGGCAGCAGGAATGTGAGATTCATACAGTTACATGAGAGCGGGGGCAACACAGTAAAGAGAGGTAGAAGTTCTGGCAGGTTCTGGTTTCCAACTCGTCATCGGTCTGACTGCGGCCCAAGAGCCAATCATAACAGGGCCTTCTTTGTCTCCATGGTAACCTCCTGTTGAAGCAGTGACGGAGCGGGTACAGGCCGAGTTCCCGGGCTTCGTGTAGCAAAATCCTTTAGTGAAAAGAATATATTAGAATATTTGAGCTGTTTGTCAGGTTGTCAGCAATGTGATTAAGAGCATCGATCAGGTTATAACTGACTGACATTAAACCCAAGGCGCAAATGATCACGTGAGATTGCTGAAGAACTTCACACCTTCTGGTGTTCATTTTTCAATGTGGTGTGCCATCACGGTATGCTTTTTCAAGATTTAGCGGAAGCAATGAAAGCTCCTACAAGTAAAAATGAAAGTTTACAGAATAGTGATTTCGTATAGTTATGAAATATATATATATATATATATATATATATATATAACAGATAAAAAGATCGGCAAAGAAATTACAGAAAAATGTGTAACAGAATTACAACATTTGAACTGTCTATAATGGGAAGTCCTGCTGTCTTCTCCCACACTGGCATACTGGTCACACAGCCCATAAACCTACCTGTTTTTTTCATTCTGTCATTTGGTATTATCACTGGAAAGACGGGACCCTCCCTCACACTTACTCTGCTTAGTTTTCTCTAAATGTTCTCTTCGGGTTTGTGTCACCTAATCTGGCCTTTTCTCTCTACTTATGCTAGTGATTTTTAATGTGCTACTGCGAACGGGATGGTTTACCAACCTGATTTGATGTCCTGCCAGTTCGCTGTTTGTAGATCGTTAACAACCTGCTCTTGCTTTAACTGTGTATCATCAAGGAGGCATACTGACGACTAACATACTGAACGCTACGTCCGTGTCAATTTCTGTATCTTCTATTCCTAAACTGGGGTCATTTTTGGAAACAGTGTGGGAAGAGGTGGAGGCGGAAAAGATGCACGATGGAAAAGATGCTTGGTGGGTGTTGATTATTTTTAGCTTTCTCCTTGTGGAGGACAGGGCTGGTTGTGCTGTGAATCTATTCTGCTTAGCCTGTGGAGGGGGGCTGCCTGGTTGCCTGACTCCTTTATGGCACACCTGAATCAGGGAAGATTGCCTTGTAGGAAAGGCCATAACCCAGACCCTGAGTGACCATGGTTGTCAAGCAATATTCAGTCATTTCTTTGTCTAGTCATGGTGGTGTGTTCACATTTCCTCCTGTTCCTCCTATCTGTTCCTGCGTATGGCAATACTAGCAGTTCTTGGACGAGGCCGAGTTGTCTTAAGCCCTCTGACATTTTGACAGGATTGTAAGATAAGCCTGCACAAGCCCCTCATAAGGTTTGGACTGTACGCTGATCTGCGTTTGAACTTGTTGTCATGGCGGCTGATGTTGCTCCTCCGACGTCATGGCGACCATGTGCAAGTGATATGTGGTATTTCGGACTGACCGGGGCCCAACATTTTCCACTTGTATTTATTATTGGCTCGCTATGAGGCAACCCCACACACACACACACACACACACACACACACACACACACACACACTAACACACTAACACACTAACACACTAACACACTAACACACTAACACACTAACACACTAACACACTAACACACTAACACACTAACACACACACACACACACACATACACATACACATACACACATACACATACACATACACATACTAACACACACACACACACTTTTGGTTTCCACTTCACATCTTCCCATCAGCTCCCCCGACCTATAGTTGTCTTGTCCAGACCAGGGTTATATTTAATGGGGACCCGACCTTCCCATATTGGCCTCCCGTTCATCCCACGACTCACAGCACCGTGCCCCCCCCGGATTCCACCTTATCGCCTTACGTTGCCATGACGTCAGTGAGGATTGCTGCCTCTATGTCCTGTTTGTTGGGAGCGTTACAGTAACTGTTTGTCCCAATGGCAGGAATTATCTGGACATTTGTCAAGGCAGACTGTTTGTTGCTGTTATCGTTTGGATGATTTATGCGTTTCTTTCTATTACACAAATAGTGCCTTATTTGTAGAATGCATTGCCTCATTTGGCGATTTGGAAAATGTTGCTTGAGCAGAAACCGCTGCAGGGGTTTCGTTGGATTTCATTGGTTTGACATATTTGATTGATGCTGCATTTTTATGTATCCCTAAAGCAAGGTATTTTAGTCTGTTGCATTACAGTGGTTCAATAATTTTCACCAGATCTCTGCACATTAGCACGTTTTTGCCATTTGAGATCCTGTATAGTATAGTATAGTCGATTCCTCGCTTCTTACAGGGGTTCATTGTTGTTTGATGATGCCATGAAATACTCACAGATGGACATAATGGCCTCCCACAACAAGCTTTTGGTTTTTCTTCAAGAGAAGCATTCATATGCGAAAATAACCTAATCTACTGTAAAAACACAGGTTGTTGGATCGCTGGTGGATCACAGGGTTTTGTTTCCACTGGCCATGGGGCCTTTTAAAGGTCAACAGGATTATAAACTATACTAAGTAACATGATGTTTTAGCCAAAATCCTTGCCTTCAGGCGATGTATCATGCAACCAGATGTATCATGCAACCAGATGTATCATGCAACCAGATGTATCATGCAACCAGATGTATCATGCAACCAGATGTATCATGCAACCAGATGTATCATGCAACCAGATGTATCATGCAACCAGATGTATCATGCAACCAGATGTATCATGCAACCAGATGTATCATGCAACCAGATGTATCATGCAACCAGATGATACGAAACACAAAAATACATCAGAATAGAATGATTCAAATTTTTTCATGTTGAGATGTTGTGATAGTACTTGATGCGACTGATTTTTCATAGAGGAATGTAAAAATAAATGTCTCCCACCCCTGTAACAGCTGAATAAATAGCAAGTGTTTGGTTATAATCAGAATTAAAGATGGAGATTTAGTTTGTTACACAAATGTATCGTGCCCCATTACTTTATTTATGAAGTATTCAAATTGTGTCTTGTTTGTTCACTCAGGTTTCATTTTATCTAATATTAGGTGTGGATTCAAGATCTGATGACATTCAGTGCCAAACGTGTGCGAAAATGAAAAAAGAACCCAGAACTGTCAGTGAAAAATAGAAATGGTGCTTCTGCATATCTAACTCGCCCCGAGACACATTTAGAGAGATACATTCTGAATTTTTTGTTACCTTTATTTGACCAGGTAGGCCGATTGAGAACGAATTCTCATTTGCAACGACGACCTAGTGAGAAGCTGGGGATTGAACCCAGGACATCATACACACAAAGCATGCACACTACCACTGAGCTACACCAACTCTAATTAAAAAGTCACCTTGACGATTTTGGTGTTTGACCCAGTATAGGCACGGCCCCAACAATCACCATTAATCTTTACTATTTGTCGTTCCATCGAATTCATCATCCGGAGATCTCGACAAATGTCACAATGTGGCACCAGATGTTCCTCTTACTGGCAGCCGCCACTTCAATTGAATGAATAAATCCCAGAGAAACCTCCCAGAGGACACTGTACCATTTGCAGTGCTAGAGTTAGCCTGGCCTTATTACAGTGTCCACAGCCCATGAGATTAAGGCTGTGGGGCCTCTGTACGCTGCTATTATGTCACTACCCATGGGCTGGCATGGAGTGTATTTTTAGAGGTGAATGGGCATATTCTATGAGCCTGTATCAGGTGCTCTACTTGCGTATGCTAAGATTATCGTGACCGTTCTATTTTTAGCCCCGGTGTGTAGACAGTGGTGCGTTCTGTGAAGGCTGCAGGTGGGTTTTGAATTAAATGTCTGTGTTTGTGTTCTGGTTCAGAAACATTGGTTCCATTTCCTTGGCGTCACCCTAGCAGCTTTACTTAACCCGGGGACACTGAGACGATGTCACAAATTAAGTGGTCTTTGATTGATGAACACGTTTTACGTGAGGACTGTGGATTGTTTTCAGTGTGTATGTATGTGTCTGTTAAAGCAGTTATGCTTCGTTGCGAAAACGCTGTCTATATAGTTTTCCGGTAATGGTGCGACAATTCAAATGTGTTTATTTGTTATCAGCTGTCCTGTTGGTGAACACAGCTTGTTGATAAGAGAATATAAAGAATTTTCCAAAATAGGTCGTCTTTGATGTGGATTGTTGCAGCCAAACACGATGTTAGCGCCAAAAGTAGATTCAGTTGAAACAAGATGCCCAACACTAGTCTGTGATGTAGTGGTTTAACATTTGCCTGGTCTATGTTATCCCAGTTTTGTTGACTTGGGTTGCCTGTGCAGTTTGTCTAGAACTGAACCTAATTTCCATTCTTTCTGATGACAGAGGACTGGCAATGCACAGCTCGTATGCTATGTGGAACATGTACAACACAACGTGGAATTTATGCCATAAACGTGAACAAGGCTTTTCTGCCGGCAAATTGTTTTTCCCGGTTACTAAATGGGTGTACCTGCTAGACTGGCTAGTGAGTGTAAATCCATTAAAATCAGGGTTTACCTAATGTAACAAAATGTTGTCCGAGGCGAAGCGGGAATCGAAGCAAGCACTCCACCTTCAAGCGGGGACGTGCGAGCCTCCTGAATCTTTGATATTCATTTCCGTGTGACAGGCGGTGTGGTGGGCGTGGCTACATCCACGTGTGTCAGCACATCTCTGTTCTGCTGTGTCATCATCTCAGCCCAGAGGCTCCTATCAGGTTGACAGAGGAAGAGCCTCGCCGTGAGGTCCGGCCCGCTGGTTGGTTAGAGCCTGGTTCTCTCACTTCCAACGTCTTTATTGGAAAAACATTACAAAAACATTACAAAAATAGAATTAGACGTGTGCTGTGTCGGTACTGTGTCAAGGCTGATGTTGGGGGAAACCTAATAAAGCAATCTTTATTGCTCATCTCAACAGAGTTGTTTGTCCGTCGGGTGGCCTTTGTTATGGAAACAAGTCACAAATGTTCCTGTTGTGATGGCACGTTGTGGTATTTTGCCTAACCTTAATCAGGGATTATCGGTGTTCGTCTGGGTCTGTATGATCTGAGGGAAATGGGTGTCTCTAATGTGGTCGTACAGCAGAAGGTTACATTTCCTCCTCTTTTTATCGACTGCGCCAACATGGCATAAGGAAGAAGACCGGTTCCCAGGAGGGATGATAAGTCATTCTGACAGTGTGTTTTCCTCCAGAGCAGAAGTGGAGGGACAGATACTTGGCATATATGTGGAAGTATCTTCTTGGGTGTTTAACTTAAGTGTTTGTCTGGGTCAGAATGTCACGGGGCCGGAGGCCAAGCGTTGGCTAAAATGAGCTCAGTCCTTTTGGCAGCAGACCAGCTGATCAACAGTTCCGAAACTCTAGTCCACATAGGCTGTGTGGGCTAAGATCTCATGGGTTATGTGGGCTAAGATCACATGGGTTATGTGGGCTAAGATCACATGGGTTATGTGGGCTAAGATCACATGGGTTATGTGGGCTAAGATCACATGGGTTATGTGGGCTAAGATCACATGGGTTATGTGGGCTAAGATCACATGGGTTATGTGGGCTAAGATCTCATGGGTTATGTGGGCTAAGATCACATGGGTTATGTGGGCTAAGATCACATGGGTTATGTGGGCTAAGATCACATGGGTTATGTGGGCTAAGATCACATGGGTTATGTGGGCTAAGATCACATGGGTTATGTGGGCTAAGATCACATGGGTTATGTGGGCTAAGATCACATGGGTTATGTGGGCTAAGATCACATGGGTTATGTGGGCTAAGATCTCATGGGTTATGTGGGCTAAGATCACATGGGTTATGTGGGCTAAGATCACATGGGTTATGTGGGCTAAGATCACATGGGTTATGTGGGCTAAGATCACATGGGTTATGTGGGCTAAGATCACATGGGTTATGTGGGCTAAGATCACATGGGTTATGTGGGCTAAGATCACATGGGTTATGTGGGCTAAGATCACATGGGTTATGTGGGCTAAGATCACATGGGTTATGTGGGCTAAGATCACATGGGTTATGTGGGCTAAGATCACATGGGTTATGTGGGCTAAGATCACATGGGTTATGTGGGCTAAGATCACATGGGTTATGTGGGCTAAGATCACATGGGTTATGTGGGCTAAGATCACATGGGTTATGTGGGCTAAGATCACATGGGTTATGTGGGCTAAGATCACATGGGCTGTGTGGGCTAAGATCACATGGGCTGTGTGGGCTAAGATCACATGGGCTGTGTGGGCTAAGATCACATGGGCTGTGTGGGCTAAGATCACATGGGTTATGTGGGCTAAGATCACATGGGTTATGTGGGCTAAGATCACATGGGTTATGTGGGCTAAGATCACATGGGTTATGTGGGCTAAGATCACATGGGCTGTGTGGGCTAAGATCACATGGGTTCTACGGGCTGGACTCTAGTTTGGGATGAAGGTAGCCTCACACTGGACTGTAGTTTGGGATGAAGGTAGCCTCACACTGGACTGTAGTTTGGGATGAAGGTAGCCTCACACTGGACTGTAGTTTGGGATGAAGGTAGCCTCACACTGGACTGTAGTTTGGGATGAAGGTAGCCTCACACTGGACTGTAGTTTGGGATGAAGGTAGCCTCACACTGGACTCATGTTTGGGATGATGGTAGCCTCACACTGGACTGTAGTTTGGGATGAAGGTAGCCTCACACTGGACTCATGTTTGGGATGATGGTAGCCTCACACTGGACTGTAGTTTGGGATGAAGGTAGCCTCACACTGGACTCATGTTTGGGATGATGGTAGCCTCACACTGGACTGTAGTTTGGGATGATGGTAGCCTCACACTGGACTCATGTTTGGGATGATGGTAGCCTCACACTGGACTGTAGTTTGGGATGATGGTAGCCTCACACTGGACTCTAGTTTGGGATGATGGTAGCCTCACACTGGACTCTACTTTGGGATGATGGTAGCCTCACACTGGACTGTAGTTTGGGATGATGGTAGCCTCACACTGGACTCTAGTTTGGGATGATGGTAGCCTCACACTGGACTCTACTTTGGGATGATGGTAGCCTCACACTGGGTCTTGTTTTTGTGTTTTAGTGTTTGAATTGAAGGAACTTTGATCGGTTAACTGATCGTTTTGCACGACATGGAATGTTTTATGATTAGTGTTTCTTTCCAGAGCCGAGGCTCGAAGATCGATTTCACGAAGTTCCCGTTCCCATTAAAGCTCCATACAGTGCCCCTGACTGCCACTGTAGGCCTCAAGCCTACTTTTATCCCACGGTCTCCCAGGATTGTGGGTATTTAAAGCGCAGCATGATGTTCCACTCTACTTATGGGAATGTCGTCCCATCTAGAGCAGGCAGCATCGTGTGGCGAATGGAAAGATACGGCAGAGGAGGACGAGGGAAGGCGTGTAACCTCCCAACGCTCCACCGCCCGCCCACACTGTGCTGCCTTCCTCTTCATCAAACCGCTTTATTCTCGATGAAGAGGTGTTTGTGTGAACCTGGATATGTCCCCCATGCCACCTGTGTTTGAGTGATGTGGGTTAGGTGAGTGTGTGGGTGTGTGAAAGGGTTTGGGATTGGGGGGTTGCTGGGAGATCTTAGCAGGTCAAGGACATTAACGCAGCAAGCGGCACCAATGGACCCGCTCTCAGAACCAGCCTTTGTTATGTAGATGAGGGACACGTTTGGCTGTTAGTGTGATTAGGGTGACTGATGGGCTGAGAACCAGAGAGAACCACTGTATTTACTATTATTGGGAAGTGTTGGGGTTACGTAGTGCCTGGGGTTATCACCTGCCGATAAATGCAGGTATCGCTGTGGAGGTATCGCTGTGGAGGTATCGCTGTGCAGGTATCGCTGTGCAGGTATCGCTGTGCAGGTATCGCTGTGGAGGTATCTCTGTGGAGGTATCTCTGTGGAGGTATCGCTGTGGAGGTATCGCTGTGGAGGTATCGCTGTGGAGGTATCGCTGTGGAGGTATCGCTGTGGAGGTATCGCTGTGGAGGTATCGCTGTGGAGGTATCGCTGTGGAGGTATCGCTGTGGAGGTATCGCTGTGGAGGTATCGCTGTGGAGGTATCGCTGTGGAGGTATCGCTGTGGAGGTATCGCTGTGGAGGTATCGCTGTGGAGGTATCGCTGTGGAGGTATCGCTGTGGAGGTATCGCTGTGGAGGTATCGCTGTGGAGGTATCGCTGTGGAGGTATCGCTGTGGAGGTATCGCTGTGGAGGTATCGCTGTGGAGGTATCGCTGTGCAGGTATCTCTGTGCAGGTATCTCTGTGCAGGTATCGCTGTGCAGGTATCGCTGTGCAGGTATCGCTGTGCAGGTATCTCTGTGCAGGTATCTCTGTGCAGGTATCTCTGTGCAGGTATTCCAGTTTTCCCTCTCTGGGTCGGGGGATGCATACTTGTCAATTAGGATTTGGGAATCTGAGCATTATACATTTTGTTGCGTGTAATTTGTCAATATATTGTGTGTGTGTGTGTGTGTGTGTGAGAATGTCAGTGTGATTGAAATGGCTTGGAAAGTAGAGCGTAAGTGCGAGAAGAGGAGAAACCAAGGACACCCAGATGGTCCTCTCCTACTCCTCTTCTGTTCAGGACCTCTGGTGTTATTCTGTAATGACTGGCTGAACTGGTCTGTGAAGAACATGTCCCTTAGTTATGGTTGTGTAGCTGCCTGACTGGTCTGTGAAGAACATGTCCCTTAGTTATGGTTGTGTAGCTGCCTGACTGCAATGTCTCTGTTCTTAGGAAGCAAATAGAGTAAATATTTCAGTAGGTAGCCTAATAAAGTTCCTGGTGTATAATGTGATGGTATCTTACTCTCTTTTTTATTCATGGCACGCCACTCAGGCAATCATACACTTCCAGAACCTCTCGTCTCTGGTGTGAGTTGTCTCAAGTTGCAGGTCTTACTCTACTGACACATGTAGAATCCGGCGGGTGTCTTGAGTCAAAATGTATGCAGACATGGAAATCCCAGTCGAGACCAAGAGCCGAATGACCGACCAATCCAGTCAATTGAATAGGGTTGGCCCGATACAGTACGTCGGTCGGGCCTCATTGACTATGATTTAGTCACGTACAGCTTTATTGATATGCATAATGCCACTGTTTCACTGTTCAGCAGCGTACAGTCACATGGGGCCGAGCAGTTATGCAATCATCTAGCAACTGTAATCCGTCTAATACTGAACGAGTCCATGTGATCCAGCCACAGGTCTGACACAGTGGCCGATTCAGTGTCGGCGGTACCGAGGTGACTGTTGATTCGTTTCAAAGCTCTTCTCACTCGTGTCCTGTGTGGCTGTCAGGTGTGTTCTCCACCATTCTGCACCTGACTGGGGAACATGAGAGCTGGGTCCAGTGGTGGGACGGGAGAGGCCTCCTGGGACGTGGTGGAACACAGCTTTGGGATGAAGTATTGCTGCTGTGCCAAACCAGCTTTTGATCCGAGTGCCGCGACAGCAGTCGGAGCGAATTGTCCTGTAACCCGGTCTCTGCTTTTTTCACGCCCCGTCTGGTTGGGTGTAAGCCAGGCCAATGTCATTTTATCTCCGTGGTTCTAGAGAAAGTTCACTGCCTAAGGAGAACGTTTTGGAATGCCTGTGTGTTTTTGGACTGGATTGACCACTCCTTCATTGGTTTTTGCTTTCTTTCGTTGGTTTGTAACATCGATAGTTCTTTATCGCAAAGCGTGGACTTATTCTGAGATTTCTGCTTTAAAAACGGTTCTCATGTGTTGGACTTCTGTAAATTCTGTTTTCGACGTGGTTCGATATATAAATAGCTGTTGATCGTCAGTCTCCAACCACGATGTCTCTCCTCTCCACAGGGGGCCGTGGACCATGCAGGCGGTGAACTGACGAGCCGCACACACCGAATCCCCCGAAGTCTGTCCCGAACCGCTCCCCCCACCCCCTCCCTCTGCCCCTCCCCCCCTCGCCCTGACCCCGCCCTCACCCCACATTCATAATGCTGATCAAGGAGTACCGGATCCCGATGCCGATGAGCGTGGATGAGTACCGCATCGCCCAGCTCTACATGATCCAGGTGATTGTAACAACCTCACCTGCCTCCCCACGACAGCTTCCACAGAACCCCCAACTGACCACACACCTGTCCAGTTAATGGGCATTAGAGGGTTTAATGACCGAGGCCGATAGATTCCCCCAGGCTCGTGGCTGCGTGAGGGTGAGGCTCTGGGCATTGTTTAAATGGACAACTCTTGTATGGTAGCGTATTTATTTGTCTGCCTCATCCTGGGTTGGGAGCTAGGCCTCTAATTGAAAATGTTTGGTACCTGCTATTTTTATGTTGTGCGTTTTCCTCTTGTGAACAGTATTGGCCACTAATCCAGTTCTAAATGGGTTTCAATAGGGTCTGAACATGTACATGCATGTAAGCTGTGCCACTGACTCTAGATCTGTATCTGTACTGAGAACCTTGATACTATAATGAAGTCCGGTGAAATAGTACCCTCATCTGCTGGTACTCCAGATACTAGTCCAAAGAGAGGCCGGTTATATTGCTTCCTTAATCATGAACAACTGTTGTTCAGCTGGGCCAACATAATTGCAGAAGGGTTATCTAATGTTTAATTAGCCTTGTAAAATGATAAACTTGGATAATCAAACACAACGTGCCGTTGGAACACAGGACTGATGTTTGCTGATAATGGACGTCTGTAGGTCTATGTAGATGTTCTATTAATAACCATCTGGGCAGCTTGCCACTTCCTGGTATTCAGTTACAATAGTCATTTACAAAATGAACAATGTCTACACTGTGTTTCTGGTCTGCTCGATACTAATATTGTAGACAAAAAATATGTTTTTCCTCTAACAACAACACACTTTCTAAGTGCCCCCAAACTTTGGTATGGTATTTATTTGTACCTCGTTTTACTTCCCATAATGTTTTGCTGCCACATCTGGGAGGGAGCTAGACCTCTAATTGATGATGATAAATGTAGTTACTTGTTATTGTTATGTCCTGTGAACAGCACAAGAGGAGAAATGAGATTGAGTTCCAGAGACATTGATTCTGGCCCAGTGCCGTGAGTACTGTGACCCCTCAGATGGTCTGTTAACAGCCATAGACAGAGACACAGACTGACAGACACAGACTGACAGACGCAGACTGACAGACGCAGACTGACAGACGCAGACTGACAGACGCAGACTGACAGACGCAGACTGACAGACGCAGACTGACAGACGCAGACTGACAGACGCAGACTGACAGACGCAGACTGACAGACGCAGACTGACAGACGCAGCCTGACAGACGCAGCCTGACAGACGCAGCCTGACAGACACAGCCTGACAGACACAGCCTGACAGACACAGCCTGACAGACACAGCCTGACAGACACAGCCTGACAGACACAGCCTGACAGACACAGCCTGACAGACACAGCCTGACAGACACAGCCTGACAGACACAGCCTGACAGACACAGCCTGACAGACACAGCCTGACAGACACAGCCTGACAGACACAGCCTGACAGACACAGCCTGACAGACACAGCCTGACAGACACAGCCTGACAGACACAGCCTGACAGACACAGCCTGACAGACACAGCCTGACAGACACCGACAGGAGGAGAGGAGGTTTTAAATTGACCTGTTGGATCAGTGACCCATGGTAAACTTTACCTCTGACCTCAGCCTCCCGCTCTTTTACAGCTGTGGTGTTACCATGGGAACAGTGAGATCAGCAGCGGGCTGGCAGTTAGGTGACAGAGAGAGAGAGAGAGAGAGAGAGAGAGAGGAGTGAGGAGGAGGAAGAAGCGTAGATGGTGAGGTAGAAGAATAGTTGGATGAAGATTAAGAGAGGATGGGGAGGCTGGAAACCACAAATAACATTTATTTGTGTGAGAATAGAAGAGGCAATGTGTTCCCTGTGTTGATGTAATGTGGTTCTCCAACAACCCATGTTTCTTACTTCTATAGCGTCATTCATCAAGCTACCTACTTAATTGAGAGTACATTAAATTCAAATTCACCAGGAGAAGTTAAGTGAGTGCTTTTTTATATTTACCGGCCCCTAACCATCACACACACACACACACACACACACCAGCCACTAACCATCACCACACACACACACCAGCCACTAACCATCACCACACACACACACACCAGCCACTAACCATCACCCCACACACACACACACCAGCCACTAACCATCACCACACACACACACCAGCCACTAACCATCACCACACACACACACCAGCCCCTAACCATCACCACACACACACACACCAGCCACTAACCATCACCACACACACACACCAGCCACTAACCATCACCACACACACACCAGCCACTAACCATCACACACACACACACACCAGCCACTAACCATCACCCCACACACACACACACCAGCCACTAACCAGCCCCTAACCATAACCATCACCACACACACACACACACACACCAGCCCCTAACCATCACCACACACACACACACCAGCCCCTAACCATCACCACACACACACACACCAGCCCCTAACCATCACCACACACACACACACACACACACCAGCCCCTAACCATCACCACACACACACACACCAGCCCCTAACCATCACACACACACACACACCAGCCCCTAACCATCACCACACACACTACACCCTTTTACAACAGTTCTATAGAACCGACATTGAAATATCCTAATTGAACAACATGCCGTCATCTAAAGGTTAAATACAAAGATGCCATGGCAAGAATATTCCATAGATGTACAACCATGGCATTTAAACTGGGCCTGTGTTCTTTTGCCCATCTTAATATTTTCCTTTTATTGGCCAGGCCGAGATCTGGTCGCCTTTTGCCTGTTGATGACGGGGGTTCTAATTTAATGATGCTGACATTTTAGGACTTGTGAGGCATCTTTTTCTCAAACTAAACATTTGAATGTATTTGTCCTCTTGCTCAGTTGTGCACCGGGGCATCCCACTCTTCATTCTATTCTGGTTAAAGCCAGTTTGTGCTGTTCTGTGAGGGGAGTAGTACACAGCGTTGTACGAGATTGTACTTTTCTTCTTTGCACTCTAGCCACTGAACATTGAGAGTAATGAAACAAAGGGGAGTGAAATGGACCAGTGGGCCGACCCATGACCAAAGTACCATTCAGATTCACAATCAGTTTTAAATTCAGTTCTTTTTGAGCCCATCAATGTTTTCATACAGATCCAACCTAAGACATATTACAAACAGATCCAACCAGAACATTTTGAAACCGATCCAATCGGAACATTTTGAAACCGATCCAATCGGAACATTTTGAAACCGATCCAACCGGAACATTTTGAAACCAATCCAACCGGAACATTTTGAAACCAATCCAACCAGAACATTTTGAAATCGATCCAACCAGAACATTTTGAAACCGATCCAACCAGAACATTAGGCATATTATTTCTGTTTTGTTCTCCCTGAGGGGATTTAAGCATCCTGATATTCTGAGCTGCAGAGCGTCTGGAGCCAACCATTGACAGGAGACCTACAGTGATACTGACCAATAGCTCACAGCCCACAGCAGGTACCTGACAGTGGGCTACTGGAGGGCCTGGCTGTGGCAGTATGCAATGTGTGTATGCAACGCGAGTATGCAACGCGTATACACTCTGTCTGTGTAAGCCTTTGCCCGGTCAGGCTACATAGGGACCTATACTGTATGCATTGCAGAGTGTTTTTACGCGCCTCTGTGCTCCTGCAGTCTGTCCGTGCCTGTGCTTCCTCTGTGTTCTGTGCTGCCTCTGCTACGTCTGTGCTGTGTCTGTGGTGCTGTGTCTGGCTGTTGATAGCAGGGCGAGTGGATAATGAACGACCTGTCAGAGGTAATGAGGTCTGGACGGGTGGACATGGCTCCTCACACACATCCATCTCTCCTCTCCACCCCTCTGGTTTACTGCCTGCTCTGCTGTTCATCGTCACCGTCTGCAATCAATCACGTTTTTGTGATGAAGTCGTTTTGCCTCTCAGCACCTGTCAGAAAGTGCTTGTGTTGAGACCCATCCGAATAGAACAGGCAATAGGATGTTCAAATGACTGGGAAAAACCTCCACAGAAGCGTAGGAACCTAGGAGCTGGTTTCCAAGGTCTGTGTGGAGAGTATGAGAAGGCGTGACCTTTAAAAGACCCATCAAGATATTCAGACCGGCAACAGTTTTGACCAGTGGGTTAAACTGTGCTTTCTCCTCAGGAGTTTATGCCAGTTGGCTTACATTACCAAGTGTTTTATATAAAAAAGATGGTACCCACATCATCCACATCTTCCTCAGCATCCACATCTTCCTCAGCATCCACATCTTACACATCTTACACATCTTCCACATCATCCACATCATCCACAGCATCCACAGCATCCACAGACTCATATGCTAGTATCCCTCGTGTTACATCAGCAGGAATCCATTCTCTGTAGGACTCCAGTTGTCCAACCATTAACTCTGCGTTGATGTCGTGGGGTTTTATCTGCAGGGTGTAGTTTGTCCAAGCTTGAGTTACCTGGGAGAGGTTCTTTGTTTGTTACCAATGGACAGGGTGAAATAACATACCTGGTGCTCTCCAGACCTACGTGGCACAAGCACAGCCTTGAGCAGAGACTAATGTAATTAATTACTGAATCTACAGCAACTTCTGGTGACTCACCAATTCTGCTGTAGCTACATGACAACATCCTCTCTCTTTAGATTTATAAATACCACAATGGCCGATACGTTATTTCATATTGTTGTCTCACTTGTTGTCCGTCCATCTGTCCGTCCCTGTATTTGAACCTACGTGAAGTGTTTCATATTGGGACGTGTTCTTTGTCACTCACTCACCGGTCCATTCCTATCGAAACAGAAAAAGAGCCGCGATGAGACTTGTGGTGAGGGCAGCGGAGTAGAGATCCTGGAGAACAAGCCATACGAAGATGGCCCGGGGGGAATCGGCCAGTACACTCACAAGGTCTACCACATCGGCATGCACATCCCGAGCTGGTTCCGATCCATCCTGCCCAAGGCTGCGCTCCGGGTGGAGGAGGAGTCCTGGAACGCCTACCCCTACACACGCACGCGGTGAGTGCCTACTGCCCCCTACAGGTGTGGCACGCTTATAACCACCCACCCAGGGTCTGTATGTCTGTCACCAGGGGGCTTGAGGCTGCCGAATTGAGAGGCGCTCCTCGATAACACTGTCAGGGAATTGATAGACTGGAGCAGGGCGCTGACGCGTTTATGAAAGCAGTGACAGCTCTACTGCCGACTACCCACTCAGCAGATGGGCAAGGCTAGCACCTATCCACCTCGCCCGGAGACAGAGACCCAGGGAGAGGGAGGGAGCGGGGAAGATTAGCAGTGACAGACAGAGACACAGAGAACCAGTAGCTAGCTCTTGCCGGGTTGACATTCTTAGACCTGCTTGTAATTTACCACAGAAACCTCTTTTCTCTCTTTATTTTTCTAACCGGCACTGTATATGCTGTGTCCACGTAAACCTAAAGCGCTGTATATGCTGTGTCCACATAAACCTAAAGCACTGTATATGCTGTGTCCACGTAAACCTAAAGCGCTGTATATGCTGTGTCCACGTAAACCTAAAGCGCTGTATATGCTGTGTCCACGTAAACCTAAAGCGCTGTATATGCTGTGTCCACGTAAACCTAAAGCACTGTATATGCTGTGTCCACATAAACCTAAAGCGCTGTATATGCTGTGTCCACATAAACCTAAAGCGCTGTATATGCTGTGTCCACATAAACCTAAAGCGCTGTATATGCTGTGTCCACATAAACCTAAAGCGCTGTATATGCTGTGTCCACATAAACCTAAAGCGCTGTATATGCTGTGTCCACGTAAACCTAAAGCGCTGTATATGCTGTGTCCACGTAAACCTAAAGCGCTGTATATGCTGTGTCCACGTAAACCTAAAGCGCTGTATATGCTGTGTCCACATAAACCTAAAGCGCTGTATATGCTGTGTCCACATAAACCTAAAGCGCTGTATATGCTGTGTCCACATAAACCTAAAGCGCTGTATATGCTGTGTCCACATAAACCTAAAGCGCTGTATATGCTGTGTCCACATAAACCTAAAGCGCTGTATATGCTGTGTCCACATAAACCTAAAGCACTGTATATGCTGTGTCCACATAAACCTAAAGTGCTGTATATGCTGTGTCCACATAAACCTAAAGCGCTGTATATGCTGTGTCCACATAAACCTAAAGCGCTGTATATGCTGTGTCCACATAAACCTAAAGCGCTGTATATGCTGTGTCCAGGTAAACCTAAAGCGCTGTATATGCTGTGTCCACGTAAACCTAAAGCGCTGTATATGCTGTGTCCACGTAAACCTAAAGCGCTGTATATGCTGTGTCCACATAAACCTAAAGCGCTGTATATGCTGTGTCCACGTAAACCTAAAGCGCTGTATATGCTGTGTCCACATAAATCTAAAGCACTGTGTATGCTGTGTCCACGTAAACATGATCGTTTTTACTGTGTCCTTCAAGCTTGCTTTCTTCTCTCCTAGATACACCTGTCCTTTTGTTGAGAAGTTCTCCATTGACATTGAGACACATTACAAGCCGGACGTCGGGAATCAGCCAGACGTTTTCAACATGTCCCCAGCTGAGAAGAGGCTGAGGACTCTGGGTAAGACTTCATTGTGCCAGGCATATTGTTTTCTCCCCATCAAAAATGGAATAAAAATGGCTGACCTGGGTCAGTGGTTGTATATGACTTGATTCCCAATGCTGGACCGACAACATTTGAACGATTATTTCGGATTTATACAAACGTTGGTACATGACATATGTTGCTACGAAGTGAGTGATTTCTGTTTATTTTTACTGATGTGGCTTATGTTAATTTGCCTAATGTTTTTATTTTGTTTAGACCGTATTGATAAAAAGATGGAGATTTACATATGAGGCGTTCGGAGCTCAATAAAGAACATTTGTGAGACGCAGACAAAATGAAATGATGCTATAGTGGCTCTAGTACCACAAAAAAAGCCACTTGAGGGAATTCAGCCGTATAGTTTCCAACGCGTAATTGTGCAATAAATCACGTCTTCCGTGGAATTCGATTGATAGTTTATTAAATGCTGATTAAAACGCTTACAAACACTGTCGCTTGTCTTGCTGGTATAAGTAAAGCTCATACGAGTTCGAGCAACACTAAATGTAATACTGGAAGCTGGCTATAACAAGAAATAAAACCCGAATATCCACATGCACACATGTACGGTTGAAAAACTGTGTAGCTTCGCAGATAATAATTCCTTATTGTTACTCCCCTGTGACTTCCTTATATACCCAGCATAACCACTGTGATGCCATACCTATGCCCCCTGGCGTGCAGGTGGAGGAGCGTCACACCCATGCAACATGCCACCAACAACACATATAAAACCCATCGAAATTGGCTACAACAGATGCTATCTTTGAATAAAATGTACACAGTTATTTCTTAGGTGTAATGTTTTCAATGTACATGATGCCAGTAAACAGGTTGCTATGAATATAAAATGCTTATTTATTTTCCCTTTGAAAAAGCATATTGAATTGCTTCTATGTATAAATGGTGATATATAAATAAACTTGCTTGCTATCGGTAAAACGTGGTGGAGGCAATGCGATGGTCTGGGGGTGCTTTGGCGCTGGTAAGGTAGGAAATTTGTGCAGGGTGAAAGCGATATTTAACAATTTGAAAAGGAAGGCTATCACTCTGTCACTTTTTAAAAATATTTCTGGTTTATTATTTGAGAGAAATTGGGAAAGATAGAGAGGGGAGCGCTAAAATAGCACAGGTCGGAATCCAACCCACACACAGCAGCATATGTGCATCAGAGGCTGCCACCAAGGCCACCGCAGCAACATGCTTATATATAAATGTTATTCCCAGCACGCGTGTTAAAGTCCGACTTTCTACGCAGACCCCATCGACATTGTGAAAGATCCCATCCCACCGCACGAGTATCTGCAAGAGGAGGACCCACGAATATACCGGTCAGACAAGACCAAGAGAGGCCCCCTGCTGGAGAACTGGATCGAGGAGTACAACGACGACCCGGGGAAAGCGCCCATCATGTGTGCCTACAAGCTCTGCAAGGTGGAGTTTCGCTACTGGGGCATGCAGTCCAAGATTGAGCGCTTCATCCATGACGTAGGTGTGTATTAGCCTTGGATAAGGCAATATGGTGGAGTATGTGACACAATGCCTGGCTCTGTCTTAATGAGTGACCACAGAGCTACAGGATGTATACGCCACAGGCAAGATGCTGCTAGCGCAATCAGCTGGGCCGCTAAGCTAACGCTGTTTAGGCGAAAGAGCTGGTGGCTGTGTGGGGGCTTTGGTGGGTTTTCTGGTGCGGTCTGTGTGTCTAAACGCTCTCCCCTCCCGCAGGGTTGAGGAAGGTTATGGTGCGTGCTCACCGGCAAGCCTGGTGCTGGCAGGATGAGTGGTGTGGTCTGACCATAGAGGACATCAGGCAACTGGAGCTGGAGACCCAGCTGGCTCTGGCCAAGAAGATGGCCCAGTTCAACCAGGTGGAGGAGGCCACCGAGGCCAATGATGCTGCTTCATCCCCGGACAAGAGCCAGGAGGCCAAAGACACCATCAGCTCGTTGGAAACTGAGGAGGTGGTCAGTTCAGGGAGTGCGGCAGACACCCTCCAGACAAAACGAGCCGGCTTCACTAAACAGTGGTCCACCTCCTCCAGGTCCTCCCACTCGTCTAAACGGGGAGGTGAGATCTGGGACACCTGTAGTCTGACTCCCGTGTGTAATGGTTGGCGTCAGGTTCACTCATCACCTGATTGTCCTGTATATCTGGGGGGGTACGAGATGCAGAGAAGTGGCGCCGAATTGTTCGTGATTGGGAACAAAGTTTTGCCTAATGTGGAAAAGAAATGTAATGGTGCATTTGAAAAGAACTTAATAGCAATGTTCTTCTGTCTGTAAATCGATGGAAGGCTATTGGTTGGTCCTGCTGCCGCGATTAGATTACAGTTGCACTCGTTTCCCTCTCGATTCCCCAGACAGACGCAGTAAACAGGCTTGGCTCCGGTCGGTATCACTGACTGTGACAGACCATCGAGAAAAAAAGCAGATCTAATGTTATGGTTTTTGTGGGGTAGCATCAAGGGCTGAGCCTCATATAAGCTTCTCCACCTGTAGTTGGTGAGCGAATGCAAAAACAAAAATGAGGTGGAGGTTGACAAGGTGACAGGTGGCCGTGCACATCGCTAGTGTGACTGTTTAGGACCGCTGACATTGAGTTTGACCAGATCAGAAGCTATAGGGGCCCACTGCTGACATTGAGTTTGACCAGATCAGAAGCTATAGGGGCCCACTGCTGACATTGAGTTTGACCAGATCAGAAGCGATAGGGGCCCCATTACATGTAATGCAGTCAGCAGGAGTTGAGTAATGATGTTGATGTATACATGCGTCATTACAGCCAGGACTTTGCATTGTGGTTATGTCGGTTCTCCAGGCCCGTCAGAGGCTAAATGGCTCGGCACTGTTCCGGCATGATGGAAAGCAGGTCATACAGGGCTGCTTTGTCTCGTCACACTCTTGCATCGTGTGATTGGCTGGTGATTTGCATTTGTTCTTGTATCTGTCTGGGAATGCTTCCTGGTTGACAGAGTAGTTTGACATGAAGAACAACAGCTCCTTATGACGTCTATCGGATAAGTTGACCTCTGACATGACGTTTTGTTGTCACTATGGTGACACGGTCACACGTTAGAACTCAACTCCAGAACCAAGAACTGGAGAAAATTGGCAGTTTGTGTGTATGTACTGTATTCAGTACCATGGTACCAGCTTCATCCAGATTAGAACTACTAGCAGAACCAATGGACAGCACAAGCCCACTTCACACCTCCGTCTCCACCAGCCAGCCTCATTTTCCCTGCCTAACTCCACCGATGTGCAATCCAATGTGATTAGGCGTGGTGAACATCACAGGAACTTGAGTTGTTTATATTTTTAGATGCATGTTTAGATCTGTGCATGTTTGGATCTGTGCATCAGTGTCCAGGGTCTCCGTAAGACAACTAAGTGTTAATATAACCGTGGCATTGGCTGATCCATGCTTGTGTGTTTCAGCAAGTCCGTCACGCCACAGCCTGTCTGAATGGAGAATGCAGAGCATCGCACGGGACTCTGACGACAGCTCTGAAGAGGAGTTTTTTGACGCTCACGGTAATTTCACACTGCTGTTTACGTTGTATGGAGGTTTACAGTAGAACACAGTGCTGTTTACGTTGTCTAGAGGCCTACAGTTAAACACGCTGTGTTCCAGTTCTGTAGTCCTGCTGTTACTTCCTTCTCTAACGCTTTAACACAGACATTTTTAAGCTACCCAGATAAACTACACCTGAACTACACTTAAACTACACAAACTACTCTTAAGCTACACATAAACTACTCTTAAACTACACCTGAACTACTCTTAAACTACCTTTGTCATCAAGTGTTAGAACACAACTATAAATGCATGTTATACTACTCCAAATAAACTCTGATTCCTTTACCTGACCTGAGCTGTTCCCTGATCTGTGCAGCTGAGGACCAGCTCAGGTCCCTGACATGTGACCTTTAAATACAGCAGATGTGCATAGACAGAGAGTGTTTAATGGGATTTCACTGGAATGTTCTGGAGGCTTGTGATTTTGTTAATGCGGCTAGACAAATGCAAAACCACTTTGGTTTCCAAAAAAAATCACATGCAGGCTACTAATTATTTAATCCGTTGTCATATGTTAAATAATCGGTCACATGGCCACGATGTGATTGGGTATATACGGTGTGTTTGTCTCTCACTCCACCAGGTTATGGAAGTTCCCATTTACATCTGTGAATATTAAATTAAATATCCTGTATGTAGATATCCTGTATGTAGATATCCTGTATGTAAATAACCTTTATGTAGATATCCTGTAGATTAACCAGTGTAATGCTTGATAATATGGCCACCTAGTAAAGCAAATCTTGTATTTTCTCTGCACAGAGGATTTGTCAGACGATGAAGAGATTCTCCCTAAAGAAGTTTCCAAGTGGAACTCCAATGACCTCCTGGACAAGACTGATGCAGGCGATGTGGAAGACTCCTCTGGTATGAAGAGGACTTCGCTGTTGCATGATGGGATATGTAGTCATGGAGAGCAGAGGGAGTTTGTTACAGTGTCTTCAAAATGGATTTTATGATCTGTGTGTTTCTGCAGGAGAACTGTACAAAGATATGTCCCGGGATTATGAGAGGACAACCAGCGAGGAGAAACTAGATGAGGTGAGAATGTAGGGATTAACTGAATCTGGGAACACCAACAACACAATGACAGCTGGTCCTCGTAACAGCATCAGGTCTGTCTCTATTCAGACACAGAATCTCACACTGGTGAGGTTTGAGCTAAACGCTAACGTGTCAGCCAGTGATGCGTTCCGGTCTGACTTTAGGGGTTGAGGTGACTCTGAAATTTGGGTTTTAGCGCTGGCAGTCAGTGAGGGTTCGACCTCTCAGAGAGAGTTCCACTTCTATAGCCTCTCTGTCCTTTTGTGTTCAGATGCGTGGCTCTGTTAGCAATCAAGCCGATAGCTCAACCATTCCCACCATCACCGTAACCAAGCACCATCCAGTAAGTAAACTTCCTGTCCCATTGCATCATGGGCTGGAATAGACCCAGTACTAACGCCCTAACGTTCCTGCCCTTGCCCCAGCCCACATTTCCCCCCCACAGACCCCCTGGCCTGTACCTTGTGAAAAATCCTCTGACCTGTAGTTGTGTCCTGCGGTCTTCAGTGTACAGGCTTGTCGGGAACAATGTGAGTGTTGGAACCAACATCTCCGTAAAAATTGCAAAAAAATGCAATTTTTGTCCCCCTTGAGTGGTTTTAGCCCTGTAGAAATGTGTATTTGACCATGGTTGTTGATGTGGTTCCATGGCGACGTGGTTCCATTGGCTAAAACGGTAAATGTTTGCAGTGTGCCCCGTGTGGGTGTGGTTTTGTCTGACATATTTGTGATCCTCTAAGGCTCTCAGTAAACAGGTGTGTACAACCACAGAGCTTTCTTACCGCCTCTGAGTGGTTTTGTGAGGATGTAAGTTACTTTTTAGAAACTTACATCAGGAAGCTCCTGGTTAACAGATACAGACGTGGACGAGCCAAAAGCATGATTTTGATTGATTTCATGGCTGATCTTCTCTCCAGTTCAACAGATCTCACATGTCTTTCCTCCTAACCTTCACGTCCCTCCTGTCCTCCTAACCTTCACGTCCCTCCTGTCCTCCTAACCTTCACGTCCCTCCTGTCCTCCTAACCTTCACGTCCCTCCTGTCCTCCTAACCTTCACGTCCCTCCTGTCCTCCTAACCTTCACGTCCCTCCTGTCCTCCTAACCTTCACGTCCCTACTGTCTTCCTAATATCCTCGTCCCTCTCTTTCTCCCCGTACCAGGAGCTGTCCTTACAGCAGGATCTGCAGCCTTCTAAGATCCACGTTCTGATCCTGGTTCTCCACGGTGGTAACATCCTGGACACGGGGGGCGGGGACCAGGCCAGTAAGCAGGCCGATGTGAACACCATCACAGCGGCGTTTGACACGGTGATGCGCGTGCACTACCCCGCCACGCTGGGCCACATCGCCATCCGCCTGGTGCCATGTCCTGCCATCTGCGCGGAGGCCTTTTCTCTGGTGTCCAAGTGAGGAAGGCTCACGCCACACACCTGTACATGGTGTTTCTACGGCTACAGTACACACACAGGAAGACTCACGCCACACATTTGTACATGGTGTTTCTATGGCAACAGGTCACACACGAGAAGGCTCACGCCACACACCTGTACATGGTGTTTCCACGGCTACAGTACACACATGACTATGGCCGCTAACATGCTCTTATGTGTGTGTGTGTGTTACTGTGTGTGTGTTACTGTGTGTGTGTTACTGTGTGTGTGTTACTGTGTGTGTGTTACTGTGTGTGTGTTACTGTGTGTGTGTTACTGTGTGTGTGTTACTGTGTGTGTTACTGTGTGTTTGTTGCTGTGTGTTTGTTGCTGTGTGTGTGTTACTGTGTGTTTGTTACTGTGTGTTTGTTACTGTGTGTTTGTTACTGTGTGTTTGTTACTGTGTGTTTGTTACTGTGTGTTTGTTACTGTGTGTGTGTTACTGTGTGTGTGTTACTGTGTGTGTGTTACTGTGTGTGTTTGTTGCTGTGTGTTTGTTGCTGTGTGTGTGTTACTGTGTGTTTGTTACTGTGTGTTTGTTACTGTGTGTTTGTTACTGTGTGTGTGTTACTGTGTGTTTGTTACTGTGTGTCCCGCTTTAGTCTCAGCCCCTACAGCTACGATGAGAGCTGTCTGTCCAGCAGCCAGGACCACATCCCCCTGGCTGCCCTGCCTCTCCTGGCCACCTCTGGCCCCCAGTACCAGGAAGCTGTGGTTACTGTCATCGTGAGAGCCAACCAGGTGTACAACGACTTCATCAGGTCCCTGGATGGGGCTACCTTCTCTGGCCAGGTGGGGGTGCTACTGTGCATACGAAGCTCTTATATGGCTGATTGTCCTTTTATTAATCAACTCTTGGGGTCAACTTCATGTTTCAGAGTCATGGAGAAGTTTCGCTGTGGGAAAACCTAAATTGACCTGTGACCCCTGTGTAGGTGTGTCTGGTCGGGGATTGCGTCGGGGGGATTTTGGGTTTTGACGCTCTGTGCAGCAGCAACCAGACGACCGATGAGAGCCAGAACAGCAGTCGTAGAGGAAGTGTTATCAGCGTTCAGGTGAGACCTTAAACTGTAGCTGCTCTCCTTCCATTCCAAATGATAACGTCTGCACACCAAAATCCCAGGCACACCCGTGGCTCTGATCCAAAACGTTCTGACCCCATTCCACCCGCTCCCGAACCAGATCTGGTATCGTTTATATATGCAGTGCTGTTCACCGTACCACCGCACCGTGACTCACAGTCCGTCCTCTGCCATCCTCCCTCCGCTTCAGGACCAGGACCTCCTCTCCCCAGGCATCGTCATTAACAGCGGGCAAGGCACTCCCTCTCCCACCCTGGAGGGCAGCCGACACCTGAGCCGCAGCAACATCGACATCCCCCGGTCAGGAGCACCGGACGACTCCAAGAAACCTCCTCCCCGCAAGAGGAGCGACTCATCAACGTACGAGCTGGACACCATCAAACACCACCAGGCCTTCCTGACCAGGTGAGATTGGGACCAGGTGAGATTGGGACCAGGTGAGATTGGGACCAGGTGAGATTGGGACCAGGTGAGATTGGGACCAGGTGAGATTGGGACCAGGTGAGATTGGGACCAGGTGAGATTGGGACCAGGTGAGATTGGGACCAGGTGAGATTGGGACCAGGTGAGATTGGGACCAGGTGAGATTGGGACCAGGTGAGATTGGGACCAGGCGAGATTGGGACCAGGCGAGATTGGGACCAGGCGAGATTGGGACCAGGCGAGATTGGGACCAGGCGAGATTGGGACCAGGCGAGATTGGGACCAGGCGAGATTGGGACCAGGCGAGATTGGGACCAGGCGAGATTGGGACCAGGCGAGATTGGGACCAGGCGAGATTGGGACCAGGCGAGATTGGGACCAGGCGAGATTGGCACCAGGCCAGATTGGGATCCGGTCAAATTGGGATCCGGTCAAATTGGGATCCGGTCACCAGATGGCTAATATTAACTGTGCTCTTAAGGGTCTGGTTTAGCATGTATCAGGTAGTTATGCCACTCAAGTGGTCTCTGTCACTATGCCTTCCTCTTGACTCTCCCGGTTGTCCCCTCAGTCTCCACGCCAGCGTTCTGAGGACCGACTCGGGCTCACGCAGGTCCAGCAGCAGCACCTTCCAGGATGCCGGCTCCCTGGGGAAGTTCGACTTCGAGGTGGCAGACTTCTTCCTGTTTGGATCTCCTCTTGGCCTGGTTCTGGCTTTAAGGAAGACTGTCATTCCTGTGCTAGATGGTAATTCCCACTTAATCACTAGGAACATTTATAACGTTCCTTAGAGGTGTGCTGGGAATTGAGTAGTGTAAGCCTGTGTCATACTGCGTGTGGGATTAGATCCTAAAAGCCTGTTCTTCTCTTACGTCTTTTCGCTCTCTGCCACCCTATAGTTGCCCAGCTGCGCCCGGCGTGCCAGCAGGTCTACAACCTGTTTCACCCAGCCGATCCCTCGGCGTCGCGACTGGAGCCTCTGCTGGAGAAGAAGTTCCACCTGCTGCCTCCGTTCAACATACCCCGCTACACGCGCTTCCCCCTGGGGGACGGTAACTCCGCTCTCCTGGGTGAGCACCGCGGCCTGGAGCTGGACGGGTACCGACTGTGGCTCGTTGACACCACCGTTCAAAAGTTTGGGCTCACGTAGAAATTGCCTTGTTTTCTAACGAAAAGCTAATTGGTTCTTCGTTAAAATAGCTTGAAATTGATCGTAGATGCAGTTATAGTCATTGTTGATTTTGTCTAGTGACTAATGTTGCTGAAAACGTCTGATTTTAAATGGAATATGGAAATTCTACCTACAAGACATCTGTCGCAGCGTCCACAGTGAAGAGGCGGCTTCAATATGCTGGCATTCTAGTGGCAGAGTGGCAAAGAAAATCCATATTTCAGACTGGCGTTTGAAAAGAAAAGATTAAGATGTGCGAAAGATCACAGACACTGAACACAGGAACCTTTTTATTAACACACAAATCTTAAGTTCGTGGTGTTCAGATTACAAAGAACAACATTTGTGAGACGCAGACCAAATGAGAAAATGCTGGAGACGAGCTTGTGTCAAGCATGGTGGAGGCAGTGTGAATTTCTGGGGGTGCTTTGTTGATGGTAAAGTTGAACATTTGTATTGGGATCTTGATGAAGGAAGGCGATCACCCCATTGTGCAATGACATTGATTGGAGTCAATTACCTCCTACGACAATGACCCAAAGAACAGCTTCACACTATGCAATAACTAATTGGGTAGAAGCAGTCAGCTGGTACTCCAGTCCAGTTTTAAATTATTATTTTGCAGTATTTCCTCTTCAAGCTAATTTCATGTGTGTTCCATGGAAAACAAGGACATTTCTAAACAAGCAAAAGCTTTGAATGAACGTGTATATGCGAACAAACGGCTGTGTTAGGTTCATGGGTTATGTAGCCCTACCTTGATGAAGCATTGGGGCTCTGTGGGATTTGACAGGATGTAAAACGTCACCACGGCGATGGATGAAGTACCGTATTCATTCTTCTCATATGTGTGGAGGGTGTTTCTAAGACCTACGTCCGTGTGGTTTGTGGATGACTGGAGACAGCAGGGAGGTCCTGTTGGTGAATGATCACTTGCTGGGCTTCCTGTCATCTGAGTTGTGATCATCGATTGGTTAGTGACGATGATAGTTTTGTCCAATGAGATGTCCGCCTCCGTCCTCTGACATGACACGGGGCATCCATCTTTCAGGTGGTTTTAAAGATTCATTTTGCTCTGTTCACCTATAACCTGTTCCACCCAGTGTAGGTGTAGGTTAAATTTGAGCACCAGCACAGCCCGAGTTAGAATCCTAGAACAGCGTGGCCCTTCTGGCTTTAGCTCTTCTCTATAGCCTGTTACCGTAGTTACAGCTACGACCGTGTTTCCTTATTTGCGTTGTCTCACATTTCTGTTGTTCTTGTTACTGCTTCACGTTTCCTTGTCTTCATTGTCTTTCTCTCCTTTTCTCTCTCTCTCTCTCTTGGCCTCCTGCCCCCCGTTTCTGCAAACCCCCTGTCCCCTCTGACCTCTGACCCCCACCTCCTTCTTTAGTGGAGACTGTCCAGAACCACCCTCAGCTCCTGCTCGATAGCGGGGCCCCTCTCTCTTTCCGCTGTCAGGAGTCCGTGACTGAGACCTGCATCCCAGTGCCTCTGTTAAACTGGCAGGATGGCTGCCTCAGGCCTACAGCTGCTGTACTGGAGTGTGTGTAGCCTCTCCTCTTCACCTGCACCCCTCCTCTTCCTCCCCGGTCGTTCGTCTGTGTTGTACATGTGTTTCGTGTTTGTGTGTGTGTTTGTTTCGTCATTCACACCTACCAACCAACACCAGTATCTCAAAATCACTGTGTCTAATTGAGGCTAGAAGTGTGTGTGTTGTTTTGCTTTAGCCAACCTTAGCTAACGTGCTTCGGGTTATGATGGCAGTACGGTACTGCTGCCTGTCTGCCCCCTACAGGACAACAGTGCAACAGTCACACCTGCGTATGCGTAAGCGTAAGCGTAAGCACAGTGCGATGGTTTACCTAGATCGTTTGAACTTGTTTTGAACCTGTCCCTGGTTATTGTGAAATGTTTTTTTCTGCTACTGTAGCATCTCGAAAAAAAACGATCTAAAGTCTCTATGTACACCATTGCACTGTGGAATAAGAAAGATATTCTCCTATTGGGTGATTTGCCAAATCCGAGGCGTGGAACCTGTACTGAGCGTTGCTATGGTGTCCTTCAAACATAACAACACTTGCATTCTAACTGTGTGTATCCCTGTGTGGTTTGTTTTTCTGTGATGATGGTGAACATGGCATCTTCTGACCCGTCTGTTACAACAACATGTTTGCGAATAATTTGAGACACATTGAAAACGTTAAGACCTGGTGCCATGGCAACCAATATAGTTACTGTCTCTATTCACGCGCTGTTGTATCCATCAGACCACTGTTTCACCACTCACTGATTGTTATAGTTACTGTCTCTGTTCACATGCTGTTGTTATAGTTACTGTCTCTGTTCACATGCTGTTGTTATAGTTACTGTCTCTGTTCACATGCTGTTGTTATAGTTACTGTCTCTGTTCACATGCTGTTGTTATAGTTACTGTCTCTGTTCACATGCTGTTGTTATAGTTACTGTCTCTGTTCACATGCTGTTGTTATAGTTACTGTCTCTGTTCACATGCTGTTGTTATAGTTACTGTCTCTGTTCACATGCTGTTGTTATAGTTACTGTCTCTGTTCACATGCTGTTGTTATAGTTACTGTCTCTGTTCACTGATTGGCCCTGAAATCTGACGTTGGCCACGGCTGGTTCCTGAGACCACAGATCACCGCGTCACATTTCATGGATGCAAACTCGCCCTCCTCATATCCTGTTCCCTTCCTGCTCCTCCACCTCTCCACATCCTGTTCCCTTCCGGCTCCTCCACCTCTCCACATCCTGTTCCCTTCCTGCTCCTCCACCTCTCCACATCCTGTTCCCTTCCTGCTCCTCCACCTCTCCACATCCTGTTCCCTTCCTGCTCCTCCACCTCTCCACATCCTGTTCCCTTCCTGCTCCTCCACCTCTCCACATCCTGTTCCCTCCCTGCTCCTCCACCTCTCCACATCCTGTTCCCTTCCTGCTCCTCCACCTCTCCACATCCTGTTCCCTTCCTGCTCCTCCACCTCTCCATATCCTGTTCCCTTCCTGCTCCTCCACCTCTCCACATCCTGTTCCCTTCCTGCTCCTCCACCTCTCCACATCCTGTTCCCTTCCTGCTCCTCCACCTTCACCTCATTCTGTTCCCTCCACCTCTCCTCTTGTCTGTGTCTAATGGGATCTCCTTGTTTCGGCTCAATAGCGGATGTTGTTCAGTCTCATGGTGGTGTCTTCATGGACAGTTCGTACCCCTCCTCCCCCGTTACGGGCCCCCACTGCCGGGGCCTGCGGAGGGCCAGTGAGGTCAGCATTGCCAGCCAGGTCTCAGGAATGGCAGACAGTTACACTGCCACCAACAGTAAGTGTTATTGTACCACTAGTGCCTCTCCCTGTCTCGCTCTCTGACGCACGCGCACGCGCACGCGCACAGACACAGACACAGACACAGACACAGACACAGACACAGACACAGACACAGACACAGACACAGACACAAGACACAAGACACAAGACACAAGACACAAGACACAAGACACAAGACACAAGACACAAGACACCACAGACACCACAGACACAGACACCACAGACACCACAGACACCACAGACACCACAGACACCACAGACACCACAGACACCACAGACACCACAGACACCACAGACAACACAGACAACACAGACAACACAGACAACACAGACACACACCACTCCCTCACACCTCTTCAAACCTTACTCTTTCTCTTCGTCTCTACCCACTTCCCTCTTCTTTTCTCTCTTGCACTCGACTCTTCCAACTCCACTGCACTCCTTCGATCTCCTTCTTCCAGTCTCCTCTCTCATGTATTCTGACCCTCCTTCCTCACTCGGCACACATCACTCACTCACTATGGCGGCTCTGCGTTCGCCGAATGCCCACGTACTCACCTGCTAGCTCAGCTCTAATAAGTTCTGACACCTGGAGTGAGTTCCACTGGCCCGTTCCACCTTATCCCTCCTTCGAATACAGCAAGGCAGAAGTTCAGAAGTAACACTGCTACTAAAGAGGAGAAGCTCCGCCCCCTTTTGCTGTGTGTCTGTCTTACTCTGCCCCATTGTTCGATGTAAATGCATAGGAGGAGTTGTGCATTTATTTCATGTTTGCCATGCATGTCAAGAGACAAGTGTTTACAGAGAGTCATCCCTGCATCATCCGCGCCATCATCCGTCTGCTCGGATGACCCAGCTTCTGTTGTGTTCTGATTGTCCTCCTTATCCCCCGTAATTTATATGTTAACTGGATGCACTTATAACAACTACAGAGGTGTCACATTGCTTTTAAATTATTTATCTACGTTCTCTGCACCTTTGGCGGTAGTAGCGCTTCGTTTGGAGCGTTTCCAGTTTGTGGTTAGTGGGAGAAATGGTCACGTTGTTTAAAGCAGGTGCTTGTGTCGTGCAACAATATTTTGTGGGGATAAAGTTCAGGCATTGGTTTGGTTAAATGTGCCACTAACCTTTATCTGTTCACCTGAGGTCTAATTTCAGATTGTGAATGCAGCTGAAAGCAGAAGTACTCGGTGTTTGTTTTCAACTGGAATGACCTGATTCATTCTAAACTACATCACACCCGTGCCCTGTCATTACCCAGAATTCATTTCACATGTTTTCTCTTTTTTTTGTTTTGTCTCCCATAGCACAACTGTGCCAATTTAACCAAAACCGAAAATCCAGCCTTTTGTCCCAAATCGCCCTGTCGCCACAAACCATATTTTCCCTGAGAAGCCCCCCTAAGTCCCGTAGAAATGACAGGGCTGACCCAGGATCTGCTGTCAGAGTCCAAGGAATCAGGCCACATCTAGACCCAGAGGCAGACACTGTCCGCAAGGTTAACGGAGGTGTAAGCCCCTGTGTTCAGTTAGAGAGCCCAGTATCACCTGGCCTGGATCATGCCTTTACTCACCTGGCTGTCCTGGACTCCCAGACAGACATGGACCAAGGTATTATTCTCTGAGACTGGACCTTGTCAGCTCTTTAAATCCAGGCTGAGACACCTACTGATTCCGATCCTCCTCTTTAAATCTTGCTTAATTGCACAGTTAGTCTCTTTTTAATAAGCTTCATGTCTACTAGAAATACAGTGCCTTCAGATTCCTTCATCCACATTGTTTCCGTGTTAAAGACTTCATTTATAAGTGATTCAATATTTATTTGGCCATTTATCTACACAAAATACCCGGTAATGACCAACCAAAAACATGGTTTCAGGATTTTGTGGCAATTAATAGAAAATAAAAAGTTATGTTGGCCAGAAATATACACTACGCTTCAAAGGTTTGGGGTCACTTAGACATTTTCTTGTTGTGCTGATTTATATTCCCGATTCATTTTGCTTAATTTCCTATTCAAACTAATTTCGTGTAGGTTTTCATTGAAAACGTGGACATCATAAGAGCCCCCATTCTTTTGAACAGTAGTGTACATTTAATGAACAGTAAATAACCACAGGATTATGAGTGATTTAAGAGATGTGAATTGTTTCCAAAGGCACTGTATTGTTAACCTGTGATTAAATTAACCTTTAATTAATCCCATGTTTCAGTAATCACATCACCACTTCTTAATTGAATTAATCCCATGTTTCAGTAATCACATCACCACTTCTTAATTGAATTAATCCCATGTTTCAGTAATCACATCACCACTTCTTAATTGAATTAATCCCATGTTTCAGTAATCACATCACCACTTCTTAATTGAATTAATCCCATGTTTCAGTAATCATATCACCACTTCTTAATTGAATTAATCCCATGTTTCAGTAATCACATCACCACTTCTTAATTGAATTAATCCCATGTTTCAGTAATCACATCACCACTTCTTAATTGAATTAATCCCATGTTTCACTATTTTATTTATTTCACATTTGCCGTTTGTTACAAATAACATTGACTCATGTTTTGTACTAACTTTAATATAACGAGTAATGCCTGATAATTATAACCTTTCCCCTGTATTTCTGTGTCACCTTCCTTACCTTCCTTAAATTATCTTCTTCGTTAAGTACGTCACCTTCCTTACCTTACCTTCCTAATTGCAGAGAATCGGCTGCAAACTGGAATCTGGGTCTAAGTATTTGCCGGTCGTTTGTGATGGTGACTTCCTTCATTCGGGTTTATGTTTTTAACGTTCCAGGGGTGTGCATTGGGATGTTTTGCCCCACTGCCTTCCTCCCCATGGCACCCTACCCTTACCCCTGTACCCCTTCTCCCTGTGCAGTCGCAGCCCGCTGGTGGGGCACCAAGCGTATAGATTTTGCCCTGTACTGCCCTGATGCCCTGACAGCCTTCCCAACAGTGGCACTGCCACACCTCTTCCATGCGTCCTACTGGGAGTCGACAGATGTGGTGTCGTTTCTGCTGCGACAGGTAAACATTAACTCCATCCATGGCGTGTGCTAATGTCCTCGTGTACGCTAACATGTAGGCGTGGCGGGCGGCCATGTTTGTTTTTATTAACAGTGTGTTTTTGTTTTTTATGTGGTTCTTTAGGTGATGCGCCATGAAAACTCCAGCATTCTGGAGCTGGATGGTAAGGAGGTGTCAGAGTTCACACCATCGAAACCCCGCGAGAAGTGGCTCAGGAAGAGAACCCACGTTAAAATCAGGGTACGGCCTTCTACTATTAGAACCGCGTTGACCATTTGAAATGTACTCATTCAGGGAGACCGAGGTCTCGTTTGCAAGCGTGCCCTGGGAACGTCAACTTGCATGAAATAAACAGACACACTGACATTTACGTGTAGAGATGCAGTCCGTAGGCGTAACACTGTAACTGTACGTGTTCTTGTGCTTGCATGTCTGTGACAGAATGTGACAGCCAATCACCGTGTGAACGATGCCGTGTTCACAGAAGATGGTCAGCAGATTGTGTCAGGTCGTTTTATGTACGGACCTCTGGACATGGTCACACTGACAGGCGAGAAGGTGAATTTTGTTGTCAATTTCTCGCTCATATTACTAACAAGCTACGCTGTTTTTTGATCAGGATTTTTAATATATACCGGGATTAATTATATTTAACATAGCCTAATTATCTGGCTTAATAAAGTGGAATTTGCAGCTAATTTGAGCCACTAGCTGCAGCAAACTGAAAAGACGAGCACCCTAGAGAGGCATTTGTTTGGTGACCCAATATATCAGAAATGTGCAACGATCTTAGAGGCTAACAGTTCTGTTCATTGCTCTGTTTATTTTTCCACCTATTCTGACAAGTGTTGAAAAACATCCCCACAACATGATGCTGCCACTATCGTGCTTCACAATAAAGATGATGTGCTTGATGTGAGACATCCAATAGACACTGTGTTGTTCTGTTTGCAGGTGGACGCCCACATCATGACCCAGCCACCATCTGGAGACTGGGTGTACTTTGATACAGAAGTGACCAATAGCAGCGGGCGTGTGTCGTTCAATATCCCAGAGAGCAAACGGCTGGGTGTTGGTGTCTATCCGGTCAAACTGGTGGTCAGGTGAGACTGACTTCTGGGGCAAAGGCTTCTCTGAATCACTGGAATTCATTTTATGATGCTAGCAACAACATTTACTGGGACTGTTACTGGGAAAATCTCAAAAAGTAAGAATTACCTTGGAAAAGACAGAGGGAAGTCCAGTGCTGTTTTGGCTCTGCCGGTTACAGAGGTTATGTGATTACAGGCCATTAGAGCAGAAACATTTATTTACATGTTTAAAAGTTAGTCAAAATAGCAACTCCTTATCAGTATTAATAGGCACAGTAGTTCTGTACTGTAGGATTCTGGCCCTGTACTCTAATCCCCAGCCGAAGGGTTCTGGGCCTGTACTCTAATCCCCAGCTGAAGGGTTCTGGCCCTGTACTCTAATCCCCAGCCGAAGGGTTCTGGCCCTGTACTCTAATCCCCAGCCGAAGGGTTCTGGCCCTGTACTCTAATCCCCAGCCTAAGGGTTCTGGCTCTGTACTCTAATCCCCAGCCTATCTGCTAGCCACATTCGATACATTTTAATGTCTCCATGTATTTCACTCAGGGGAGACCACACATTTGCAGACAGCTACCTGACAGTTCTTCCTCGTGGGACAGAGTTCGTGGTGTTCAGTATAGACGGCTCATTCGCTGCCAGTGTTTCCATCATGGGCAGCGACCCAAAAGTGCGAGCCGGAGCCGTCGACGTGGTCAGGTAACGTTCGCCTGGCGTCAGTCGGGACCGGAGAGTCTGCTGAAACGATTCGGCTCGGCTCCTTTCTTCAACGCACTTTCTTGTGCTATCTGATTTGTTTCCAGACACTGGCAGGACCTGGGCTTTCTGATCGTCTACGTGACCGGGCGTCCGGACATGCAGAAACAGAGAGTGGTGGCGTGGCTCTCCCAGCATAACTTCCCACATGGAATTGTCTCCTTCTGTGATGGCCTGGTCCACGACCCCCTCAGACACAAGGCCAACTTCCTCAAGTCACTTATGGAGGTCAGAATGGGACGGGTATTGGGTGTGTTACACGGGTCGGGTTTATATATATATATATATATTGGTGGCAAAATGTATGACATGTTTCTCTGGTTCCACAGGCTCACATGAAGATCGTTGCGGGCTACGGTTCGACCAAAGACATCTCCGTGTACACCTCCATCGGCCTGTCTCCTGCTCAGATCTACATCATTGGCCGACCCTCCAAGAAGATGCAGACTCAGTGCCAGGTGGGACACAACTCCACCTGCCCTCTAGTTTACCGCCGCTCATCAGTCCAGTGTCTTACTGTCTCTTTCCCTGGCCATTTCCACAGTTCATTACGGAAGGCTACGCCTCACACCTCTCTCAGCTGGAGTACAACCAGCGTTCCCGTCCGGCGAAGACCGCCAGCGCTCGCATGGCCCTCCGGAAAGGCAGCTTCGGTCTGGGTGCCAGCAGCGACTTCCTGCGGAAACGCAACCACCTGCTGCGCACCATATCCTCTCAGCCGGCACCCAGCTCGCCAACGGGCAGTGGGCACGGAAGACCGGAGCGCACACAGAGCCAGTCAGACAGCCACAGTCACCACGGCCACCACGGCCCGGGAACGGCCCAGCGCAGCATGAGCATGGCAGCAGGCTGCTGGGGCCGCAGTGGGAGCACCAAGATGGAGCCCGGGGTCTTCAACGCAAAGTAGGGCTGTGTTTACAGAGGGGTGGGTGAGGGAAACGGTACGAGGATAAGTGTGAGAACGGGGAAGACTTTCGGGAGAGATCGGGAAGATGCGCGGGGGAGAGGGACGTGCTGATCGTACGTTGTAACCGCGGTGAACGGAGGAGTCATGAGCTACACACAGCATTCAAAACCTTTGGTGCTATGAGCCAGTCTTTGTAAAGCGAACTCCTTCAATAGATCTAAATCAACAGAGACAACGGCAAACAGCGGTTATATGCCTCTTTATTTCATACAATGATAGCCTTTTACAATGGATCTTATTTAAGCACAGAACACGCATGCACAAAAAACAACCTATATAGTGGGCAACGGTGGAAAGGACAGCCAAAGAAAAGACTTTGGCCAACCGGGACGGTTTGTGAGTAGCATATATTGTTTGTTTTATTTATCATCGTGTTTATATACAGTCACGTGGACATACACAGTGTGTCTCCCGGGCTGGAACTTCAGATCGGAGTGAGTCAGCGTTCAAATTCCGCCAGTTCCCCTGCATCACAACTCCAGAACCACACATATACAGTCCCAGGTGAATAATATATCCAGCCCGGGCAGCTGCAGTACTCATCGCATGTGTACCAGTTGCAATTATGTTACAATTGATACCCGAACCATAGTCTGTGTTATGATACAGAACGTCTTACATTACAGGCCATTGCAATCACTGCCTTTACAAAGAGTATATTTTGCATATTTCTTGCAGGGCAAACTTGTATTGCTGATGTGCCAAAGTAAGCATAATGTTCTCAGTATACAGTAAGTGAAGGTTAATCCAAGATGGTCTCTGACAGACGGAAACTGTGCCGTGGGCCTTGTTTGTTATGCTTGTATAGATGATGCGAACCAAGTCTTGTACATAATCACTGTATAATGTAGTATGTAGAGCTGGACTGGTCTGTTAAGGGACCATATCTCTAGAGCTCTCCTCTCACTGAGGAGATTCACATTCAGGATACACTTTTTACTTATTATTTAATGGAATAAATAGCATGTATTTATTTTGCCAATTTCAAGTCTTTTGGTTCTCCACAGTGTTTAATTTTCTGTTGTTTTTAGCGCCATCATTCACAGCAGCCAATACATAGCAGATGTATTAAGACATGCTAGCTGTAGTATTTCTTGACTGATCAGGCGATTCGTGATACTTGTATTAATGTATCTATCTTAATGTGTTATGTTTATTATAATATATTAGAACATCTGAGATATATGTTCAGTCACTTCCTGAGCTGTAAATGAGACATTGAATGTGATTGTGAAGGTCTAACATAACATTTAGGTTATTGGGGAGTTTCTTCAAAGCCTCGGATGAAAAATCTGTAGATAGAATCTGTAGATAATGATAAAATTTGAGTAGGATTATAGAGGTGAGATTCGTTCAATAATGTGGATTAATAATGTTGATTGGTCTTAGTTTATCCTTTCGTGTGTACCTATTGGCTGTTCCAAATATGTGTAGACCTATGAAATAGTGCAATATATTACCCACAATCAAGCTACAACAACAGACCCACAACGTGCAAATCAAATGCCACAACGCATCGACAATCAGTTGAGCCACATGCCGAGACAAAAACATAATGCTTAGACACAATGTGTACGTGGCCCGCGATATCACACGCGATATCACACGCGATATCACACGCTGTACGGGCACAAACGGTGTCAAAGCCCATGATCGTATCTAATTGTGGGATCTTGATAGAAGTTGTCATTGATGGGCACATTCCACGGTGACCCAAAATGCATCGGCCCAAATACTGATGAACGTGCAATGGTTAAGAATGCCACCAGTTGACCTGGAGGTGAGTGTGGTGAACGAAGGCAATCACTAGAATCACTTGGATATAGTGAGCTTTTCCCGAAGTACGTTTAGTAAATCCAGCCACGACAAAACCATGCCGAGGCTGTTCGTTTAAGGTGCACAGCAAACATGTTGTAAATGCACGCACAGCTTCGTGGGTCAACTCAACTCCACTGACCGCTGGAGGATTGTGGGTAAACTTCTCTGTTGGTCCCTTGGCTAGTGTGTTGCATCGGACCAGTCCACTGTTGCAGATATTGTGTGACCGTTTAGAGCCATGTTTCGCAGTGCAGTTGACCATAGTGTAATTCTGTCCTACGACAGAAATACTACTGTATACTGAACATTGTAATTAATGTATAAGTAAACCTGGGAAATCACCCGTTATGTTGCTGCACCTCTGGATGAACATAAGCTCCATACACCCAAGTCTTATAGTATGTTTCCCCTTTTGCCTTAAATTTACTGCTCCCCAATATCAATTATGACTTTGAAATAATCCTCCGTATTTCCTGCATGGTCACGGAATGAACTGCATTTTCCCATTGAGACATTGGCGTGACTTGTTTGGTTGGATCTACAGGGATATAGTATAAATGTATATGGCGAGAAGATATCAAGCTTCCAGCTTCATAACAGGTTTCATCTCACACTCAGAATTTGATGATATTGAAATGAGCCCCTCCCCTGCTTGTATAAATGTCCCAGTGGTATTCTGTATCAATATACTGAATTTTTTAATTATTACATTTTATTTAACCCATTCCTTGTGTTTTCATGTACAGTGTATATATAAGTATGAAGACCTTAATTAAATATGTGGTTTCTACTTAATGTTGGCTGTACAATTTGCAGATCAAACTGTCGACGAAATGGTAAATACCTAAATGAACGCTGTTGGTCGAGAATCAATTTCATAAAAATACTTTATTACATGGTAAAAAGGTAAACCGCATTCCACAGATTACTTGTGTTTCTGGGGTCAGTTTATATGTATGTATAATTCAATATCAAAACCTTGAGAGTTTGGCAATCGTAGCCGTTCTGAATTTGAGATGGATTCAGAGTCCAAAGTGAATCGCAGTTGGTCGATAACAATGTAATGTCGACACATTGAATTGGAGCAATTAAATGTAAAGCCTGTGGCCAAAATGAAACACGATGTTCTGGATTGATTGAGTCGCACACTCCCAACACAGTCTTAAGAAGATAGGCACAGAAAAGGTTCTTCACAAAATGGAGGACTTGTACATCAGAGCAGTTTTGAGAGATGTCCTCATTTGCACCATATTGTCAGTGACGGCGATGACCTTTCTACCGGTTCAGTCCGAGTTTCTTCTGAAAAGTGTTTCCATCTCCTTTTGTGGCTTGCTGTGACAGAAAAGGAGTGTGTTATTAAGGTTGGTTGTTGTTTTAGGTCAAAGACGGCACTTTGCCTCCCACAGAAACACATGGCCTTTTATGGTTCATTTACCTTGTTGATGTCCTTGTGTCTCTCTTTGCTGACGATCTCTTCAATAATCTCTCCCTCTCCTCTTATAAGCCTAAAACACACAGGTTTATTTAGTACTGTATAAACGGAATAAAAACCAGTTAACAGAACATTTACAGCACCTTGGAAAGTATTCAATACCTGATATGGTATCCATGATTTAACACCTGAAATTAAAAACTATGTTTATGCTATTATCTGAA